>CM053272.1:61818776-61842064 GCA_028583415.1 Protea cynaroides
CGGGGCTGGGCGAGGGTGGGCCAGCGATCAGTCACCACGGTATTTTGCTGGGTGCGGAGCTCGAGGCCGGGAGTGGGCACAGCGGTCGATCGCCTTGACATTTTGCTAGGTACGGGCTCGATGCAGGTATGGGCACGATTACGTTCACTACGGTATTTATTTGCTTAGAGATGCGAGCTTGTACCCGATCTTGGGCACATGGTGCGATTCGCTGCGGTATTTGCTTAATGTCACTGGGTCAAGACGTGCCCAGGCACGGTCGATTCTTGTGGTATTTGCTTTTACAGTGCGGGCTCGTCTACGATGCTTGTTTTCCACGGTGATTCATTGCTTGGTGTTGCGTGTGTACGGGCTCAGGCCGTCACGGGTATTGGAGACAACATCCCTCGCTCTTCCCGGGGGCATGGGTTGAACCGATATGGGAACCTTGATTGGTTCCACTGGCGACTCCGTCCGGGGTTTACAGGTCCGGATCACGAGGTGGGCACTCGGCCAATATGCCTCGGTATTCATGGGAACGGTTCCGTGGCCGTCACGGGACTATCATGTGATCCGAGCCAATTTAACCGATGTGGGCACTGCGGCCAATATGCCTCGGTGTTCATGGGAATGGTTCCGTGGCTGTCACGGTACTATCACGTGATCCGAGCCAATTTGACCGATGTGTGCACTACGGCCAATATGCCTTGGTGTTCATGGGAACGGTTCCGTGGCCGTCGCGGGACTATCACGTGATTCGAGCCTATTTGACCGATGTGGGTACTGCGGCCAATAATATGCGGTGTTCATGGGAGCGGTTACGTAGTCGTCCGGGACTATCCGCGTGATACTGAGCCAATAGACCGATGTAGACGCTGCGGCCAATATGCTTGGTGTTCATGGGAACGGTTCTGTGGCCGTCACGAGACTATCACGTGATACGAGCCAATAGACCGATGTGGGCACTGCGGCCAATATGCCTCGGTGTTAATGGGGATGGCTCCGAAGCGGTCCCCTGGAACCGGGTACGGGTTGCAGGTCTGATATGGATACCGCTTGGCGGGACCTGATTGATGGACCCGAGTTTAAACTCGATAATAAATGCACCGAAGTTCCCGTCAATGATGTAGCGCCATGTGTCATCCTGCGAGTTGATGCTTTATAAAAGATGAGTGGGGCATGAAGGTCCCCCACTCTGAGTACGTAGCAGCAGTTGTTTCTCACTCACTTCGGTTCTGCACCCTGCGCATCGGTTTGGTGATTTCGAAGCGGCTCGGTCGGTTGAGCTTGGTGCGATCTGTCAATCAGTAAGTTTTTTCCATTAGTTTTTTGTAGTATGGCCGACGAAGGTATGGAGACCGATGTTCAGGTAGACATAGAGGGGGTGGGGACATCCTCCAGCCAGCCGGTAGTAGTAGCAAATGGTGGTAGCTCGACCTCATCCGGTAGTGGGTCGACCTCGGGCTCCCTCCTCACCCGGTGGCTCGGTGGGGGCGAGTTTCGGAGGGGTGGTTCCGAGGATGGAGCTTTACGACTAAAGGAGGTCCGTCCCGCAAGAAATGCTGTTAGGAGTGTCTACCCATGAGGTCGGCTCGGAGGTGTTGATACATGCCGGGAAGAGGCCGAGGCTCCTCCAGTTTTGATGCCGGGGAGAGGTGTCACTTGTGACCGAGGCAGAGCTCAACAGTCTCCGAGAGCGTTATCAGATTCCGGATGACGTGGAGGTTCGGAAGCCCCTTGAGGGGGAGCGGGCCTGCTGGAGTCGTAGGTCAGAGCTATGCGTGAACATTGAAATGTTTAAGGCTGGTTTTCGGGTGCCAGTACCAAAGTTAGTGGCTGAAATCTTAGGATTTTATCAACTGGCCCCCATCCAACTGATGCCGAACTCGTGGAAGAATATGATGGCATTCATCATATACTTCCGAAGGTTGGCGTGTGTCGACACATTGAACATGTTCCGCCATGTTCACCTTTAATGACTGCCGGTCCGGGTGGTACTACTTCGCAAAAAGGCCCGAGTTTGGCGACCTCTTGGCAGATAAGCCGACCTCGATCAAGTTGTGGAAGAATAAGTTTTTCTACATTCGAGGTGCGAACGTTACACTGGAATGTTTGGAGGAAATTGGATGCCGAGGCATTCAATACGGATTCGCCCCTGATTCCCGAGGAGTCTGAGATGTTGTGGCGTGCTCGGAGCACCGAAGGGACAAGGATCCGGGTGGCCGAACTGAGGGACCCTCTTGTGTTGCATGAAAACTGTCTTTGTGAGTATTGTTTTGTTGTGGCCGGGCCGATGTTGACCTACTAACTGGGCTGATTCTGATGTTGTGTTTTGCAGTGAAACTAAGCAAGGAGTATCTGCTAGAGCTGAGGCAGAAGAACGATGCAAGGAAGGAGGCTGCGGCAAAGAGGGCTCAGGGGGGCTCGGCGTCGAAGCTTACCACGGATCCGGCTGGTGCCGAGGGTGATCTCACCAAACGGCCTCCAAAAAGGACTCGTAAGCTTTCTCCTGATTCTGCCTTGGCCTCTGCCGCACGTGTCTATGCAATGCCCCTCATTCCTCGGTACCGTGTCCTTGATTTTTCAGGTAAGGGGGCCCCTGCTATTGGAACAGAGGTTGTTCTGGCGCTGGGGGAAACTTCTGAGGTTATCGCGGCACGACAACCGACTCCGGTATGAGTCCGCACCTCACCAGCTGCACCTATCGAGAGGCATAGGGTGCCTCAGGGCATGGGCGATGTCCGAGGTGAGGTTAGGCGCATTCCCCTGCTGGGACCCTCCCCTCGCGACCGCACCGGGGATGAACGAGCATTCCGCCCTGACTGGGCGCTTACCGAAGAAGATACCACCATGGGGGACATCCGGGCTGCGAAGGAACTGTTGCAGGGGGCCATTCTTCCTCGGGACCGATCTTTGGTGCGGGGGCTCCCCATGCCTTCGCTTATATCGGGGGCCGATACACTTGGCGCATCGGTAATAATTTTTTTTTTTTTTTTTTTTGGGTCCGGTCGGCAGATTTCTCTGTTCCTTGCTAACTTGGTTGTTACTTCGATGCAGCTCAGCGTGTACCTTGAAACGTTGAAAGAACATGCCGAGGAGACGGCACGCAACTTGGCCGAGACGGATAGCAAGCTGCATACTGCCGAGGAAGCGAGGGATGATGCCAGAAGACAGCTACGGTACAAAGAGCGTGAAGTGACTACCGTGACTGCCGAGGTCACTCGCCTGGTGCGGGAAAACGCCCAGATGCGTCAAGACAAACAACGTCTTGAGGACGAGGCCAGGGCGCGGGAGGAACGGATCGGTCGTGGGCTGGCACTGCATCGAGGCGACGACTCATCGGTCTCGGTGGCGTGACGGCTACATGAAGGTGCGCTCCCTCGCGACCAACGCAGTGCGGTTGTACCAGAGGTCCGAGGGGTTCAAGGAGCTGGTGGGGCAGCTATCCCTTCAGAGCTTTACCCAGGGGGCACTTGCTCTGAAAGAGTTTGTGGACAAGAAAGTGGCGGGTATAGACTATACCGGCGCCGCGTGCCTGGTATCTGACGAGGACGAGGTGGAGATCCCCGAGGTGGAAAATGACGAGATGCTCCGACAACTGGACGAGGTGTTCGAGGGTGAAGAGCCTCCAGTCTCTTCGGACATTGATGGGACTCCCACGACTCCCCAGGACGGTGCCGCTTCTGCCGAGGGCCACCCCCTACTCCCGGTGGTTCTCGTCCTCCAGAGTTGGTTCTAGTTGTTGAAGGTGTCTCTGCCGAGGATCACCCCCTACTTAGGAAATATATTTTTTTTTTACAACGATGTAATTGCAGCCGTACGGTATTATTTGAGAGTACCGATGTAATTTCTTTGCCCTGAATAAATGGAAATGTTTTTGGATGTAGTCTTGTGTGCTTGCTTTCTTTCCTGCTCGTCCCAGATGGAAGGTTCATGTCTTTAATGGCCGGTTCATGTGTCTACCCTCCTCGACCCAAGGGGTTTCCACACTTGGTGGAAGCCTTGGGTTGAATGGGTCTCATATCGGCACAGGGCCGGGAAGATATCCGTATCGGCGCGGAGCCGTGTCTACCCTCCTCGGCCCAAGGGGTTTCCAAGCTTGGTGGAAGCCTTGGGTCGAATGGGTCTCACATCGGCACAGGGCCGGGATGATATCTGTATCGGCGCGGAGCCGTGTCTACCCACCTCGGCCCAAGGGGTTTCCACACTTGGTGAAAGCCTTTGATCGAAGGGGTCTCACATCGGCACAGGGCCGGGATGATATCCGTATCGGCGCGGAGCCGTGTCTACCCTCTTCGGCCCAAGGGGTTTCCACACTTGGTGAAAGCCTAGGGTCGAATGGGTCTCACATTGGCACAGGGCCGGGATGATATCCGTATCGACGCAGAGCCAGGGTTAACGCTTTGTGCGTGTCCTTGCTGTCTAATGTGTTTGGGAGATGGGGCATTGCTGTGATGAAAGCTCATTAATGTCTCTAGGTCGCGTCGAAATGGCGTATGTACATTCAGGGGACTTTCATTGATAAAATGGCCGAAGGTGTTCGGCATTCCATGCTCTTGGCAGGGCTTGACCTTCCATATCCATCAAGCGGTAGGATCCCGTTTGCAACGCTTGTGTGACCTGATAGGGGCCTTCCCAATTGGGTGATAGTTTCCCTTGATGAGTAGGGTCAGAGGCAATGGTCCTTCTGAGTACAAGGTCTCCTTCCTTGAACGACCGGGGGTGTACCTTCTTGTTGTAGTATCTAGCCACTTGCTGTTGATTGACCACAATTCGTATCTGGGCTTGGTCCCTCACTTCTCCCACGAGATCCAAGTTGGCGTGTAACCCTTGCTCATTTGTGGTTGGGTTATAATTGGCGATCCGGTGGGATGCAATTCTAACCTCTAAAGGAATCACGGCATCCGTGCCGAAGGCCAGTCGGAAGGGAGATTCTCCAGTAGCTGTTTTCGGAGTGGTCCGATCTGCCCAAAGTATGTGCGGCAATTCGTCCAACCACCTACCTTTTGCGCCATCGAGTCGTGATTTGATGCCTTTTACCCGAATCTTATTGGTGGCCTTCGTCTGACCGCTAGTCTGTGGGTGCTTTACTACGCCACGCCGGTGCTCAATACGATGCTCCGCGCAGAATGCCGCAATGGCTGTGTTATCGAATTGCTTGCCATTATCCGTGATGAGAACTCTAGGAATGCCGTACCATAGACCACCGATTTGATGAAGAAGGCCCTGATGGCACTTTCTGGAATGCTAGACAGTGCTTCCGCTTCCGCCCATTTTGTGAAATAATCCACGGCGACGACCACGAATTTTCGCTGATAGCGTGCTGGTGGAAAAGGGCCAATGATGTCCATTCCCCATGTGGCAAAGGGGATGGGAGCTGCCTCGATAGGGCGGAGGGGTGCGGCTGGTAGGTGAGATACCGGTGCGTAAATCTGACACTTGGGGCACCTTTTGACGTAGGTGATACAATCTTGCCGCATCTTAGGCCAGTAATATCCCTGACGTAATATCTTGTGAGCGAGGACTCTACCCCCCTGGTGCGCACCACATATGCCCTCGTGGACTTCTTTGACAGCTTGCGCTGCTTCGAAAGGACGTAAGCACCTAAGTAGTGGGAATGTGAAGGCCTTCTTGTAGAGGAAAACCTCCTCGACGATGTAGTGGCTGGCTTTAGACTGGATGTGCCTGGCTTCTTTCTTGTCTTCTGGAAGTTGGCCACTTTGGAGAAAGGAAATTATCGGGTCGATCCATGATGGTTCAGGCACCGCTGATAGTATGGCTTTGGTTGCAGGGTCCACGGAAGATTGGCGCAGAACTTCAGTGTATACCGAATTATCCAGATCTTTTAAGTCCGCGGTGACGAGTTTGGATAATGAATCCGCCAAGGTATTCTGGTCCCAAAGAACATGACGCAGAAGGAAGTATTCGAACGCAGATGCGGCCTCTTGGACCTTCTTGAGGTAAGCAGACATACTTGGCCTCTTTGCCTCGTAGTCTCCATTAACTTGACGTACCACTAGCTGGGAGTCTCTGGACGCTTCTACTCTCCTCGCCATGACTGCCTTGGCCAGACGAAGTCCGGCGATGAGGGCCTCATATTCGGCTGCATTGTTGGAGACTTGGAACATGAATCGGATAGCGCATCGGATTTAAAAACCATCTGGGCTGGTCAGAATGAATCCTGCACTGCATTGGGTTTTGTTTGATGCCCCGTCAACAAACAAGGTCCACGGCCGTGTTTGCTCTTCAGGGGGTGAGTTGTCTATAGCTGAATCTTCTTCAGGTGATGCCTCGATTAGGAAGTCTGCCAATGCCTGGGCTTTGATGGCTGTTCGTGGCTTGAATTGAAGATCTAATTCTCTTAACTCGACGGCCCAATGAATAACTCGACCAGAAATGTTTGGCTTGGACAAGATCTTCTTCAGAGGTTGATCAGTCAGGATGGTGATGGAGTGCGCCTGGAAGTATGGGCGTAGCTTCCGTGCGGATGTGACTAATGCCAGCGCGACCTTCTCAATGAACTTGTATCTGGTTTCGGCCTCCAATAGGACTTTGCTGACATAGTAGATGGGACGTTGGACACCTTCTACTTCCTTGACCAGCACCGCGCTGACCACTTTTGAAGAAACTGCCAAGTATAAATCCAAAGTATCTCCTACTTCAGGCTTGACCAACAACGGGGGAGATGCCAAGTAATTTTTTAATTCTTCGAACGCCAGTTGGCACTCTTCTGTCCACTGGAAGGTCTTGTTGCCTTTCAAGATTTGAAAAAATGGCAGACATTTATCCGTAGAACGCGACATAAACCGGTTGAGCGCGGCCACTCGTCCGGTGAGCTCTTGTACCTGTTTTATCCGGGTGGGTGTTGTCATCTCAAGAATAGCCATAATTTTTTCTGGATTTGCCTCGATTCCTCGGTTTGAAATCATGAATCCCAGGAATTTTCCCAAAGTGACTCCAAATGCGCATTTTGCAGGGTTCAGGTGCATCCTGTGCTGCCGGAGTACACTAAATGCCTCTTCGAAGTCTCGGACATGGTCATTCTCGGCTAAGCTTTTTACGAGCATGTCATCAACGTACACCTCCATGTTACGTCCAATTTGCTTGGCAAAGATTTTGTTGACCAACCTCTGGTAGGTGGCCCCGGGATTCTTGAGGCCGAATGGCATTACGTCGTAACAAAAAAGGCATTGGCTAGTAACAAAGGCCGTCTTCTCTGCGTCGGCCTGGTGCATCTTGATTTGATTGTATCCCGAATAGGCATCCATAAAGCTTAACTGGGCGTGTCCGGCTGTGGCATCGATGAGCTGGTCGATCCTGGGCAATGGAAAGCTATCCTTAGGACAGGCCTTGTTAAGGTCAGTGAAGTCGATGCAGATGCGCCATTTATCGCCGGTCTTGGGAACCATGACCACATTGGCTAGCCATTCCGGGTAGTGCAGCTCCCTGATGAATCTGGCATCCAACAGCTTCCTTACTTTGGCATCGATGATTTGTTGACGGGGTGCCGCAAAGGATCTCCTTCTTTGTCGCACTGGTTGTCGAGTGGGATCCACATTGAGGCGGTGTTGTGCTACTTCCCTGGGAATTCCCGGCATGGGCATGTCAGCTGCTGACCAGGCGAAGACGTCGGCATTAGCTTGTAAAAACCTCACGAGTGCGCCCCGCTGTGGTTCCTTGAGGGTAGATCCTATCTGTACCGTTCGGTCAGGGCTATCCTCAACTAGGGGGACTTGGATTAGGTCTTCCGCCGGCCCACCCCTCTGTTGCTTGGGATCGTCTCGTAAATCTTCGATTTGTACCTGCAGGGCCTTTGCAGGCTTTTTGTGGTCGGTAAGCTCCGCCGAGTAACATTTACGAGACACCAGCTGATCCGACCTGCACTCTCCCACTCCGCGCGGAGTTGGGAACTTGAGCACTAGATGATATGGAGACGGTACTGATCGTAGTGCGATCATGCCTGGTCTCCCTAAGAAACCGTTGTAAGATGAGGGGACGTCAACCACCAGAAAATTCATCATGACTCTTCACTCACGGGGGTAAGTGTCGGCTCTTACCGGCAGCCTTATGGATCCTTTGACACTTACTAGATCCCCTGAGAAACTGACCAAGGGGTAGTCAACTAGTAGCAATCGATCAAGGGGGATTTCCATGCGCCTGAAAGCTTGCCAATAAATGATGTCTGCATAACTGCCCGTGTCGACCATAATTTTATGCACATCGCTATTTTCAATCCGTAGGGTGATGATGATGGCGTCTTCATGGGGAAGCTCTAACCCGCACAGATCTTCGTCGCTGAATGTAAGGAAGTCCCTGGTGCGAGCCCGCTTTCCGGGCCGCTCCGTTGACTTGACACTTCTGGCATAGGCCTTTCTTGCTCTTGTTGAGGTGTTGCCGGCAGCTGGTCTGCCCGTTATAGTCAAAGCCTTCTGCCCCTGGGTGGAAGGATCGTAACTGTCGTCATCCACTAGGGTCGACCTGGCAGAATCTCCTCGGCATTCAGAGGCCGAGGTGGCCGCTGTGGCCATTAAGGGTCGGTCAAAATCTCCACATTGCCCCGCGGCCGAGGTGGTTGCTACGGCTATTAAGGGTCGACTGGCGGACGGACTTTTTCCGTCTCCCGCTGCGACCTCTGATGCTCTGGGAAAGCCTGAACTAGCTGCTGGATGGTACCGTGGTCTCGTGCGTCTGATCATATAGACGCGCTCATAAGGTATATCCTCATCTGTAGGTAGATCAATGACGTGCAGCGGAGGGGGAAGCCGAGTCTGATCTTTGCGCTTCCTGAACACCCTTGGGTCGGTCCTTTGCTTCGTTCTACCCCTGGTTGCCAGAGAGTTGGGTACTCGATTCTCCTCATGTGTCTGTTGGGGGGTACGGTCGAGCTGACACAGTATGACACCTATGTCCCGATGCGCCGGTGTTGGTCTTCTTTCTCTTCTCCCCTCATGCTGGATAGGTTCTTGCTCGCGACGCCTCTCTCGAAGCTCGTTTGGCCTATCTCTCCTCCTCTCTCCCCTTTGGGGTTCTTCTCGTGTGTCTCTTCTTTCCTGCCGCCTTGGCCCTAACTGATGCCGCTGCTCTTGCTCTGGCGTCCTCATTCGGGGTGGAGGAGGTAATCTTCCCCGATCATCAGCCTTGGGGGCAGGTACTCTCAGGGCACTGTGGTCTATGTATTGCTTGTAATAGCCTCGCTGGATGAGGTCTTTAATTTTAGCCTGCAGATTGCGACATTCATCGGTTGTGTGGCCGATGTCACGGTGGTATTGACAATACTTGTTGGGATTGCGCTTCCTCGCCTCAGTGACTATCTTCTGGGGTCTCTGAAGGTACCCATCACCCGCAATGAGGGTGTACACGTCTCCGAGGGACCTGTTCAGTGGTGTGTAGTCACTGAATTTTTTCTGTAGCAAACCCCTAGCTCTTGCCTCATCTCTTCGGGATCTTTTGCTTTCTCCAGGCCGCACAAGGTCCGGCCTCTCTTCATTCCGCTTGTGCTGAATTACCTCTAGACTTTTGCTAGCTTCATAAATTTCATTGCCACTGGTGAACTTCTCGCATCTCGCCAGGAGCTCTTGTAAATCGGCTGGTTCCTTCTTAGCAATGGAGAATCTAAGCTTTGGGTCGGTGACCGCTGCTCTTAGCGTTGCGAAGTGAACCGCCTCGTCAATGTCCTTGACTTGTAATACTTCCAAGTTAAACCGGGCTAAGAAGGCCCTTAATGTTTCCCCGGATCTTTGCCGCATGTTCATCAGATGGGCACTTGTCTTCCGTTGCACCCTGCTGCCCTGGAAGTACATCCTGAAGAGTCTACCCATGGTTTTGAATGAGTCGATCGAGCGCGGTGGAAGGTTATTGAACCACATACGTGCCGCTCCCTTGAGTGTGAGCGGGAAAGCTCTACACATGATTGCATCGGGGTTAGCGTGCAAGACCATGGCTCCGACAAAGTTGTTTAAATGCTCGATAGGGTCGGTAGAACCATCATATGAGTTGACGGGGGGCATGCTAAATCGCTTAGGTAAAGGGACTCTCATGATAATGTCGGTCAGGGGATTTTTCGTGGAATAATCCCTGTCTTCGTCGGGAAACACTCCCGCCTTTTCCATGGTTTCGACCTTTTTGTGGAGGACCGCTAACTGGTCCGCTATTTGTGCAGCAACTGCAGGGTCTATGGGGACACTGGGCTTCTCTGTCCCCACGGCCGTCTCCGGCAAAGCTATGCGCCGTGGAACCATGAGCTCTTCTATGTCTTCTTCATCGATCCTGGGCACTGGCCTCGGCTGGGGACCGAGTCTGTCCCGAGCCGGAATTCTCCCATGGTGCGATGTCAAACCCATTCCGCTTAGCTCGGGGGCAGGGCGGACGTTGGCTCCTGGCTGTGCCAATCGATCTCCACTTTGTCTTGGCCGATCTCGGGGTGAGTCACGATGGGCCCGGCCTCTGGGTGTGGTACCACCCGGGGGATATTACCCATAGGAGGTCGAGACGTGGCCTCTGTCATAGGGGTCTGCAATCCTTGCACAAATTTTGTCAATACTGCGAGCTGTTGCGCAACAGTCTCGAACTGTTCATAGGTGACGAATGCTTCCGATGTCGGTGCCGGTGCTGCTGCCCGCTTTCCACGGTCTTGATTAGGTCGAGCCTCCGACCTGTCTCCTTTTTCCAGAGTTATACGCTGATCAAGCAATGGGGGGTTGGGGCTGACCATGTGACTCCTGGTCCGTCGTGGACTCATGATTGGAGATTCTTCCCTGGCTTTATCTTGATGTCGGAACACTCAAAGGGGCCCCACGGTGGGCGCCAAACTGTTTCGGCCCGGATCCGTCCTGTGGGTCCTCTCCGTCTTGGACCGGACACGCGCAAGACAAGGAAAGGCAAAGAATGGGGAGGGCTGGATGCCCCAGGTCCACTCCGATGCCAAAGTCAAGCTCTGTGAACAGTCAATGGGCTCGGTGTCGAGCCCACTAAGATATTATAAAGTGTGGGGTGAGGTGAGATTATCCGACCTCACTGTCAGAGCGAGAATCTCGAAACGGTAATAAATGAGCAGTAAATGTTGTCTCTCCTGTAATCCTCGGGATTCGCCCTATTTATAGTGAATAGTGCAAAATCCCTAAAATAACGATTTTACCCTTCCTTTCTGCGGATCAAGGGGCAATACCGATTCTACCCCTCTGTCAAAATGGTGAATCTTTACATGGCGCTGATGTCAAATCTTACGTGTCGGGGGATGTGGATCATAGATGTATAATTCCCTAACAGTGTACAAGGAATTAGAATGTTGTTCCGTCAAGTATTCTAATTCCTTGATGCAAACGCATCATGCAACTTATCGAATTACGTAATGACATAAATGGATTGTGAGGGAGGACGTAGCTTAACTTCCGGCAGAGGGTTTTTTATTCGCTTCTCTCTCTACTGTGGTAGTTGATTATGGTCACATGATTATTGGCCGCCCCATTATTGCATATGAAAGGTATACAAATAGCATAGTTACTTAGACAGGGGATTGCATAACCAATCAAAAATGCTGATATGTATGGGGGGCTATGGAATAGTAAGGGTAGAGAATTCACAAGTGCCATGGCCAAGATGCCCTTGTTTGTACTTGGTTATAGTGTTGGGAGAATAATGGGAGAACTAAAGCAGTGGCAAGTCCTATTGATTAATATTTAATACACCTAGACACAATTACTTGAGTAAGATTTTTAAAAAATATCACATGATGTTGGTTGTAAAGAATTGTGTGCCAAAATTGTTGGGAGATTGAAAAAGCATGTTGTGACTTGAATTGATGATCACAAGGATTGTTATTATTGAGTTCTCGTCTAGAATATCTTGTAAATGAGATTCTACTAACGAGTCGGGAATGTGCTCGGTAATGGATCTCGCACACCTACTTAACCTTGCTCAATCGAGGACCAGAACTCTTAAGGCAGGAAGTCCTAGCATTAGAACAGATCAAAGTGTGATTTTGTCTCGCCTTTGTCAGGACACTGTGGATATTGCAACAGTGATAGATGAGACCACGAAGTGAGTTCTAACTAAGGATAATAGAAACCTTAGCAAGGGCTCAGAGTAATGGCACTGCCTCTGTGTCAATCTTGGCAGAAGTGCCAGACTTATTGGAACGTCTTACCTAAGGTCTCCAGGAACAACAGAGAGGCATGGTTGCACGAATGGTGGCCGAGAATCGAAATCAAATAACTCATCAAGGGCCTCAAGAGGAGGTGTTAGTAGCCCAAGGAAAGAGTAAATAGGTGAAGAGAGCCCTAGAAGAACGAGCACCATGAGAACTGCCAAAGGTGCCTCATTTTGGGAATGAGGAATTACTGATGGAACTACAGTCTACCGTGATGAAGACCCTAGCGCTACTTAAAGCGGGTCCCCAGAAATGTTATCGGCGTGAAAGTCTAAAACACCTTATTCGACAATGCACCCAAATCGCTGAAAAGGCACCGTCGCCAAAACATGAGGAAGTTATTGCGTGTCTATGCTGCGAAGTGGTGGGGCATGAGGCTCATGACTGCCAAAAGTATTGGGAGTGTTATGCCTCTATTTGAGCACGGACCTCACACTGACTTGAGAAAGTTTTTGAGAATTGGGTAAGCTTTAAACTCCTTTGATTACTAAATACCATAGCTGATATGTGTTGATCTTGTGAGTTATGATGCATGGTAGGCACCCATAGGGATGAGATAAGAACTTATAACTATGCTCAAATTTCGGGGACAAAATCTTTATAAATTGAGGGTATTGTAAGACCCACACTCGGAATCCTCACCAATTTAGATCCCTCTATATCGGGTCTTACTTTGCCAACACTTGGCACCCTGACATTTGACCATCCATATGATTTTGGATCAACTTCTTAGATCACTTAGTAATGGTAGAACATATGGGATGAGATACATGAAATCTAGGAAGCATCTTCACCAAATCAGGCCCACCAAACTAGGCCTAAATCTATTTTTAAGCCCAATCGGAGGCATAACCAGATGAACGATCATTTGATTGATGGCAACCGGTTGAACACAAGATTAAGCTTTTCTCTCTTCCCGATTTCTATAAAAGGAGGTCTCATTCCTCCTTTTTTTTTCCTTCTTGGAACTGTGGGAGAATAAGAGAAGAGGAAGAAGAGCTCAAGAAACCAAACTCAAGCCCTAACTCCTTAAAGGTAAGTCCAATGGCCTCCTCTTTCCTTTTCCTTTGGTGTTGATGTGTAGAACCCATTGGTGATTGTCACCATTTATGATCTTCATCAATGGAGACCGATGGAAACCTAGAATGTTAGGTTTTGATTCACCCACTCCATGAATGGAGTTAAACGGGACCTTAAATGACTTCCTTATGTCAATTGATGGTGGAAAGATGATTCCCACCAACTAAATGAGTACCATGAAGAGGGAAATAAAGTTCCCAAGCTTGGAGATCAAGCTCCATTCGTGCTTGGCTTCTAGGTCTGAATCGGAGGCATGAACTAGAGGAGTGGTAGTGACCCTAACTCTAGCTGATAAAACCAGTCCTCCACCAGGGTTAATTCCTTGGCTCATCAGACCACGAAGCCACCTAACTGGAGCCACCTAATCGGAGCCACCCAATCGAAGCCACCTAACTGGGAGTACGACCATTCGGGTGAGTTCCTCTGATAAAGTGCATGGCTCCGTTTGACCAAGCCTCCGTATAGGCTTAATACCTAACCAACGACATGAACTGATGGCATAATCAATGGCACAGGGACATGTTTTATGCTCAACCGAAGACATGAACCAACAGCATGAACCTATGGCATGAACCAAAGGTAGGAACCAGAGACAATACCTGATGATACACCAACCAGCAAAGCCTCTGAAAAACCTATTAAAACCTCACCACTGTGACAGTATATGAACCGGATGGCCAATCGGGTGACCAATCATCTGATTCATCCTCCGGTCCAGTATACTTAAGAATTGACTAAGTATTAACCGGCCTCTTATACCGAAGGAACGACCAACTAGTTACATCTTCTGGTTCAGTCTATTTTGACTTATAAGCCTAGAAATTGTTAGGAAGACCAGTCCTTCGGTTCTCAGCCTCTCTTGGGACCCATGTATGGATACTAGGATTTATCCATACTGGTTTAAAAGATGTTTACCAACCTAATAAATCTTATCTAACTAATTAGGTAAAATACTGCGGGTAGTAAACGAAGCCTTCTACCGGATTCAAGGTTCAGCAGCATCACTGGTGTCTACAGGTGAGGGATCGGGTCATGTAAAGTTTAAGCATGTGTTTGTTGTGTATGCATTTAATTTTGCTATAACATGTCATCCAATAAATTATATAAATATTCATGCATTTGCATGTAACTATAACTATGTATGTTGGATATTGTATAATGGACGTGTGGCGTATGGGAGCACAACACATGGGCCATGTGATAGTTGTTGTTACCTTAGTAGAGACACGATAAACCATGGGAGTGGCGATCTGGGGGTTCTTTGCATGAAGTAGTTGTTCATATCATTTGTGTTCATAACCATGTATGTTGATGCGTGTGTCGTATTAGAGTACGAGCATACGTATCATGTTAGTGTGTCGGTATCTTAGTAGAGACATGATGATCCATAGGAGTAGGGATCCAAGATTCTCTATTAGGGTACCACCCATGTATGGTGGTTCATGTAATGGATGACTTCATGAATCACATTGGGATTGGTTGTACCTTAGTAGAGGCACGACGAACCATGGGAGTGGGGAGTCAAGGATCTCTGCTAGGGCAGTCTTTTTTGAGACCAAGTATGATGGGCGTATAGCATGTGGGAGCACAATACACAAGCCATGTTGGCACACTATACTCTAGTGGGGACACGATCAATCCATTAGAGTGGAACGGAGATTTCTGCTAAAATATAGCTTTACTTACTACGTGCACATGCCAATGTTGAGTGATTGTTGTTATGGATGTGATTGTGTATGGGGAATATGATCATGTAATATGTGAGAGCATGATACATGGCCATATATCTAGTTACACCTTAGTGGGGACACGGTTAGTCGATTGGAGTGGAGCGAGGATCTCTGCTAGGGTGTAACCCTATTTATTATATTTTCATCATTCTGCATCAATTTGGTCAAATGACTTATGTTTTAGCGAAGAGTAGACGAGCTACTGATCATCTAGGGGTGCTCGGATCAGTGGTGTCATTGATCATTACAAGGGTTGCTCGGGGTCAATGACGGTTCACCTAATGACGAGCCACTGATCATTGAGGGTCGATCAGGTCAGCGATGTCATTGATTGTCTAGGTTCGTCTCAAGATCATGACGGTTGGATGAGTTATGGTACATGCTGACCATGATTGCATACACATTTGATTGCCACTCACAATTGCTTGTTTATTTGTTTTTGTACTGCATTTATAAATTGTTGCATAGGATTGCATTGGATACCTGACTTCTCGCTGAGTTGGGATGTAAGCTCATCCCTCGATATCAAAATCTTTTTAGCTTTGATTGTAGAAACCTCTTCTGTGACGACTGATATGGATTCTATTGATGTAGAGGGCACTTCTCTTGGTAGAGGGCTACTGAGGGGTCATGTCAAGGGCTGAACGTGTAAAGACTGTGTTTATGGGCCTTGAGTCAGTGTCTCGCTTCTATGATTTGGATGTTTGTAGATAGATGTGGTTTAGTCTATCTATAGTATTTTGTTCAGATTTACTCTAGTTATTTAGTACGGGGTATATGTATTATGAATATTACTTTTGAAATGGTATGTAAGACATAAGAGACTTATTATGTAATGATAACATTAGAAGCATCTGTTCTATATTATGATTTCACTGCAACTCTTATGATTCTATTATAATTATTATTATAAATTATTATTTATTGTTATGATTATTGTATGTGTAGACTATGGGGTTTGCTGATAGATCACTTTGATTTTCGTTGGCTGAAAGATTCGGATTGTCTCATGGATGACTCAGATATCACGTCTGATTCTCTAGAATGGGTTGTGACACGATTCATCCTCTGATTCTGCTTACTTAAAAATTGTTTGAAGTGTTAACTAGATGACTATACTGGTGGAACGATCACCCAGTTTTATCCTCCTATTCAATCTGTTTTGACTTATAAGCCTAATAATGATTAGAAAGACCAACATTTGGTCCCCAACCTGTCACACCCCAATTCTGCACTAACCAGAATGGTGTGATGAACCATCAATAAACCAACGGTTCAACCAGGATCTCGAATAGGTTATCCCCATTTTTGTTAAACCAAAACACATTCCACATTAATCAGAGATAATAAAATAAATAGCGAAAGTCTTACAGATAATGAACTGAGGTCTAGTCATGATAAATAATTAATATTCCATTTATCTCTAAGTAACCAAAACATAATTTAATACATATTACAAATATCCAAATACAAAAATAAAACACTAAGCATATCCATAGTTGAAACGTTAGCTTAACGAATCAAAATAGTTTTCCACAGCTTGCTCATCATAGCTGCCACCTGTTCATATGTTGGCATGTTGACATAATCTTCAACCGTAATACCTGCAACATCAGAAACTAAAAAGAATTTCATGCATGAGGGTCAGCTCTCCAACTTGAGCTCAGTGAGTAAACAAAACAATGCAACAAAACATATGCATGCATTCAATTCATATCTTTGGTCTGGTTCATAAGTTTGCAATGTGCTATAGAAAGGTTCGGTGGTCGCCTCACCTCTATACACAGGGTGTGTAAGCCCACCCAACGGATCAAACACCATTATCGTCCACATCCACCCCTCCATGAAATAGAGATAGAGCTAAAGTGCTTAGGACCGCACCCGCATCACACTTCCCCTGATGCTCTACCCATACCAACACGTAAGCCCCTGTTGGCGAGGGCTTGCAAACTGGGCTCGCAACTAACCAATCCTAATGTCAAACAGTGTATCCAAGGCCTCACCCCAGCATCTCTCAATACATCCATAGAGATAGAGCTAATGCCCCCCGGCAGAGTCAGAGACTACACGGTCCGAGACCACCTCTCCTGATGCCCTACGACGTAATAGTTCTGCTAAGGTAATGGCGATACGATGATGTCAGTGGACAAAACTTGAGTAGAGATAAGGCTAAAGTGTTTAGGACCGCATCGCATCACACTTCCCTTGATGCCCCACTCGCATCAAGTACACTAACCACACACAAACATTCACATGTCTATTCCTAGCATCATCATCATCATCATGTTGTAAATAAACTGAATTAAATATGAATGAACAGTAATAATAGGAATAGTAGATGACATGTGATATGCATATTACAATCATACAATCATAGAATCATACATGATATTGGACACAATAAATAAAAACAGTTTATTATTAGCCAATTAGTTTAGGTCTTGTTCCCTCACCTTTAATTGCTAGTAGATCCTCGTTCAAGCTTCATAATTCACTTTTAAACCACTGAAAAGGCCTAACAAGTCGATAGATTTTATTTAGAATTAATTCCATTAAATTTAGACTAGTTGAAATCATAGGGTCGTAGGTAGGGTCGCACCTAGGGTAGCAGTTTCTGCGACCCCACCCTCCCTGGAACTTCCCGAGGGCATGGGGTCGATCTTATGGTCTTGTAGGGTCGGATATCATTCGACCCTATATGCGACCACACGTATTCTGAGTCGACCTTTCATTCTAAAGTCCATTCTTTCATGTTTGGATCCTTTGGCTTACTTTTATGGTCCATTCCATGATTGTTCTATGGCTCAAAACTACGAGTTATACACTATTCATAGTCCATAATGATTTCCTCCATGGAATCTCTTGAAACTTGTCCATGGATGGATGATTTGGGTTTCTCCTAATCCTATGTTCTTCATAACTATTCTAGAATCTCTTATTCAGGTAAGGAATTAGATTCATACCTTTATTCAGAGGTTTTTCTATGCTTCCTCCTCTTCCTTAGTCTTCTTCTTCAAGTTTCCTTATCTTCTTCTCTTCCTTCTCTTTCCCTTGCTCTCACTTTCAATTAGGGTTTTAGAGGTTTAAGGACGTCCTATTTATAGAGAAAAACCCTCCAAAATAAGTCCCATTGAGTTTAGGAAAGATCCCCTTGGAATTTAGGAAAGTTTCTTAATTTTGGATTCGTGCTGTTTTCCTAGGGTCGGACCTAGGGTCGGATGTACTGAGACCCTACGTTTTTTAAAATGTGAGACCCTAGGATGTAGGGTCGCTGATAGGGTCGGATGTAGGGTCACATAATCCGAGACCCATGCGACCCCACGACCAAAAAGTCATGGGTTGGACTTCTGCTACCCTGGGGTCGACCCTACCTATTTAAGCATGCGACCCTACCCTCATTTTGACTATTTTTTAGTTAAATTTTATATTGGGTCTTGGGTTTCTTCACGCTCTTGGTCCACTTGGCTTGACCATGATATGTAGACTGGTCACGACACGAAATGTAAGGTTAGACCGGGTTCGTGGCATGCGGGTCTTACACAACCTCTCTTGGGACATGTACATGGATTCTAGGACTTGTCCATGCTAGTTTAAAAGATGTTTACCAACCTAATGAAACTTATCTAACTAATTAGGTAGAACATATCAAGTAGTGAATGAAGCCTTCTGTCGACTTCAAGGTTCTTCAACACCTTTAGTGTCTACAGGTGAGGGTCAGGTCCCGTAGAGTTTGAGCATGTGTAGTACTATGTGTTGATTGTTGTTTTTCTTGTATAACATGTCATCCAATAAATTATAAATAATTGTTCTTGCATTTACATTATAATAATAACTATGTATGTTGGTTGTATGATGGACGTGTGGCATGTGGGAGCATAATACAGGGCCATGTTGTTAGTTTTTAGCACACTAGTAGGGACACGGTGATCCATGGATGTGGGGATCCAAGGATCTCTGTGGGGTATAGTCTTTCATATCATTGTATGTGCATGACCATGTATGATTATGCATGTAACGTGTGAGAGCACGGGCATACGTACCATGTTGGTATGCTGGTATCTTAGTAAAGACACGATGATCCATGGGAGTGGGGATCCAGGGTTCTCTGTTGGCTTGCAACCCATGTATGGTGGTTTATGTAATGAGCGACTTCATGAATCACGTTGGGATTAGCTACACCTTAGTGGGGACATAACGAACTATGGGAGTGGGGAGTTGGGATCTCTACTCGGGTGTAGTCCTGTTTGAGACCATGAATGATGAGTGTGTGGCATGTGGAAGTACAATACACGGGCCATGTTGGTATGCTATACTAGTGGGGACACGGTGATCCGTAGGAGTAGTGAATCGTGGATCTCTACTGGAGTACAGCTTTACTTATTGTATGCACATGCCATTTTGTGTGATTGTTGATATGGATGTGATTGTATGGTGGGGTATATGATCATGTGGCGTGTGGGAGCATAATGCATGACCATATGCCCGGTTGTACTTTAATGGGGGCACAATCATTCCATGGGAGTGGAACGGGGACCTCTGCTGGGGTGCAGTCCACTTGTTATTATGTTATCATCATCATGCATCAACTTGGTCAAATGACTTGTGCTTTAGTCAGGCAAATTTAATCCAAGCAGTGGGGTACTGAGTACTCAAACTGTGGGGTACGGGTATATGCTCAGGCGGTGGGGTACGGGGCAATTGCTCAGGCGGTGGGGTACGGGACACTCGCTCAGGTGGTAAGGTACGGGACAGATTCTCACTAGGGTACAGGCCGGCCATGATTGCATACACACTTGAATGCCACTCACAATTGCTTGTTTATTTGCTTCTGTATTGCATCATTAAATTATTGATTAGGGTTGCATTGATACCTGACTTCTCGCTGAGCTGGGATGGGAGCTCACCCCTCGATATTGAATTCTTTTAGCTTTGATTACAGGTACCTCTATTGTAACTGCTGATATGGATCCTGCTAACATTGAGGATACTTCTCTTAGTGGGGGTCCGCTGAAAGATCATGTCAAGGGCTGTACCTGTAGGGATTACATCTACAGGACCTGAATCAGCACCTTGCCTCTATGATTGTGTTGCCTGTAGATGGATGATGGTTTGGTCTATCTACAGGGATTTGCTCAGATTTACTCTAGTTATTTAGTATGAGATGTATGTATTATGAAAGATATTATGAATTGGTTTGTAAGACATAACAGACTATTATGTATTGATATCATTAGTAGCATCTGTTCTCTAGTATGATTTTACTGCATTTATTATTATATATTGATGATTATTGTGGATATTGTTTGTGTAAACTGTGGGGTTTACTGGTAGATCATTTTGGTTGTCAATCGCTGGAAGATTCGGGTTGCCATGAGGGTTGACCCAGATATCACGTTCGATTCCCCAGAATGGACTGTGACAGAAAAGGTAAGCACTAATAGGATTACTTTGAGTCGAGGATCCTTATGATAATTGAAAGGAAGTACTGAGATAAATTATTAGATATTCAAATAGTTTTTTACATATGTTTATAGGATTTTGTCTTGCTGATTTTTCTCTCTCAAGAACATTGTCAAGCTAGCTTTGGGAGCTTTTATCATAGAGTGTGATTGTTTTCCACCCTTGTAGCAAACTATGTTATAATGCTTGTGTTAGTAAAGCTTGAATATATGTGTAGTGCTTTTAGTATTATTCAATGCGATGTGATATTTTGATACATCCAATATGCTAGATGCTAGAGCGTGAAGCTACATTTTAGATTGACGTGATGATTGTAAAGTTGGACATATATACACTATATGACGATTAACGAGCAGAATAAGATTTATGATACCCTATTGTAAGAAATGATATATGAAGCAAGAAACTTATCAAGTTAAGTGATATTAAGTATGTTTAGGACTATTATACATTCATTTGGACAGCAGGGAGATGCTTGATAAAAGGGCAAACAAGGATACGGTACTCAGCAGTACTATTTTGATTGTGAAAGGTCAAAATGCCTATGAAGTGTGAAAGTCTTGGAATGGTTGGTCCTTGTTTGTTAATTTCTAGACTGTTTTATGGGTATATGGACAGCAAGTATTGCACTATTAGTTTTATCACAGGTTTTGTGTAAAAAACACCTTAAGTGAACTAGTATGCAAGCACACATATGAATGTAAGAATGAACTATTTAGGGTCATGAAAGGACTGTCCTCAACCTAGTTGGACAGCAAGGTATGGTTACTGTAAGGCTTAAAAGGAAAATTTGATTTATGAGCTAAGTAAGAGCATAATTACACAATTAAGTTAAGATAAGTAAAGACCAATAGGGGTACACCTGGGTAAGATACACAGCTCAAGCCGGTGAGCCGGTGTACCACCCAAAATAAAGATAAGTTTTTAAATGAGATAAGATATGGGCAAACCATTGAGTCTAGAAATGAAAGATGAGATATGGGTAAACCATTGAGTCTCGAAATGAAGGATGAGATAAGGGCAAACTATTGAGTCTAGAAATGAAAGGCAAGATAAAGGCGAACCCTTGTGTCTAGGAAGACAAGATACAGGTAAACCTTTGAGTCTAGAAATGAAAGGCAAGATATGGGTGAATCGTTGAGGCCAAAAATGAAGGACAAGATATGGGGGAACCATTGAGTTTAGATAAGAATGGTAAGATAAGGGCAAACCGTTGAGTCTAAAAATAAGAGACAAGATATGAGCAAACCATTGAGCCTAGAGATGAAAGACAAGACACGGGCATATCCATTGAGTCAAATATGAACATAAGCTACAGTAATGCTGCAAGTGAATTGTGGTTAGTCATGAAGAAAAAGGGATAATAAGAAAATATGGTTGGTAATGGGAAAAATGTGATTAAGAAAGACAAGTTATGAATTTTTTTGCAGTTTATTGTGAATGTTTGTGATAATGTTAGATGGCCAATGTTACTGAAATGCTAAGTTTATAAAGACTTTTTTTTTTTTTTTAATTTTATGGGATGGATTGATAAGTATTATGTATGCCTAAATGTATCTCTGCCAAAATGGAATTATACTCACTGAGCTTTGGCTCATTAAAATTTGTTAAAATTGTTTCACAGATGACGAAAGTGAGTAAGGATGGCGACGGTTGTAAGTGAAAGACCAAGTAGGAGATTTGTTCCCCTTGGCAAAGCTGTTTATTTCGTTATATTTTATTTGTGTGAATGTTTAAACGACTGGGATATCCTATCGGCTCCCTTTGGGTTTGGGGGAGACGAGTGGCCGGATGGATGCGCACTTGACACTTACGGTAGGAGGATCCGAGGCCCTCCATCGAACGCCGACCCCGGTCGCCTCGCCTTGTCGACTTGGGGGTCGGCCCTCGGATGAAGGGCTCGGATCCTCCGAGCCTTTCGTGTGGCGCTCATCCATCGGCTCAGCCGCTCACCCAAACACCGGCTGAGACTGATTTCTGCTTCTTAACATTACTTATGGGCAGTAGGTTTTGAGTTGTAATACCACATACTTTTGTGGAAGGTCTGTTGCAAAACTTGTCTATTTTGTAAAGAAACTATTAGCCACCAGTTGTGCTTGTAATTATAATTTCAAAGTCTTCCACTGTTTATGATCTATGGAAATGCACTGGTATGATGTGAGTGAATGAGTTTTATTTTTTATTTTTTAAATTAAACAGGTTTTTTTTTTTTTTGCTAAACGACCCAGGATCTTCCCTGACGACTAATCCCCGTGGGCTCATAATGACCAGACAACCACGATCTGTGTCATTTCTGTGAGCGTCGAATGGTAATCCATTCCACTCGCACCCGCGGGCCAGTAAGAAGAGCACTTAACACCCCATGTGAGTGGCTCCAAGGCAGTAAGAAGAGTCGAACTCAATACCTTCCGCTTCCTGAGGTGTAGGCTCCTCACCACATGCCTATGCTTGTGTATTTTAGACCGACCAGTGATCCGAACCCACTCCTGGAAGGGCTGTTACAATTGATCCCTACCCACACTCTCAACCATAACCATTGGTTTTCAGTATGAAACTGTTATTGCTCACTTACTGATTGTATGGATTCAGAGGGAGAAATGAGAAGAAGATGTGCAAAAGAGTTTCTAGTTTCAAGTTCTGCAGATTTGGGCGGGATGGGGTTTCCGGTTTCTTCAGCCAATCCTCTTGTTTGAAACATTCCTTCTTTCCTCTCTGGTTCCCCTTTCCAAATCCTCCATCAGAGCCGGTTGCAACCTGATTGTCGCCCAATGGCGTCGCTCTATATCGTTGATCGACGACGCCCTTAATCTCTCATTCCCCCATCTCTTTCCATCCATGCATGCTTTTCCGCAGGCCTCCTTTGCATACGGTTCCTCCTCTTGCGGCTGCTAGCT
>CM053272.1:61842564-61981564 GCA_028583415.1 Protea cynaroides
TTTTTTTTTTTGCCAAGAGAAAACACAAATAATTAATTAAGGTTTTTTTTTTTTTTTTTTTAACCATTAAACTTTAGTAGTGCAGTACGAGGATAAGAGGGGTAGCTTTGGTAAAATAAATAAAAGGTTGGGCAAAAGACGGTGCCTGAGACATAGCATAGCCCAGGTGCATAGGCCATATCCTTTTGGTAAGACATGGCCGACAGTGGCAGTCCCATCGTATCCACCGCATAATATTACTTGGAAAAACGAATGAAAGAGAAAACAAAAAGACAAAAAAGATAGACTCAATCCTACAAATTCAATGGGTCCCATACTCTATAAATTCTATGGGATTCCAATTTCCACACCTCATGGATCAAATGTTTCTCTCTCTCTCTTGACTCCTGTTTGGACTTTGGATCCTCTACAAATTGAATAGGATTCGCATCGTCTCATCCCAGTGGTCTAGAAGAACAAGGGGAGGACAGTGACAATTTTTTTCAGATGATTGTTACGTGGCTCTTGATAAATTTGAGATCCACGTCTGAGTCGATATCCAGTCGATAAGCCAAACTGACAGAGGAGTGTCGACTCAGACGTGGGTCTCGGATTTACCGAGAGTCATGTCGCAACCATCCAAGGAAGGTTGCCACCGTCCTCCCAGAATGACTGAGAGGAGACGATGTGAATACAATTGAATCGGACTCATCCCTTGGGCTATGTTTGGAAGTCAAAGACAAGTAAAGGAAAAAAAAAATTGAATTAAAGGACGAATAACCACAAGGGTGTAATCGTCCAAGTTTGGCCTGTTGGCCTCAGTTCGTCTTAGATCCGAATTAGGTTTTGATTGAGATACTCCCACCCTAAAGGTGGATTAGGATTAATTGTCCAAGTTTGGCCTGTCGGCCTCGGTTCGTCTTAGATTCGAATAAGGTTTTGACTGGATACTCTGACCCTAAAGATGCATTAGGATTAATCGTGCAAGTTTGGCCTGTCACCCTCAGCTCGTCTTAGATCCAAATAAAGTTTTGACTGAGATACTCTAACCTTAAAGGTGGATTAGGATTAATCGTCCAAGTTTGGTCTATTGGCCTTAGTTCGTCTTAGATCCAAATAAGGTTTTGATTGAGATACTCTAACTCTAAAAGTGGATTAGGATCCAAAATTTCTAATCCTAAGCTAGGGTTGAGGCACTCAAGGGTTCAAGTCCAGGGCTTAACCCTAGCTCCCAACTCAATTTGATCATTTTTTTTTCTTCTTCTTTCTCTTGTTCTTTCTTCTTCATATTCTTTTCTTGTCATCTCGATTTGGTCTCACCTTTGCATCTTTCTTTCCCTTTCTTAACGTCAAGGCCAATCAAGGTCAAGCCGGTCTAACCCAAAGACACATAAATTAATTATTATTTCAGCATTATTTTTGTCAAATACAAATTATTTATTTATTTATCTTTTAATTTTTACAACCAAACACAGCCTTTTTAAGGTAATTAAGGCCATTGATAATAATGGCAATCCTCCATTAAAAGCTATTCCTTTCATTGGAAGACATCCAACACATGGTTGCCAATTTCTCTCTATTGTTTCCTTTACGCATCTTCTTTTTCTTCTGTCCCGGGCTGTCTTATAAACTCAAATCTCTTTTAAATCTTAGGTCTCAATCCGATCGGATGATATCATCCCTCAAACAAGGTTTTAAATCTTACGTCTCAATCCATCTTGGTGAGGTCTGAAATTTTAAAATTTTTTTGAGATCTTAAAAAATCTCACCTGAGATATTATATCGTAGAGATTTATGAGATTTTGAGATCTCGAGAACATTGCAATTTCTGAGATTTCGTCAAAATCTTGGCCAGATTTAAAACCATACCCTCAAACACGGCTTGAACGTGGAGAGGAATTGACTACCGCCTAGCAGTGAAGATTTTGACCATTTATAATACATTGATACATATCGGATCCATTGTGAGTGATTTAAATCTCACTATAGTTTGGTAGTCACTACAGAGGATCCTGTTCGACCCCTTTAGGTCCTTATTCTTTACTCATTATGGGCCACCACGATATATATCGCGACACGCTTCCTGAATCCGATATCTCATTTTTCCGCTGTTTCCGAGATTCTCTTTTGTGGTATTACCAAAAAAGAGAAAAAAAAAAAAAAAAGTAAGTCTGATAAGCATGAGCTATCATACGCCAGGGTGAGCACGGAGACGTCCTTCCCCATCGTTTGTGCATGTCCTCCTTTTTCCTGAACTTCCCTTTTCTTTTGTTTTTTCTGTACTCTCTATCTATTTGCCTTTTTCCCTTTTCTTTCACACCTACTCACAGAGCCTGAGAAGACCGAGACTGAGACTGAGACTGAGATTGAGAAGAGGGAGGGAAGGGTTGAGATGATGGGAAAGTGAGAAATGTTGGAGAAAGATAAGGAAAGGTGAGGATTATGGAGTGGGAGAAACAAGAACAGGAGCAGCAGCAACAGCAGGAAAATGGAGGCGCCTTGTACGTTAAGGTCATGACAGATGAGCAGATGGAACTTCTTCGACGCCAAATCTCTGTCTATGCCACCATTTGTGAGCAGCTTGTGGAGATGCACAAAGCCATTACTTCCCAACAAGATCTCACAGGTCCCCTGTCTTTGTCTTCCTCATACTATGTGTAACTCATACTTTGTGTACCTGTGTGTGTAGTTTCTTTCATAGCTGTTGTATAAGTAATGGTTTTGATGTTATTGAATCTAATTCCTGCTTTTATTGAACTTATTTGGGATTGTTTTTAATTTCATTTAATGGGTATTTACTATCATTTCTTCCCTTTGGTTTCCCCTTTTTACATTCGTAATTCCGAGTTCTATGGATACTCTTATCCTTTTAGATTCTAATCTTCTGCTATAAATAGTGAGGGATTTGTTTATCTCTTGTAATTTGTTCAATAAATAATCCAAATTTAAGTTTTTATCAGTAAATGTCTTATGCATCTTTCAGGAGAGGACTAGGATGAGTCAATTTCCATTGACGTTTTATGAGTCTGCTTTCTCTCACTGTTTTGGGATCCGAATGGGGTGAGATTTGATGAACTGAACTGGAGTGTCGCATCTCCAGCTTCCCCGTTCTGGATATGGACCGTAATTCATACTTTGAATTGCATGTAGTTTGAATTTATTAGCACATAAGGCTTGGGTAAATAATTTTGGTTAAATTGGGTGTTGTGTTGTGAATCGGCGAGGAGGGAATCTATTTAAATTGTGAACTTTCAATTGTTTTTCCTAATTCTTGTTTTTCCTAATTCTTAATGTGACCAAGGTTTTAGGTCAAGGTGGAGGAGGTGGGAATCTATTTAAATTGTGAACTTTCAACTGTTTTTTTAATTATTAATTGTGACCAAGGTTTTACTCCAGGTATCAGACATGGTACCAGCGTGGCCGTGTGGCCAAAACCGATCGGATTGAGATTGGTCACAGCCGAACTTACACAAATCGGCCGATCCAGTTGATCCTATACCGATTACTAAAACCTTGACTGTAACTGAACCATAGTTGTCAAGGCGTCGCCTAGGCGCCCAGGATCCCTTGTGGCACCTTAGAAAATCGGGCCCCTTGGTCTCCTAGGAGGGCACCTTGGTCCCTAGGCTGGCGCATCGTCTGGCCTCCAACGCCTTGGTACCTTGACAACTATAAACTGAACTTTGAAAGGTATTGGTCTTGTGGGTAATTTTGAAAGAAATGTTCTGAAGTCCTGCTATTTGGTTGTCTCGTATTAAATCCCTCAACTACACCAAGAACATTGAATGAACAAGTTCGTGCCCTATTTATGGAAATTTTAGAAAATCAATATGGATGTCACATTAACCTGTCTTCCACGTCATTTTATTTCAATTATATTTTCTGTTCCCAGAAACCTGCATTGATCTGGGCTTGGCAGGAACTTGATTCAAAGTTGTAGAAGTTATGAAATATTTTAGCCCATATTGGAGAAAATTTTAGCTCATACTTTGCACATAGAGAATACTCTGTAGTATCTTTTTAATCTCTCGTAAATTTGGGAAGATACTATGAAGGTCTAAGAAGAAAAATGTGCTTTGTCCAATCGTCAATAATGTGATCAATTATTGTGGGTAGTTTTTGAGGATCCTGAAAGAGTGATTCTCTGCTGTGTCTCAGTTTTTAACCCGAACTATTCGAAAATGCATACACTGCATCATATAAGCTTTAGCAAATGAGACTCTCCTGACCTATGTCTAGCTATTGAATTCAAAATAAAAGCAGAAACCACTTGGCTAGGTGTAATGATATGAGAGTCCACATGAGAGACTATAAGCAAGAACATACTAGGTAGCAGGGGATTAACTTCATACATGAAAAAGAAGGAACTTTAAATATGTGCCACCTCGACTTCCTCTTGAATTTCTCTGTGCATGCTATGCCATGAGAAATAACTTCATCTTACAATTTTTTATATGTCCGTGACAATGGACAAATAGAAGTTAACTAGTGAGGCGTGGGAGGAAGTTTATTTATAAACAGTGGGAGAAAAGCATGGTTTTGCTGCTGCTTGTTGCCTGCAGATGACCTCCATTCTCTTATCGAGTTAAATCTTAGAACCAATTGTGTCAAAGTAAGATGTAGCTTCTGGTGCCATTATGGCTGCATAGAAAATGGAAAGGAAATCCTGTTACTGGAAAAATAATTTCTATGCCTTTTTTTGGCGTGCCAGTGCAGCTGACAGTGTATCAATTTTGCCTTCTGCAGTCTGATTGTCTGTGTGTGTATGTGTTTTGTTCTCTTTTTCAGGTTCTTCCTCCCCCTTCTCATTGTTTCCAGCTAATTCATACATGGTTGTTCCTTTCTTTCTGACAGTAGGGACACTAGGACTATTAAGTATCCTGGTCTTTGGAGTTTATTTGCATTGTTTTATGACAAAATTTTGGCAAATTTCTTGGTAAAAATTCTGATGGACTCTTCTTTTGATGGCACATGATGTGGCAAAAAAAATTATATTTTTCTTTCACCTTTGGCATTATAAGAAAAGAAAAGTTAAATTTTTTGTGTACACCAGATTTTCATTTGTGTACTGCAAAATTTTCATTGTGGGAGGACAAAAGGCTTTGTTAGTTCCTCCTTTGGCAGATCTATTAAAAAAGGGACTGGCAAAAAGAAAGTACAAAAGGGAGAAAATGGTTACCATATATATGTATGTACAATATATAATGTGACTTCTTTTTTTGCATCTAACAATTGTCATTGCCTTCTCCAGGAATGAGGCTTGGAAATATATACTGTGATCCCTTAATGTCGTCTTCTGGCCACAAGATCACTGCCAGACAGCGTTGGACCCCAACTCCAATGCAGCTGCAAATTCTTGAACACATCTTTGATCAAGGCACTGGTACTCCAAGCAAGCAAAAAATCAAAGAAATAGCTTCTGAGCTGACACAACATGGCCAAATTTCTGAAACAAATGTTTATAACTGGTTCCAAAACAGACGGGCCCGATCAAAAAGGAAGCAATTGGGACCAGCAGCAAATAATGCAGAATCGGAAGTAGAGACAGAGGTTGAGTCTCCAAAGGAAAAGAAAGCAAAATCTGAGGACATCCATTCACATGAGAACCCAAATACAAGGGCTGAGGATATATCCTTCCAAAGTCCTGAGATAAGCTCTGAGCTTCAAGCCTTCAATCCACAGCCCAATAATGATGAGTCCATGTTTCCGTCAGATGGTAGCACAAAATCTCAAGGGAGTTTGGGTCACATATCTTTGTATGATAGTTTACTATCAAATCCAAGTATGTATATACTTAACCTTTATTCCCTACATTGGTTATCAAGTAAGTTTGAGCACTGCAATGTCGTTGATGACAGAGAACATCTACACAATATTTAAAAATTGCATAAATCAGACCAATAGTAATGTGATATGAATAAATGCTGAGCTATGGTTATAATAATTTTAAGAATAGAATAAATCAAAACTAGCACAGATGTATAAGTGGTACTTATGAATCAAACAAATTTGTCATGACGAGTGGTTAAGAAAATTAAGATGGAAGAAATTCAATAACCATGGAAATTATGGGCTTTAGAAAGCGAAATGTGATCAGTGATGCTTCATTTATTTATTTATTTTTTTGGTTGGGGGTTGGGGGTGGGCGTTCTTCTAACCTTTGAAGGAAAATGCCTAGCCTACTGTTTATTTGGAACATGTTCCATCTTTTCTAATATTGCTTATTTTTATTGCAACAATGCTTGCATGTACCTTCTGCTTGTCACTTATTTTTTAGTTTTCTTGGAACATTAGAGAATTTGACTCATCCGTTTTATTGACCTTTCTTTGGAATTCAACTTGCACAAATTTACTTCTCTTGATACTGTTATCTGATCCATGCTTTTTTCCCTGGACGAATTCATCAAGGGGTGGATCCAGTGACAATCCATCAAGGGATGGATAAGCTTATCCAATCATCATGACTTGTGGTAGTAGATTTTTCCTACGCAAGCTCGATCCATGAACAGATTCAACTTTATCAACTATGCACCACAATGTGGGATGGGAAAGTTAAAGCCTTTTTTAAAGAAAAGGGAAAGATTTGTTGTTGTCCTTGTTTATATGTATTGCAACAATTTTCATTGCTGTAATATTCAAACTGGCCATATCTATGTTCTTATTACTTTAAATCTCTGAATGCAGGAATTGATCACCTGATGGGGAAAATGGAAATGCCAGGAGTCTATAATTCCTATCGGCAGAGAGAAGACTATGACATGATTGGATGATGCTTCTTATGTGTGGTTTTGTCACGCAAGATTACAGTGACTGGAGTCCAAGGTGTTGATGGCATCTTGAGATTGATAGACTAGTTAATAGTTATAGAGAACAGTGTTTATTTATGAGAATATATGTATCACACACAACATAGTAAAAGTATAGTTATACACTGATATAGCTAGGTTTAGCAGGACTTTCAAGAGTGAAATGCATGGCAAATGATCCTCACACTCAAATTCTGTAGGAACGGGTGCCTCGAATCTGTTGTCTGTTGATATAGACTGTGTAAGAAACTGCGATGTAATTTGAAGATGACAATACAAGGCTGAGATGTGCCATTTCACACTCTCCTAAAGTCAGTATTTGCTTTCTTATGGTGCAACGAAGTTGGTTTGCAAAACTGGTTTAAGATAAAAAAAAAAAAATCGTTTATAGAAAAGAATTGGGAGCTTACTGTAAGAATTAATAGGATTGACATGATGCTCATTGAGCATGATTAATGATAACAAGTAACAAGGGACTCAATACTTGTATCCATGACTTTTGTAAGGAGATGTTCCACCATATGCTTAGCTAATCTTGTCCGCTTTCTTCCCTTTAAGTGATTAAGATAATCAGTTGATGGTTATAGCTATCAACTTATAGGCTGCGAGTAGAGATCAACCTTGGAAGCAAGAAAGGTAGGGAATTGATGCCTTTTACATGCTAAGGTAACATTTTTATTAGAGTCAACAACACTCTTCCATACCCAGTCTATATAGTGATTGTGCTAGTACATTACATGACAAAATATTTTGTTCTCCCACTTAGACAGCATATATCATTGTAGTAACAATTGGATAACAAAATTGTGCACGTACAGGAAGTGTTGAACAATACACACACCTTGGTCCAAGTAAGAACACAGACACTCAATCGTAAGTGTTGTCACATCTCAAGTTGGCATGGGACAAACATTACACTCAATCGTAAGTGTTGTCACATCTCAAGTTGGCATGGGACAAACATTACACGTCAAAGTGTTTGCACTCTCACCCACCTTGGGCTAAACTTTGGTCTTGATTTCAGATTGAAATCTATAGCTACTCCATCATAGGGAGTCCAGGAGCTCATTCTTACATGAGTAAACTCCCACTAGAATTGCCAAATTAGCTACTTTACTTAAGGAAGCTCACTAAGACTGGATCCATATGTACCTTGTTGCATTTGGATTCTGGGCTGAGGTCTTTCCGTGCTAAGTGGACCTGCAAACAACAAAGGGAGGACAAGGGAGGTCGGGCTTGTAGCCCTAGGATCACTCTGATGCTTAAGTCAGGCACCCATCAAACAAATAAAGGGGACAGATGGCCAACTAGATAAAAAAGTGGAATGGGGTAAGAGAGGGATTTCGTATCTGATGTGTTAGAGCGGAAAGGTGAAACGGTCAATAGTAATAAATGTGAAGTGACAAGTTCTTGACTTTTGGGCCTATTTATAGAGAATAATGTTTGGGGCGCCATGATCCTTCTCTCTGGAACAATTGGGTCCTGTTGGGGAAAAATAATCATGGATTCAAATCAGACCATGAATGAAGGATCTAAGACAGTCCTTGAAGAATGGGACACGTGGCATGCATTCAAGGGATGAAGCATGAGAATAAGAGAGGTTCGGAAGATGAACTCGTGTTCGACCCCCTCATGGGTGATCATGCTATGATTGGACAGATTGATGAAGGTAGCTGGGCATTTAATGATTTGCCATTAATGCTCATAAATACCTACAACAATCATAAATGCCAAGTAGGCGGATTTGACTGACCAGGTCACCATATTGTGGACCGAATCAACAAAAAGCAAGATTGACACTGGATAAAAGTGTAAGGACAGATACAGTTGTCAGAAGATATGGGGGACGTGGACTAAAAGGGGCTCAAAGAAGGTCGAGAGGGGTCGTAAGCGGCTGACAACACATCCTAGCGCTGTCCTAAGGGGTCGTAATCCCTCCAACCTATTGTTCTCTAGGTGGCAGGTGATTGTGATGGTGGTAGGTGGGGAGGAGCTTATTGGGAAAGCCCCTAATTGGACCTATAATTAGTGAAAGAATATCGATTGCAAGGGATCCGAATCCAGAATTTCCTTTCAAAAAGGGAGAACATCCCATTCAGGTATTATTCTAACCCAACCATTTGAGAACTTCTTCCCCATTTTTATCCTAAGTTCTATCTCACCGAAAAAGAGGGGAAGGTTCCTGAAGCTCCCGTATCTCAAGGAACCCCATCTCTAAGGAGCTCTAGTGTTTCACTAAGAGTTCCATTATGCTTGTCTTCGAAATTCTCTAACTTTGGCATCGGAGTGGCCCTGGGAAATATCCCACCTACTTTCCTATTGTGTTTGTGTTTCAGCTATGTGGCTCGATCTAGGAGGCTGAACGGCATCCATCGACAACAGATTGGTGCCCATCGTGGGGCCTTGACATACTTTGCTTGTAAGACCCGCACTCCATGAACCCGATCTAAACCTTTAATTCATGTCATAACGGGTCTTCCAATCATCACTGGTCCAGACGGGACGAACAGATGACAACCAGGTACGAAAATGGACCATGTATGATAATTATTTCATACCGATCGATGGTACCGGTCGACCGGTATGTCTGCGCAGGCAGACTGCTTAGATCCGGAATTGGATCTCTACAGGTCCCACTTTCCAAACCCTAGGACTTTCCTAACGTAAGGGGGACTTCCTAAACTCAATCCTAATCTATTTAAGGACCCCTAAACCTCCTTAAATCTCTTTCATTGATCCTTACAAACCCTAGAGAGGAGAAATAGACCGAAGAAGGAGAAAGAGCTAAGGAAGGAGGGAGAGGAGCCGCCGTTGCCGTTGGACGAAGAACACCCTACTTGCGAACCAACGGTAAGTGCTTGAACCTTCCTCTAAGTTAAGCGTTATAGAAGGTTAGTCATGAATGGATCAATACCATGCAAGGCGAGGTATTGATCTAAACCTTTAAATTTGCCGTCAAACCCTAATACAGTCGATAAACCCTAGATTCGAGTTCTAGGTTGAGGATCATCGAAACTAGGACTTGAATGGAGTATGAAACAACTATAACTCGTTGCTCAGACCTAGAATGTATAGGAGAAACCCTATAATCAATAGGGGTGACCGACGGAAGGCGAGAACCAAGCTTATGGTCTTCCGGAGGCATACCGATCGACCATACCGGTCGCACCTTATGCTATCGGTACCTCTCGGGGACTGGTCTGTGGGGACCGATCGACCATACCAGTCGCACCTTACCCCACAGTGCCGCGATCAGTACCTGCAATAGGTACCTGTGACCGGTCTGCACTGTGAGGAGTGTTTTGACCCAGTTGGTTTTTCTACCAACGTAACCCTAAGAAAACTATTCTAATACAACCCTAACATTGTGTAGGACCTTGTGATAGCGAGTTTGGATTCTGTGACGCGAAGAAAGCTATCAATCAAGTGTCAGGTAAGGGAATCGAACCTAAACCCTAGTAATTTAATAACAGTAAAACGTTGTTAATAATTGTGATTCTATGGAATGGTGTTTGTGCATACTCACATGTCATCTTTACTTTCAGTTATTATATTATTCATGCATACTAACTATGCTAGGATGTGACTGTTCGGCGTGTGATTGTTTTCGTTGGTATGTGAAATGTGAAGGGCCTAGGATCTAGGATCATTCCTCACACTAGCACCTTTTCGTATCGCTTCTGTCTTAGCATGCTTGGTACGGATAGGGTATCAGGGGGAGGAAGTGGCACTGTGGTCTCCTGCCTGGCCACTAGATTCTAGCTCTAACTCTATGCCGTAGGGAGCTGTGCTGGGATAGGACCTACTGTGATGACATATAGGATTGGTTAGTTGCGAGCCTAGTTTGCAAGCCCTCGCCAATAGGGGCTTACGTATTGGTATGGGTAGGGCATCAGGGGAAGTATTGGCTATGTTTGATCCGGACACTTTAGCTCTATCTCTATTCCATGGTGGGTGCATGTGGGACGACAATGGTGTTTGATCCATTGGGCGGATTCACACACTCGTGTATAGAGGTGCGGTGGTCGCCAATCCTTTCTATAACACATTGCAAACTTAAAACCAGACCATAATGTGAATGTTATCCATGCATGCTGTTTGTTGCATTGTTTGATTGTCTTACTGAGTTAAGTTGTGAGCTCACTCTTGTGTATACACTATTTTTAGATGTTAATGCAGGTTACACTGTGGAGGATTACATGGACGCTCCAGTATATGGAGGTGTTGCTATCTTGGAAGTGCAAGCAGGGGAGGATGAGCATGATGTTTCATGCGAGTGCCCTTTCTGTGTGTACCTCTAGGATATTGGATTTGTTTATTTTATTTATTTTCAGTTGGATTTACAAATGATGTAAGGATAATTATTTACGTTTTGGTGTTTTGAATAAATAGATATTTTATTTAAATTATCAACAGAGAACTCAGTTCATTTAATTCAAGACTTCCGCTGTATTTAATTATATTCTGATTATGGTTATGTGAAATGGTTTGTATGAGTGGATACGGTCTTAGTGAGATCCTGGTGTGAACCGTTGGTTCAGTGATGATTTACTCACACTTCTGGTTCAGTCGAAATTAGGGTGTGACATTGCCTTCCAAATTTCCATTCTTTTTCTCTGAGACTACTAAAAAGAACCCCAAAAAAAAAACCTTTGACATCCACCCCTTTTTTCTCCCTTTCCATCTTTCATCCTTCTAAGTTGATATATATATATATATATATCCATCACCCATCCTTGACCCATGGCACCAGCTGAAAGAGCGGAAAGTTTTTATAACCTTTGGGAAACCCAGGCCCGTCGCACAAAGGCCAATATCCACCAAGAGCGCGTGTACATTCCCATAGGTCCAAACCTACAAGACATCCCACTAGAGGATCCCTCCGCAGAAGGAGCCAGCGGCCCCTACCCTGACTCCTCTCAGTATGTCACCAGAGCATAGTTCGATCGGCTAGCACAGTAGTTAGCCGTCTTGACAGACTTATTACGACAACGACTTGTAGCTGCGCCAGTGCTAGCTGCCTCTATCCCCCCTGTTGATGTCCTGAAAGTCCCGCAGAGATATTGGCATTCTAGGTGCTCTGCTCCTTGTGCTGCATCTCCTAGTCTAATGCGGGTCAGTCCTTCAGTAGATTCATACCGTAGCAGGGGTCGAAGCGACCATTATGGGGAGCCCCCCTTTCAGTATGTTTTAGAGTATGACCCTACAAGATTGTAGAGAGCAGTCATGAGTCCCTGGTAGGCTCAAAAATATCATCTATCTCGAACAGATTGGGGTCAAGACATAGGGGTAGAAGGGTCGAAGGCGGAATGTACACCGAGCAGGACGTGGCTCGAGAGGCTCAGAGGAGGGTCAATGAAGCCAGACGTGCCAAGGAAGATGCCCAGGCAAGAGTCGATGCAGCCAGACAAGCTCGAGAAGACAACCAAGTAAGGGTCGAAGAAGCTACGCGAGTCCAAGAAGAAGCCCAAGCTAGGGTCGATGCGGCACGGGAGGAGAGAGCAATAGCTATCCCGTTGGTCGCTGTAGTTCCATCAGTCGTACCAGTGGTAACCACTCCCTCAGCAGGAAACACACCAGCTAGTGATGAAAATACAGTCAAGCTCGAGCGCCTAGTGAAAGATCTGATGGTCAGGGTACAACATGTTGAGCAGCGGGTCGATGCTGATGCCCTCTAGGACTATGCCACGGAGACAGCTTTGGTAGATGAGGTCATGAACCATCCTCTTCCTATCAACTTTACCCTCCCCAATATATGGTGGTATGATGGTCAGACAGACCCCGAGAAGCACCTGGATAATTTCAAGGTTGGTATGGTCATTTACATCCATCGTGACGCCTTATGTTGCAAAGCTTTCCCTTTTACCTTGAGGGAGGCTAGAAGGACATGGTTCAACAATCTACCCCCCAAATATGTGGGGAACTTCAAGGAGCTTAGCAGTTTGTTCATCTTCCATTCTCAGGGGAGCTTAACCCAGAAGAAAAACTTATCTCATTTGATGGCGATCAAACAAGGCGAGAAGGAGCCTCTCTGATCGTTCATCACCTAGTTCCTTGGAGTAGCAGGAGAGATCAAGGACCTACTTCCGGATGTGGTCATGTCAACCTTGTCAAAAGCCTATCTGGACCCCCAATTGGTATTTTCTCTCAACAAGAAGCGTCCCAGAATGCATGTCAAAATCTTCATTCGATGTGACTGGTATGCATCCGGAACAGAAGCCGTGGCAGAGTTACCCGGATGAGTGAATTCATCTCCAACAGCTGGAGAAAAAAAGAAGAGTGATGCTTTGGAAAAAACTTCTAAAGAAGGAAAAGCAAGCAAGAAAACAAAAGTGCCCAAGGAATTGTACCCAGCCCACCCTGTACCCGAGTACACCCCTCTCAATCGTACCATGGTTGAGATTCTAAATATCAAGATAGGCGACACCTTATTGGTCCCTCCCCCCAAGATGATATCCAAGCCTGAGAGCGCAACCATCGGCTATACTGTACGCATCACTAGGATCATGGCCACGACACCAACTCATGCAGACATCTGAAAGGCCTAGTCGAAGATTTGATCTAGCATGGACAAAGGACTGAGTTCGTAGGACCCAGACCGGTGCCACCTCCGCCCCCTGCACCAGCAGCGGTACTTCCTCCTCTTCCTCCTCCTATGGTAGCATCTGCAAGAAACGACAGGATACAGAATTGGCCTCTTCTACCACCAAGATCACCCTCATGAGGATTTATGGGCCAAGTTGACCTGCACCCGTGGGGGCCTCAAGAAATGGTGTAAGAGCAAACCACCAGAGGAGTTCGAATAGTCGGAAAGAGAGTCCTCCCTGGAGGCTATTGGGCAAGGCAGGACCTGAGCAAGACCTGGGCCTAAGTGACAATGAGTACATGACCTTGAGCAACCCAGAGTGTAAGACCGTGACCGTCTGGCCGGAGCACATGTGACGAGATGTACTTTCGATCTTGGTCGAGCCTGTAGAGGAGGAGGAATCCACTAAAGGAAAGAAAGCCAGAGAAGGAAAGGAAGACATTGGGGATCATCCTCCAAGAAAGTCAGGTATGAGGGGTATATTTACTTTGGCGATGATGACCTTATTGATGTAGTTACCCCTCATGAAGATCCTCTCGTTATCAAAATGGCCATTAGAGAAGAATAGGAGGTGAGTAGCATATTGGTCGATATGCGAAGTGCTTGTGAGATCCTATATTACGACACATACCGGAGGCTAGGGTACAAGGATGAGCAGTTGAGACCCATTAGATATTTTCTTTTGGGATTTAATGGAGAAGGTGTGCGGGTAAAGGGAGCTATCCAAGTCAATTCTTGCCTGGGGACCTACCCAGCATGAGTGAGTGTCAACTTGAAATACATGGTGGTAGATACCCGATCGAGCCACAATGGTATCTTCGGCAAATCTGGTCTCAATAAGCTACGGGTCTGCCTCTCATCCTACTACCTGCTCATGAAGTTCCCAACTGAGTGGGGGGTCGGATACTGCAAGGTTGACCAGTCGGTGTCTAAGAGGTGTCACGCAGCCACCCTGGCCGCACTCGATGAGGATCAGCCCGTGCAGGTGATCCAGCTAAACGAATATCTCAATGACTTCCCAATGGAGCGGACTACTCCAGTTGAAGATCTCATCCCTGTGCCATTCCATGATGACCATCCAGAGAAGACCTTCCTTATAGACTCAACCCTCCCAGAAGGATAGAGACAAGAACTTATTGAGTTTCGAAAGGAGAAAGCGGATGTATTCGCTTGGACTTCAGAGGATATGCTTGGGATCCCCCGATCGTATAAGACCCGCACTCCATGAACCCGATCTAAACCTCTAATTCATATCGTAACAGGTCTTCCAATCATCACCGGGCCAGACGGGACAAACGGATGACAACCAGGTACGAAAACTGACCATGTATGATAATTATTTCATACCGATTGATGGTACCAGTTGACCGATACATTTGTGCAGGCAGACTGCTTAGATCCGGAACTGGATCTCTACGGGTCCCACTTTCTAAATATCGAACCCTAGGAATTTCCTAACGTAAGGGGGACTTCCTAAACTCAATCCTAATCTATTTAAGGACCCCTAAACCTCCTTAAATCTCTTTCATTGATCCTCACAAACCCTAGAGAGGAGAAAGAGATCGAAGAAGGAGAAGGAGCTAAGGAAGGAGGGAGAGGAGCCGCCGTTGCCATTGGACGAAGAACACCCTACTTGCGAACCAACGGTAAGTGCTTGAACCTTCCTCTAAGTTGAGCGTTAGTCATGTATGGATCAATACCATGCAAGGCGAGGTATTGATCTAAACCAGAATTTTCCGTCAAACCCTAATACCGTCGATAAACCCTAGATTCAAGTTCTAGGCTGAGGATCATCGAAACTAGGACTTGAATGGAGTTTGAAACAACTCTAACTCTTTGCTTAGACCTAGAATGTATAGGAGAAACCTTAGGATCATTAGGGGGTGACCGACAGAAGGCGAGAACCAAGCGTATGGTCTTCCAGAGACATACCGGTCGACCAAACCAGTCGCACCTTATGCGACCGGTACTGCAATCGATACCTCTCTGGGACTGGTCTGTGGGGACCGATTGACCATACCGGTCGCACCTTTCCCCACAGTGCCGCGATCGGTACCTGCGACCAGTACTTGCGATCGGTCTGCACTGTGAGGAGTGTTTTGACCCAGTTGGTTTTTTGACCAATGTAAATCCTAAGAAAACTATTCTTGTCACACCCCAATTCTGGCTGAACCAGAAGTGTGAGTGAACCGTCACTGAACCAATGGTTCACACCAGGATCTCGATAAGACCGTGTCCACTCATACAAACCACTGCACATAACCACAATCAGAATATAAATAGTACAGCGGAAGTCTTTAAATAAATGAACTGAGAATCTATTGATAAATTTAAATAAAATATCCAATTACTCAAAATCTAAACATAAACCAAATATCTCTACATCTCTTTAATCCAACTAAATAATTAAAATAAATAAAAATCCAATCAAAGGTACACGCAGAAAGCACACTCGCATGAAGCGTCATGCTCGTCCTCTCCCGCCTGCACATCCAGCGTAGCAACACCACCATACGCCGAGCGTTCGTATAGTCGTCCACCGTGTAACCTGCATCAACATCTAAAACCAACGTGTACATAAAGGGTGAGCTCACAACTTATCTCAGTAAGACAATCAGACAGTTTCACAATATTATGCATGAGTAACAATCATTTTTATACTGTGGTCTGGTTAAAGTTTGCAATGTGCTATAGAAAGGTTCGGAGGCCGCCTCACCTCTATACACGAGTGTGTAGCATCGCACAGTAGATCACACTTCCACCGACCCACATGCACCCATCATGGAATAGAGATAGAGCTAAGGTATACTCGCACCTCCCCTGATACTCTACCCATACCAGTACCTAAGCCCCTCATCGGCTAGGGCTTGCAAACTGGGCTCGCAACTAACCAATCCTATATGTCATCAATGTAGGCTCCATCCTAGTACCGCTGACTACGGCATAGAGATAGAGCTAGAGCGTGCAGGCCGGGATGGAGACCACAATACCTCACCTCCCCCTGATACCCTATCCGCATCAAGCATACTAAGACAGAACAATACGCAGGTAGACCCTATCCCAACATAACTCCCTACGGCATAGAGATAGAGCTAAAGCATCGTGGCCAGGCCAGCGCCCATATCAGAGACCACCATGCCACATCATCATGGCCAGGTTAGCATCAACATGACATAGACCACAGTGCCACGACCTTCCCCTGATACCCCACCCGTACCAAGCATGCTAAGATAGAATACTATAAAAGGTGCTAGTGTGAGGAATGATCCCAGGCCCCATGCCCTTCCCACTCCACACACTAACGAAAACAATCACATGCCTAACAATCACATCCTATCATATGAAATATGCATGAACAATACTAATAGCTGAAAGTAAAGGATGACATGCGATATGCATAAACATCAATCCACATATCCATTGTTATTAACAACAGTTTACTCTCCATTAATTATTAGGATTTAGGTCAGATTCCCTTACCTGATACTCATTTGATAGCTTGCCCCACATCGCAAGATCCAAACGTGCTATCACAGAGTCCTACATAATATTAGGGTTCCATTAGAATAGTTCTTGGGGTTTCACGTTGGTCAGAAAACCAACGAGGTTACAAAAATACACTCACAGAGCTGACAGATCACAGTACCGGTCGTAGCTCTGTGGGGAAAACTGGCGACCGGTATGGTCAGCCGGTCCCCACAGGCTACTCCCCGAGAGATACCGGTCCCAGTAGCGGTTGCATGACCTGCTATCGGTATGGTCGATCGGTATGTCTCCGGAAGACTATACACTCGGTTTTTCGACTGTCGTCGATCATTCTCTATTGATTCCAGGGTTTCCCCTACCCATTCTAGGTCTAAGCTTTGAGTTAGAGTTATCTCCAACTCATTCAAGTCTAGTTTTGATGATAATCATCCTAGAACTCGAATCTAGGGTTTGACGACAAATTAGGGTTTAATGGCCAATTAGGGTTTAGATCAATACCTGCTTTGCATGGTATTGATCCAACCTTACTAACTATCCTAGAGTCACAATGTAAGAGGAATGATTCAAAACACTTACCGTCGATTGGCGTAAGGTGAGCGTCTTCGAACGGCAATGGCGGCACTTCCTTCTTCTTCCTAGCTCCTTCTCCTTCTCCAATCTTCTCCTCTCTAGGGTTTGTGAGGATCAATAGAAGGGATTCTAGGAGGCTTAGAGGGGTTTAAATAGGCTAGGAATTAGGTTTAGGAAGTCTTTTAGGATTAGGAAGGTCCTATGATTAGAGTTTAGGAAAGTGGGACCCGTAGAATCTGATTTTCGGATCACAGTAGTCTGCTGCGCAGGCTACACCGGTCGACCGGTACCATAGACCGGTACCATCGATTGGTCAACATAAAATGATACTTATTTGACCGTCTTTGTTCCGATTTCGTACCTGTTTGTCATCCGCTTGTCCCGTCTGGCCCGGTGATGATCGAAAGACCTGTTACGACATGAAATCAAGGTTTAGATCGGGTTCACAGAGTGCGGGTCTTACAACTCCCCCACCCTTAAAAGAAATTTCGTCCCCGAAATTGCATGTAGGTCTCACAACTCCCCCACCCTTAAAAGAAATTTCGGCCTCGAAATTTGAACGTACCTTGATCGTCGAAAAGGTTAGGGTACTCCTTTCTCATCGTGCTCTCCTCCTCCCAAGTAATTTCTTCGACATCTTGGCTTTTCCAATGCACCTTCACATAATGGATATCCTTGCTTCGAAGTTGCTGTACCTTTTGGCTTGAGATCATGACAGGTACCACTTCAAATGTTAAGTCCTCTGTCAAGTCTGGGGGGTCTGCTGTCAAGATGTGCGATGGATCCCTAACATACTTCTTGAATAATGATACATGGAATACATCATGAACGCTTGACATAGATGGTGGTAGAGCCAATTGATATGCTACATTACCACGTCTTGTCAATATCTCGTATGGTCCCACATACCTGGGGCATAGCTTCCCCTTCTTACCAAACCTTTTCAGACCTCGCACCGGTGATATCTTCAAGAATACTTTGTCACCCACTGCAAACTCCAGATCTCGACGTCGATTATCCGCATAGTGCTTCTATCGAACTTGAGCTATTTTTACTCTCTCCTTGATTTGATCAATCATTCGATAAGTTTCTTCAACAAACTCCGGTTCTACAATTCTTCTTTCTCCCACCTCATTCCATAACAGAGGTGTTCGACACTTTTTCCCATAGAGTGCTTCATATGGAGCCATCTGAATTGTAGCCTGATAGCTGTTGTTATAAGCAAACTCGATAAGTGATAGTTTCTCGTCCCAAGCTCCCTTGAAATCTAATGCACAAGCTCGGAGCATATCTTCTAAAATTTGAATAGTCCTTTCTAACTGCCCGTCTGTTTGAGGGTGGAATGCTGTACTAAACTTCAACTTGGTTCCCATAGCTTTCTGTAATCCTCCCCAGAACTTTGATGTAAAACGAGGGTCTCTGTCAGATACTATACTTTATGGGACGCCATGAAGTCTGACTATATTATCAACATATAACTTGGCCAGCTTGTCCATGGCATACTGAGGTCTGACCGTAATAAATCGAGCTGTCTTTGTGAGTCGATCGACGATTACCCAAACTGCATCCACTGATCTTGGTGTCAAAGGTAGGCCAATGACAAAATCTATAGTAATGCAATCCCACTTCCACGCTAGCTCCGGTAGTGGTTGCAGCAAACCTGTGGGTCTCTACCTTTCTGCTTTAACTTGTTGACAATTCAGACATTGGAATACGAAACGAGCTATATTTGCTTTCATACCCCTCCACCAATATAATCTTCTTAAATCATGGTACATTTTGATGCTTATTGGATGTACCGAGTATGGAGTGTAATGAGCTTCAGTCATAACTCGATCTCTGATATTGCAGCCTTCACTCTCAGGTATACATAACTGTCCACGATACCTGAGTACCTTGTCTAAATCCAAGGTAAAGTCAGGATTGCTCATACCCTTCTCTAGGTCTTCCTGTACTGTCTTGAGATGTGGATCCTATAGGATTGCTACCTTGACTTCATCAACTAGATCCGGTGAGATCTTCAAAGCTGCGAACATCATGGTGAACTTATGAATTAAGCCTTGCTCGACTGGATCTTCTGCAGTCTCTATTATATACTCTTCATCGCCTTCAATTGAACTTGAGGCTGTAGCACATAATGCGGCATTTGTACTTGGTCCTGCCTCATGTTTCGATGCCGACTTTCTGCTTAAGGCGTCAGCCACAACATTTGCTTTACCCGGATGGTACTGGATGTCACAGTCATAATCTTTTACTAACTCCAGCCATCTCCTCTGTCTCATATTCAGATCCTTCTGAGTGAAAAGATAAGTTAAGCTCTGTGATCTGACTTAATCTGAAACTTTTCACCGTACAAGTAGTGTTTCCAAGTTTTGATGGCATGTATAACCGCTGCCAACTCCAAATCATGCGTTGGATAATTCTTCTCATGCTCTTTTAATTGTCTTGATGCATAAGCAATTACCTGTTCTCCTTGCATCAATACACACCCAAGACCCAACCATGAAGCATCCGTATATAAGATAAACAGTACGCTTGGTTCTGGGATGGTCAAGATAGGTGCAGAGACTAGTCTTGACTTCAAAGTCTGAAAGCACTTCTCGCACTCATCTGTCCATATTAATTTCTCTCCCTTCTTGGTTAGTCTGGTGAGTGGAACAGCGATCCTCGAGTAATCCTCCATGAATCTTCTATAATAACTAGCCAACCCGAGGAAACTTCGAATCTCCGCAACAGATTTTGGTGCTTCCCATCCTACTATAGCAGCTATCTTACTTGGATCAACCTTGATACCGTCTTTAGATACTACATGGCCCAAGAAAGTCACTTCCTTCAGCCAAAACTCACACTTCTTGAACTTGGCATAAAACTTCTCCTTTCTCAGCCGTTGTAGGGCTGCTCTCAAGTGTGTTGCATGAGTTTCTCTGTCCTTTGAGTGGACCAATATGTCGTCGATGAATACGATGACCCAAGTATCCAACATATCATGAAACACTCGGTTCATCAGTTCCATGAATGACGCTGGTGCATTAGTTAACCCGAACGACATAACTAGAAACTCATAATGCCCATATCTTGTCCTGAAAGCAGTCTTCGGAATATCTCCGGCCATGATCTTCAGTTGGTGATACCCTGATTGGAGATCAATCTTCGAGAAAATCTTTGTACCCTGCAATTGATCGAACAGATCATCGATTCTAGGCAAAGGATACTGATTCTTGATCGTTAATTTGTTCAGCTTACGATAGTCGATACATAGCCGTACACTACCATCCTTCTTCTTGATGAACAATACAGGTGCTCCCCATGGTGATATGCTTGGTCGTATGAAACCCTTATCTAGCAATTCTTGTAACTGGGTCTTCAACTCCTTTAACTCGGTAGGGGCCATCCTGTACGGTGCTTTAGACACCGACGCCGAACCTGGCATAAGGTCTATCACAAATTCTGTAGCCCTGTCTGATGGTATACCAGGGAGATCCTCTGGAAATACATCTGGGAACTCTCGTACCACATCTATATCTTCCATCTTTGGTAACTCCACAGTGATGTCGACTACAGATACTAGATACCCCACTCCACCCTTCTCTAAGCATCTCTTAGCTTTTAGGGCGGAGAGGATCAGCTTCCGCTTCCTAGGTAACTTGGTCCCAGTGAAGCTATACTCCTTTCCCTTTTTGTCTGTAAGCACAAGCTTCCTTTCACCACATAATAGGTTAGCTGAATGATGGCCTAGCCAATCCATTCCCAAGATGACATCAAAGTCTGCCATCTCGAGTAGTACCAGACTTGCTTCTAAGTCTCGGCCCTCAATACAAACTGTGCACGGCCCATAGTATTTAGTCAAAGCCACCTCGACTCCTAGCGGCGAGTGAACTATCAAGCTTGGGTTCAAGTGCTTGATCGGTAATTCCATTCGCTTTCCAAAGGAAATAGAAAACAAAGGAGTGCGTGGCTCCAGAGTCAAAGAGTATTCTGGCAGGTATACCAGCTACATTTACAGTTCTTGACATTTAATTATCCCTTAGTTCTACATGCTCACACACAATAAAGTTGTAAGTTAAACAAGCGTCAGATAAGGGAATCACACCTAAACCCTAATAATTTAATAGCAATAAAATGTTGTTAATAATTATGATTCTATGGACTGATGTTTGTACATACTCGCATGTCATCTTTATTTTCAGTTATTATATTGTTCATGCATACTCGCTATGCTAGGATGTGACTGTTAGGCATGTGATTGTTTTCGTTGGTGTGTGGAATGGGAAGGGCCTGGGGTCTGGGATCATTCCTCACACTAGCACCTTTTCGTATCATTTCTATCTTAGCATGCTTGGTGCGGGTAGGGTATCAGGGGGAGGAAGTGGCATTGTGGTCTCCGGCTTGGCCACTAGACTCTAGTTCTATCTCTATGCCGTAGGGAGCTGTGCTGGGATAGGGTCTACTGTGATGACATATAGGATTGGTTAGTTGCGAGTGCAGTTTGCAAGCCCTCGCTAATAGGGGCTTACGTATTGGTATGGGTAGGGCATCAGGGGAAGTGTTGGCGGTGTTTGATCCGAATGCTTTAGCTCTATCTCTATTCCATGGTGGGGGCTTGTGGGATGACAGTGTTGTTTGATCCATTGGGCGGATTCACACACTCGTGTATGGAGGTTCCGTGGCCGTCAATCCTTTCTATAGCACATTGCAAACTTAATATCAGACCGTAATGTAAATGTTATTCATGCATGATGTGTGTTGCATTGTTTAATTTTCTTACTGAGCTAAGTTATGAGCTTACCCTTGTATATATACATATTTTTAGATGTTGATGTAGGTTACACTGTCGAGGACTATGTTGATGCTCCAGTATATGGAAGAGCTGCTGCCCTGGAAGTGCAAGCAGGGGAGGACGAGCATGACGCTTCATGCGAGTGCCCTTTCCGCGTGTACCTCTAGGATATTAGATTTGTTTATTTTGTTTATTTTTAGTTGGATTTATAAGTGATGTAAGGATAATTATTTACGTTCTGGTGTTTTGAATAATTGGATATTTAATTTAAATTATCAATAGAGAACTCAGTTCATTTAATTTGAAACTTCCACTGTATTTAATTATATTCTGATTATGATTATGTGCAATGGTTTGTATGAGTGGACACGGTCTTATTGTGATGCTGGTGTGAACCATTGGTTCAGTGACGGTTCACTTACACTTCTGGTTCAGTCAGAATTGGGGTGTGACAGATCGACTATGGAGCACCACTTGAAGATAGATCCACATCAATGCCGTATCCGACAGAAGAAAAGAACCGTTTTGGCAGAGAAGCAAGTAATCATCGATCGTGAGGTCGATAAGTTGTTAAAAGCTGGATTTATTTGGGAAGTGTACTATCCAGACTGGTTGGCCAATATTATACTAGCGCCTAAGTCTGATGACCATTGGCGTGTTTGTACTGATTTTACAGATCTAAATAAAGCATGCCCCAAAGATTCCTACCCCTTGCCTCGAATAGATCAGCTCATAGATGCTATTGCCGGACACGAGTTGCTATCCTTTCTGGATTCATATTCTGGGTATAATAAAATCAAGATGGTCAAAGAAGATGAGGAGAACACTGCATTCATCACTAGCAAGGGCACTTACTGCTACACTGTGATGCCTTTTGGGCTAAAAAATGCGGGGGCAACGTATCAGAGGCTCGTCAACAAAGTATTTAAAAAATAAATTGGTCAGACCATGGAGGTGCATGTAGATGACTTCCTGGTCAAGACAGTTAAGGCACCAGATCATCTAAAAGACCTCAAGGAAGTCATCGAAGGAGTACGAAGGAATGCTATGCGTATTAATCCCTCGAAATGTGCCTTTGGTGTACAGTCGGGCAAGTTCCTGGGGTTTATGGTGTCGTAGAGAGGAATCGAGGCCAACCCAGCAAAGATCGAGGTGATTCAAAGTATGAAGTCTCCAACTATACCGAAGCAAGTACAAGTACTTATAGGATGGATTGTTGCCCTAGGAAGATTCATTTCCAGGTCTGCTGATCGATGTCTCCCGTTCTTCAAGACTCTTAAGGGATCTAAAACCTTCGAATGGAATGCCGAATGTGAGGAAGCATTTCGAAGCCTTAAGAGGTACCTATCTTCCCCTCCTTTGTTGGTAAAGCTAGAGATGAGAGACAATCTGCTACTTTATCTGGTGGTATCCCCGTGTGCGGTCAGTGGGTTATTAATCAAGGAGAACGACAAGGTGCAACATCCTACCTACTACATCAGCAAGGTGTTAATAGAGGCAGCAACCAGGTATTAATCAATTGAGAAATTAGCCCTTGATGTAGTCGTCTCCTCCCATAAATTATGGCCATACTTTCAGTTGCACTCCATCACCGTACTGACGGACCGACCCTTAAGTAAGTTCCTCTCCAGAGCAGATGTGTCAAGACGAATGGTCAATTGGGCCATCGAGTTAGGGAATTTGACCTCAAGTTTCAACCTCAGACCACCATCAAAGCACAAGCCCTGGCGAATTGCCTGATAGAGAGCACCCTCCCGGGTGGAGAAGAAAAGGGGTCGAATGCTGAACGCGCACTTGAAGAAGCAAAAGTCAGGATCTTTCTTGGCCCTGACGAACCTTCTTGGGTCATGTACATAGATGGAGCATGGAGCTTCCAACAAGGAAGATGTTGGAGTAGGGATTGTCCTGATTAGTCCCAAGGGGTTCAAGGTATTGACATCAATACAATTTGGCTTCTCCACTACCAACAATGTCATGGAGTGTTGTCGCTGGAATCCGGAATGGAATCACCAAGACATACAATATGGAACTCTCAATGAAACAATGGAGCTCCTTTTGAAAATAAGGGTTCCCTGAGACACTGCTTATCAATACTATCTCCTTTTCTATTGAACTTAGGTACTGAAAGAAACTTGACTGAAAATGATAACAACAGAATGAGAGGTTTTTTCTCCAGATTTCAAATCTTTTTTATTTTATGTTCTCTTGTTACATATATAGATTCAATTGGAAACCTTTTTGGGCAAGCTTTCCCATGCCTGTCACTACTTTGATCATTAGCTACCTAGGATATAATAGGTCCACATGCCTACGACCCCCTAGACCGTGTGATAATGTCTTCTCAATCACTTTTTGACCCCCATTGACCTTCTTCGATCCCTCTTTTGGGCTATGTTCCCTATACCCCCAGATGTCCGTTTCTATCCTTGCGCTTTTACCAAGTAAGGTTCTGACTATCCGCTGATTTGGACCAAGATCTAGTGACTCGACGGATGCATTAATGATAATCCATTAAAGTCCCAACAACCCACATCAACCTGTTGCATCCTATCCGAGTCAGCATAGAGGGTCGAACATAGGTTCCTTATAATATTTTTCGCAATATCTTCCTTCTCATACCATGTACCTGAGATGAACGCCACGTGCTCATCACCGAAAGATCATCTGAAATTCTCTTTCTACGGTTAGATTTAATCATCCACCATTATTTTCCCTAACAGAACCCCCTTGTCTCCTTATGCGTCGTTTCTATCGACGGAGACATATCTTTAAGGAAAAATATCCTCTTCTGAGCACGTGGACGATCTTCCGCCGACTTCTCTGTGACATGATTATCTCTATTGGTCCTTCTTTTTCAAAACTTGAACGATCGCATCCCTAGCCTGGCGTCCGTAACGTTTCTCCATAATTGGAGTTAATCTCTTTTAAATGCTCCTGGTGCCATTACCATTTTCATCGAGCCGTTGCTTTTGAATTGTGGCTATCTCCAACCTCTTAATAATCATCGTATCTGTCCACGCGTTATTTCCCCCTAAAACATCACATCTGCACATAGTCTGACAGTCACGACGCTCGAGAACTATCATGACTGCCAGACTGTGACCCACCTACCAGCAAACCTATAAGAATCCCATTCTTCTTCTTATCTTCTTCCTTGCGCACCTACTGCTTTTGGAATTTTTATGAAGGCCTTCTTTCCTAAAGTTTCCTGGTTCAGTTCTTCCTAACTCTGTCAATGACATCTTCTTTCTGTAGAGGTTCCCGGTGATCCGATCATTATCCGAGTAAGTTTTGCTCTTCTTTTTCTCTACTTTTATTTCTCTGCTAACCCATCATGGCTCGCGACAAAGCCGTTGTCAGTCATGCTTCTGAGCCTACCCTGCGTCGATCGCACCCCCCGCGATCTACTCAGGGTGGGGAGAGCTCTAGTGGTAACCCTGGAAGATCTTCCTACGATATCTCCGATGAGGCTGGTCCTCTCTGTGTGGCTTCCTCGGTGAAGTCCGTCATAACTGAGCCTAAACTTCAGGATCTTAGGGCTTCCTTTCGTGTCCTTGATTCTGTTGAGTTAATTGTTTCGATTCCGGAGGACCGAGCATGCCACACTTATTCTCATAGGATGGTGGTAAATTTCAACATGTTTATGTCTGGCTTCTGTTTCCCTTGCCACCCCTTGGTATTTGAGATTTTGGGCTACTATGGACTAGCCCCTACTCAGCTTCTGCCCAATTCTTGGGTTCACATTCATTCCTTTATCATCTTCTTCCTTTGATGTTGAGAACCCCCCACATTGAGGTTTTTCCAGTTTCTGTTCGACGTGGGTGTTTTGACCTGGCACGAACCTTCGACCCATAAAACCAAACCCAATGGTGTTTACTATTTCTTCCATCGGAACTTAGACATAGTTTCCCCCATGATAGAAACCACCCCCTCTTCTGTGCCTCATTGGAAAGAGAGGTTCTTTGGGGCTATAATAAAACAGGATCATACTCTTCAAGGTATGCGCTCCTTCCCCATCGGAAACCGATGGTAGTTCATCGACCCCTCCATAGTAGGGGTCGCTTCGCTTCTGACACCGCTTGAGATAGAGACCCTCGAACGGGTAGAAGAACGAGGGCGGGCAGTCCAGTACAAGGACCTGTGTAACAACCAATTCTTGTTCCTGTATGGACTGAGTAAGTTTCATGGTAGCACTAACCGTCTCTTTCATTTTTGCATGTCAATTCATCCTCTAACGATTTTTTGTTGATTCACGATGCAGTGAAAGGCTTGGATGACAGCATATGGGAAGATCTTATGGGGATGGATCTGTTTCGACACCAACAACGAGAAAAAGAGGAGATAATCACTTCAATGGCCCGAAAACTAGAGGGCCCTTGAAAAAGCTACAGATGCTGCTCCTTCCGTTCCCACCGAGATTCCCTCACTGCCTCCAGTAAGCGTCGCTCCTCCCATTGGCCCTGAGTGTTTGAGTGTTCCGCTCGTTGGGAGCTTTGAGCCAGATGCTCCTCTAGCATCCGATCCACTTCCCTCGACTGGAGGGTCCACATTGTCGTCGTTTATCGACGTCGACAAGGATGGTATGTATATTCTCTTATAACTTCTTCCACTTTATCGACCCCCATCCATGATTCTAACTGTATCTTCTATTTTTTTATAGAGGATGACGAAGCCACTGTTGCGGAGACAATGCATAGGTTGAAAAGGAGGAAACTTTCCTTAGAGACCCCCATGCTCATTTTCCCTAAGGACACCCCCCAAGACATCCTGCAACGGATTTTGGCTTGCTCTCCACTGCTGCGCACTCTTTTTTTGGACGAGACACCTGTTGACCAGGTTCCCACCAGTCTCTCCGAGGATAGCACCTATTGACCCAGCGCCATCCAGTTTTTCCGACGATGCCAAGCCCGCTTCTACAGCGGTCATCCCTCCTCCGACCGTGGATTCAAGTTCTGGAGTTGACCCTCCATCATGTTCCACACCGATCATTCTGGCTGCTCCACCACCACCACCCTCGAGTATGGCAGTTTTCCCTCCAGTCTCTTCCGGTATGTCTTCTCTCCCTACAGACTCCACTGTGGTTACCTCTTTCCGTCCCCTGTCCGGAGAGTTACCTCTACTAGCCCCTTCTACCTTTCCTCAACTTTCTACTTCCTCTATGCCCGTTCAATCCTCTTCCCCCAGTTACCCTACTGAGGAGGGTATTAGAGAGCAAAGCCAGGTCGAACCTTCTGCCTTACCACCGGGTCCATCTTCAACCCTTCCTTCAACCAGCTTTTCCTCTTCTGCTACTGGCTCGAGCTCCACCAGCACTGAGCCTACTGTATTCGTCCCCTCCTGGAGGGTGTTCTCCACAGATACTGGGTTACGCAACCGCCTAGTAGCTCAGGAAATTGTCCATAATTCCTGTCTCCCTGCCGATGACGAGGTTTCAAGCATGCCCAGATCGAGGGTATCGACCAGGGCTAATGTGCAGCCCTTTACCAAGTAAACCTTACAACTCTTTTTTTTTTATCCCTTTCTCCCAAATTTTCCTTACTATCTTCTTTTTTGTAGTTGATGTGTGGGACAAACTACTACCGGAAGATGCTAGTAAGCTCCATACGAAAATTGATAGAGGCGCATGCTGCTGCCCAGCAAAACAACAAACTTTTGTCCCTCGCCCTCACAGAGCGCGATCAGGCCACCTGTGTTCGAGACGCGGCTATTGCAGCTTGTATTGAGGCCGAGGAGGTTTGGAAAGACGAAAAAAGACTCCCTTTCTTCTGAATTTGAGGTGGTCGAGCAAGAGAGGGATGATGCTGAGGAGCGGGCCAAAGAAGCAGATGAGCGGGCCAAAGAACTGGACCTGAAGTGGTGCACTGCTGAAGCGTCGTTGGAGTTAAACCAGAGATGACTGTCTGACGAGAAGACTAAGTACCGTCGGTTGGACGAGCATTTCACTACTCGTGCCAAAGTTTTTGAGGCTGCCTAGAAGGAGTTGTCTGAAGTGCGGCTGTTCAACGAGGTCATGGTAGACCAACTCAAAGCAACCACTGATCTCAACAACCAACTGGAGGAGGAGGTCAAAGTTCTGCAGGGAGCCCGAGACGAGTTGGTCACCGAGAAGGGCAGTTTGTTGGCAGAGAATCACAAGTTACAATCCAAGTTAGCCCAATCTACCACCAGGGAGGATGCCCTCAAAGGAGACTTAGCTGTCATGCAGGAGCGAAGCAGCGATATGCAGTCTTCGATTGCGCGCTTGACCGAGGAGTTAACACAAGCCCGCTCATCTCTGGTACAAGACAAAGAGAAGACCCTAAGAGCCCTACTCAACTCTAAGGACATGGAGGGCCTGTTCAGGAAGGAAAGAGTGAGGGCCATCCGGGAAGCTCTTTTGGTCGTGCACTCGCAGATGTCTGCCCATTTTCCAGCCTTCGATTTTTCCCTCATTCCCCTGATGAATATGGTGATCCGGGACAAGCTCGTGCAGCCTTCAAGTCTTCCTCCTCCTCAAGAAGCAGCTCCACCCTCCTCCGCTCCTCCATCAGACACTTTAGATACTCCTGGGATGACTTCTGAGGATCTTACATCCCTCCCTTTGATAGATAAACAATGAACATGTATGTATATATATATATATATATATATATATATATATATATATATATATATATATATATATATATATATTTGTTGTTGTAAGAATGTATTCTGTACTTCATCATTCAATATAATTTCTTTTACACAGAACTTATACTCTCTTTTTTTACTGTACTTTTTTCTAACTATTCCACCATACACCCCCTGGCTTTAAATGATTGCACTCTGTCAATGAGTTAAAACCAAAATAAAACCAAAATGACCCTTAGGTTTTTTCTTTTTAGAGACCCGTAGGCCCCCTTTTATTTTTTTTTTTTCGAGACCCTTAGGCCTTTTTTCTTTTCGAGACCCTTAGGCCTTTTTCTTTTCGAGACCTTTAGGCCTTTTTTCTTTTCGAGACCCTTAGGCCTTTTTCTTTTCGAGACCCTTAGGTTTTTTTCTTTTCGAGACCCTTAGGCATTTTTTCTTTTCGAGACCCCTAGGCCTTTTTCTTTTCGAGACCCTTAGACCTTTTTCTTTTTGAGACCCTTAGGCCTTTTTCTTTTCGAGACCCTTAGAGAAAGATGTAATGTAAGTAGATACTTTATTGAGTAAGTAGAAAAGGTACCTTACATATAGTATCTTCGAAGATTCTTAGAGTGCCAAGTGCGTGGTAAGGCTGATCCATCCATTGTCTCCAAATGATACGACCCCGGTCTTGTAGTCTTCACAACTCGATACAGTCCCTCCCAATTTGGGGTCAACTTACCTTGCTGAGTAGGAACAGTGACAACCATCGAGCGTAAAACTAAGTCACCCAGTTGGAACAAATTCTCCTTGACCCTCGAATTGTAATACTTTGCCGTTTTCTGCTGGTATGCGGCTATGCGCAGTCAAGTTGTTTTGCGAACGTCTTCTAGAAGATCCAGATTCATTAAGAGGATGTCTTTGTTAGTATCTTCATTGAAGTTCAACACCCTATAACTTTTCTTCACCACCTCGATCGGGATAACAGCTTCAGACCCAAAAGCCAACTTGAAAAAAGTGGCCCCTGTAGCCATCCATTGAGTTATTCGATACGACCATACCATACTGGGTAATTCCTGAGCCCACACTTGTCTCTTTTCTTCCACTCTTCTAGCTAAACCATGCAGCAGAGTTCGGTTGGTGACTTCTGTCTGTCCATTAGCTTCCGGGTGCATTACTGACGCAAATCTATGCCCAATTTTATGGTCGTGATAGAATTCACAAAAGATCCGACTTGAGAACTGCGGGCCATTATCGGTAACCAGTAATTATGGAATTCCATATCTATATAGGACATCAAGTCTGAAAAACTCCTTAGCTTTATATGTCATGACCCTCACCATTGCTTTCACCTCAATCCACTTAGTGAAGTAATCAATTGCCACCAAGACATATTGCAATTGCCCCCTTGCTTGCGGAATGGCCCCAAAATATCCATACCCCAGACTACGAAGGGAATGGAAGAGGGAATAGGTTGTAGCTGTGTGCATGGGCGATGGGCATGGGAGCATGCTTTTGGCATGCTTCACAGCTTCTGACGTACTTTTCACAATCGCTTATCATATGGGGCCAATGATACCCCATTCTGATGATCTTAAAGCACATAGTGTGCCTACATTGGTGGACTCCACAGATTTCCTCGTGAACTTCTGCCATAATGTATTCTACTTTCGAAGGTGGAATACAACGAAGCAGTGGAAAAGTATGATATTTCTTGTAAAGTACCTCGTCGTGAATGACATACGACCCAGCTTGCATCTGAATGCGTCGGACTTCTTTTTTTATCCTCAGGTAAGACATTCTCCCTCAGATAAGTAAGTAAAGGATCCATCCAATAGGGCTCGACGTCGACGAGTAAGACTTCCCCTACAGGGTCGATGCTAGGATCTGACATATGCTCAATATACACTGGCACGTCAAAATGACTCAAGTCATTGGATCCTAGATGAGACAGTGCATTTGCTTCCATATTCTGATCATGTGGTATGCTGACCATCATAAACTTTTCCAGTGGTTCAATGAGTTGCTTTACGATGTTTAAATATTTAGCCAGACGGTTCTGTCGAGCCTCATAGTCCCCTAGAACTTGTCGCACGATCACTTGGAAATCCCTATATACTAACAAATGAGTGACTTTCAACTTTCTAGCCAATTTAAGCCCGGCTACCAAGGCCTCATATTGTAAGAACCATGTTCTAAAACCGGGTCTAAACCATGATTTTATGTGATGACAGGTGTTCCAATTATAACTGGACCGGAGGGTGAAGCCGAGTGACGAACCACTCAAAGTTCAGGTATGAAAACTGTAAAAAAATGCCTAAAAACTCATACCGGTCTCACTATACCGGTTGCAGTATAGTGCAACCGGTATGTGCATCCGGTATGAGCATAAAAATGCCCATATGCCATACCGGCTTCACCATACCGCAGGCACTATGGTGCAACCGGTATGGTGCAAGCGGTATGGTATACCGGTTGGACCATACCGGTGGCAGGGACTCCAACCGGTATGTGCAATCGGTATCCCTTTAAACAGACTCCGAAAGGTCTGTCTCTCAGAATGGAAACTCGAAAAGTTTCCATTCCGAGGAGAAACCTTCCTTAGACGGTCTCCCTCTATTAATAGAGAAGGAGACAGTCCATTTCTCCTTCTCAAACATTCTCACCGTCTGGAGAAGATCTGAGAAAGGAGCAAGGAAGGAGGTAGCCCCGCCCAGGAAGGAAGAGCACACCGCCAACCGACAACGCCGGTAAGTGCTCTATATTTGCCGGTAGTGCTCTGTTTTGTTAATTTTGTTAGGAGATCGGATCGAAGCCGCGAAGCGGCGCAATGATCCAAAAAGGAGAATGACACCCAATGTTCTCCCTCATTCGAATCTAATTTAGGTTTATACGGCAATATAGCCGAGATTCGAAGGCCAAGAAAGGTTTTGGACTTGGAAAATGTAGGGGAAACCCTATGGAGACCTATCGGTTAGTTGAAAAGGAGGGGAGATCCGAGATCTCACTCTCGGATCCAAACCGCTGGGTATACCGGATGGACTATGAGTCCAGCGGTATGCCTGCGATACATACCGCAAGGCCATACAGGTCTCACTCAGTGAGATCTGAGTGAGACCGGTAAGTGCAACCGGTATATACCGGTTGCAGTATGTGCAACCGGTATGGTGCAGCCGGTATACATACCGGTTGCACCATACCGTCCACACTAGACTGAGACCGGTATGTGCAGCCGGTATGAGTTTCCGAACCTGGTTTGCTTGGCCAGACCTGGTTCCGACACCTGAAACTCTAAGGAATGAATTCCAACCTAAAGTTATGATTATGTAGGACCTGTAGACACTGTGAGTAAACTCTCTGACGCAGAATCGAATCAATATCACGCGTCAGGTAAGGAACAAGACCCTAAACCTAAATAACTACAACAGTAAACCTTTGTGATAAATTCTGTTATTATGAATATTTATTGCTTGATGTTTGTGCATCTCACATGCCATGTAGTTATGCTTTTGATTATTATATCTTCATGCATTTCATATGGTAGGATTGTTGTATGTTTAGGCATGTGTATGTTTTCATTAGTGTGTGGAATGTGAAGGGGACGTACCCTGGATATATCCACAGCTAACACCTTTTCTCGTATCGTCTTTATCCTAGCAAACTCTGTGCGAATAGGGTATCAGGGAGAGGACGTGGGATGGTGGTTCTTCCTGCCCACCAGACTCAAGCCCTATCTCTATGTCGTAGGGAGTAGTGCTGGGGTAGGGTCGTATAGCTTTTACCTTAGCAGACTTGGTATGTCTAGGGTATCAGGGGGAGGACGTGGGATTGTGGTTCTTCCTGTCCGCCAGACTCGAGCCCTATCTCTAGGTCATAGGGAGCCGTGCCAGGGTGAGGTTATTGATACTGTATTGACATCTAGGATTGGTTAGAACGGAACCCACTTGCAAGCCCTTGCCAATAGGGGTTTAGGTATTGGTACGGTATGGGGTATCAGGGGGAGGACGTGGGATTGTGGTTCTTCCTGCCCGCCAGACTCGAGTCCTATCTCCATACCGAAGTGAGTGATGTGGGACAACAACAGTAGTGTGGTAGGTGTCTGACAGTTGGGTGTGCTCACACTCTCGTGCATGGAGGTACGGTGGCTGCCAAACCTTACCATAGCACATTTGCAAGTTATACCTGACCCAAATTGTAATGTTATCTCATGCATATTGTACTATTGCATTGGTTTTGTACTTACTGAGCTAAGTTGTGAGCTCACCAGATATATCTATGTTCTTTTCAGATTCGGATGCAGGATACACTGTTGACGACTTCGTGACTGCTCCCGCTTATGGTACGGTTGCTGCCATGGATACCCAAGCAGAAGGGGACGAGCATGATGTGTCATGCGAGTGCTCGTTCTGTGTCTACTCACAGTGACTTGGGATTATTTTCTGTTAAATCTTGTAATAAATATTATTTAATTTTGATGGATGATGGAATAACTTGGATATTTATTTAAATTACAATTTAGTTCTCAGCTCATTTATTATTTCCACTGCTATGTATTATTTCTCTGATCATGTTAGATTGCTTGGGAATGATTGGTTGACACAGTCTATTGAGATCCTGGTGTGAACCGTGACTTATAGTCGGTTCACTCACACTTCAGGTTCATCCGGAATTGGGGTGTAACAACTTGGTATCAGAGCCCTAGGCTCTGTCCAGCTAATCATTCTGCATCTAACTGTGTCCAATGAGCTGAGTTAGGAAATTAAAAACATTAATAAGAACACACCATAAGCTTGTTTGATGTCTGAGACTTAAGAAAGAAGCATAACATACTAAGAATTAAAGAGAAAATTTTAAGCATTGGTGTGTTAAACAGGACCAACTAACTCTTCAACAATAAGAACATAATAAACACTGAAGAATATAAAGAAAACAAACTAATCATTTCATAATATTGTTTCCAAATACAAGTGAACTACAGAGTACAGTCCACAGGTCGGACAGTTACTCTAATAACAAAATAAAAATACATAAATAACAAACAAAAACTAAATCTGCCTAAGGTGGTGTAGCAGGCCTGGATGGTACTGGGTCTGCGATGTCAGTCCCGCTCGTACACCTCTCGAAGCCAATGAACCTGGTCTCGTGTGACCCGTAAACTACGAGCCAAACGCCCCAACTCCTGACCCATATCTCGCTGAGCGTCCAGGAGTCCTCTCTGGGTCTCTAGAATGTCTCTCTGTGTACTAAGAAGGACTCTCTGAGAATCTCTGACCTCGGCAATCATACTCATCATAGGGTCTGAAGGTGGATGGGATGGTCCCGCAACTAAGAGGGTCTAGAAGACCTAGCGACTGGAGAAGGTCCGGGTGACCTAGTAACTGGAGAAGGCCTGGATGAACTAGCCCTTTGGAGAAGGCCTAGAAGGTCCTGCAACTGGAGAACGCTGGGGTGTAGGTGCTGGGGTGTCCTCCATATGTGCATCCTCATCATCTCTCATCTCGGCTGCCTCTGCTGCTGCTGCAGCTGCAGCTGTTGCAAGGGCCGCATGATTTCTTGGAAGGAGAGGGCAAGCCTGTAACTCCTCCTCGCTGAGCTCCAGATCATTCATCTGCATCTTATAGATAGCCTCAGCATCTATATCAAAACTCATAGAGAGCTATACATCTGCCTCACCCTGCATGTCTACTCCAAGTTGCTGTAACATGGCTGTAACCAACCTACCATATGGGAGATTGCCTGACACCCCAGGCGTGGTTGCGTGGATCATAATCCGCATAATCAAGTAAGGCAAGCAAAGCCGTTGCCGAGTAGTCACACAGTAAGTGACGAACTGTGTCAACTGAGATACCTCTCCATAATGCCCACTCTGGGGCACAATGTTATGCTTGGATAATTCTACGATGAGGGCGAGGTAAGGGGACGAAGGTTGGAAACGGACATGACCTTCCACCGGTAATAAAATTTGAGCGGCTATAGCTGCCCGTTCATCCTCGTTAAGATACCCCCTTAGTTCGGGCGGGCGGTAAATGAGGTCCCCATCATCGGGAATCTCCAAAAAGAGCTGCTAACTCGGCAACATTGAAGGAGATCATCACCCCCTTCACATAGCTAGTAATACGGATGTCTCTGGCCTGTTCCCAATCCGCCGGGTCACCTTCTACCTCCAAGTTGGTGAAAAATAATTTCACCAGGTTAGGACGAGTTGTCTCCCTATACTGAATCAGTGGTAACCAACCCACAATCCTAAATGCGGACTCCACATCGAACCGGTGCAGGTGCTCCAGGTTGACAAAACGTCCTGCTTCGATATGTTTGTCCCGAAACCAGGTAAGACGCGAAGCAGCCGCCTCTGATCGAAAATACCTCTCGTCGTAGAAGACTGGGTGTGGCCTGTACATACCAGGCATATCAGAGCATTTTCTTAATCCACGACGGCCAGACATGGTATATCTGTTAAACAAGAAACCATAGTCAGTTAGAGGCAAGTATGGAAAGTGGTGAAAATTCCTAACAACCTGTCAAGTATGAATGAAATAATCTACATAGTCGATACAAGGTTATCTAGGTTAAACGAGGTTGTAAAATAGAGAATGAAAGTCATAATCACCATAAATGGTCAAAATTTTCGGAAAAACCTAGAAAACTAGGTTTAAAAGTCGAAATTTTTGGTTTTCATTAATTAAGTCGATAAAACTTCAAATTGATTGAGGGGTTTTACCCATTTAGACTCCTAAAACCTTTCTCAACCAAAGAAAGAAGTTTTCTATGGCTAAAAACTTCCAAATCAAGAAAAACCTAAAATTTGGTATAAAAGACGATGAAGAAATTGCTAAAAAGAGAGAAGGGAAAGAGAAGCTTACCTGAGAGGCGAGGATAGCACTCTAGAATCAAGTGGAAGCACCTCTTTGATACCGGATGCACTGTAGGGACTCGGAGAGAAATCGCCACCGGAGAGAACTCAAAGGAAAAGAAATGAAACTGAACTCGAAATCGCGATTTTTAAAGCGTTTCAGGTTATACCGGTCGCACGATTTGACTGGATAGTGCGACCGGTACCCCCTGCGGTATGGTGCGACCGGTATATACCGGTTGCACATCCCATGGGCAGTGAGGCCGGTACCTCCCTGCGGAATAGTGCAACCGGTATCCCCTCTGCGGTATAGCGCAACCGGTATGTCTGAATAGCCATACCGGCCTCACTCCAAGAGAGGCCGGTACCGCCAATGGAAACCCTATAATGAGAGGTGATATAAAATCATCTCGATAAACCATCGAAGCTTGATTCCAGAGCGCATGCTTGCTTATTAGGATATGGAACATGTGTGAAATTCGACAAAATAGCTGGAAAAATTTTTGCTTGTCATTTTAATCTGTCAATGATTACCTGTGATGCATACGTGAGACTAAATTGTTGGAATTAATTTCTAAAGTGTTTTAAATGTTCCAGGTATCCAGATATCGTACAGGAAGAAGTTAACTTGCTTCAATGGTGGGAGGAAACGGACGAAGAGTTCATCGCAGGCGCCGTCACTCAAGGGCGCCTACTGTGGATAGAAGTTTAGGGACAGAGAATTCAGAAGAAAATGCCGAAAGAGTAAGTGGGGAAGAACTTAATTCCCTAAATGATACTGAGGGTTTGATACAGGAAAATGAAGAAGGTCCGTCATAGGGACAACCTTCTACCAGCTCAGAAACAATGATGGCAAATTTGGTCTCTAATATGGAGGCCCAACAAAAGAAATTTTTCGAAGAAATGCTGAAAGTGTTTAGGCCACCTGGGCCTGTGCCAACACCTACTAACATACCATCCACAAATATGGAGAATATACAAGCGGCACCAGTGGGAGTTAGCCTAGCCAATGAAATACCACCACAACAGGATCAACCCAATCCAATACCCCAACCAGTCACAGGGACGCTAGTTCACAGTCAGAATCAGGGGGGGTATCAGTATCCGTATCAGGGTGCATACTATGGCGGGTATCAGGGAGGCTATCCATATCAGCCACAATGGTATGGACAGGCACCATATGCTCAGAGTAGCCTGTCTAGAGCAGTGGATGGATTCTTGAAGCTCAAACCACCTACCTTTACAGGGAAGTCAGGGAAAACACTGTGGCCAGCACAGTGGGTAGCTGAAATGGAGAAAAACTTTCGGCTACTAGATTGTCAGGATGGAGACAAGGTGTTATATGCCACTCATATGCTGAAAGAGGAGGCCAATGGGTGGTGGAGCTCTACCAAGTCATACCTGGAAACCAAGCATCAAGTTATTACATGGCCCATATTCAAGGAAGCCTTCTTTGACAAGTATTTTCCCAGAAGTTTCCGTGATCAGATGGAAAGAGAATATCTTAACCTGCAACAATCACAGATGACAGTGGAAGTCTATCAGCAGAGGTATGAGGAGTTATCCTTCTTTGCCCCAACCAGTATGCAGGAGGAAGCAACAAAGACTCATCGATTTATCATGGGTCTTCGGGGTGCTATCCGGGAACATGTATTGGGTCGGGGAATAAAAATTTATAATGAAGCGGTACAGGTGGCTCGAGTCATCGAGTCAAGTCAGAGAGAAAGTTTCATGGCATAAAGTAGGGGACTGAAGAGACCCAATTCTGTACTCCAAGGTGGAAGGAACAATCGGCCATACCGACCATTCAAGCCACCAGTTGGCACCGTACCTCCCAGACCGGCTCTTGCCGCACCATCACAGGCAACAGGGTCGAATCCTAACGTGAAGTGCTACAATTGCCAACAGGTGGGACATTATGCCAGGATATGCCCACAACCAAAGAGGGAGCAACAACAAGGCAAGGTGTATGCTGTTACAACAGAGGAAGCAGCCGCATCACCAGATGTGGTTACAGGTATGATTTTATACTTGTTCATTAATTGTTGCATTAATTGTTTGTGCATTAGAAACTAAGATAAAATTTGAACTAAAACCACAGGTACTGTAAATATAGCAGCGGTACCCGCAAGAGTCTTGTTTGACTCTAGGGCCACCCATTCTTTTGTATCCATATCATTCAGGAAAAGACTAGGCCAACCTATCAAGACTGTACAACCAAGTCTACTAGTTCGGTCCCCCATGGGAATTGAGGTGGTGTTAGAAGAATACTATGGTCCTTGTCCAGTACATATCGAAGGACGAGAAATGGAAGCCAATCTAGTCCAGCTGGAGATGTCAGATTTTGATGTGATACTGGGAATGGACTGGTTATCTCAACACTCGACAAACCTGCTATGTGCCGAAAAGAAGTTGACATTTAAAGACAAAGAAGGAGCTGAGTTTAACTTTAAAGGGGCTAAGTTACCCAGGAAGAGAAAACTCATACTCTCAGCTTTAAAAGCAAAGAAGTGTCTGGAGAAAGGGGAGTTGGATATCTTGTATCTGTGGTGGATGTGACTGCCGACCTGCCAAAAATGGATGACATCGACGTAGTACGGGAGTTTCCTGATGTATTTCCTGAAGACCTACCCGGATTGCCACCAGACAGGGCTACTGAGTTTGTGATAGACCTACTACCAGGGGTGGCACTGGTATCTAAAGCACCGTACAGGATGGCTCCTACCGAGCTGAAAGAATTAAAATCTCAGCTACAAGAACTGCTAGACAAGGGCTTTATAAGGCCTAGTATCTCACCTTGGGGAGCACCTGTGCTCTTTGTCAAGAAAAAGGATGGTAGCGTACGTCTATGTATGGACTATCGTGAATTGAACAAGCTCACTATCAAGAACAGGTACCCACTACCAAGGATAGATGATTTGTTTGATCAATTACAAGGTTCAAGTGTATTCTCGAAGATTGATCTGAGATCAGGGTATCATCAGCTCAAGATTAAGGAAGCAGACATCCCCAAAACAGCTTTCAGGACACGTTATGGACACTATGAGTTTCTAGTGATGTCCTTTGGGTTGACTAATGCACCTGCATCCTTTATGGAGTTAATGAATCGGGTATTCCATGACATGCTGGATATGTCAGTTATCGTGTTTATCGATGATATCTTAGTATACTCTAAGGACAAGGAGACGCATGCAGTGCATCTAAGAGCAGCATTACAAAGACTGTGGAGAGAGAAGTTGTATGAAAAATTCAAGAAATGTGAATTTTGGTTAAAGGAAGTGGCCTTCCTTGGTCACGTAGTGTCGGCTGAAGGAATTAAGGTAGACCCCAGTAAAATCTCAGCCATCGTAAGATGGGAGGCACCGAAGACTGTGGCTGAAATTCGTAGTTTCCTGGGCTGAGCAGGATACTATAGAAGGTTTGTGGAAAACTATTTCAGGATTGCCATTCCACTCACAAGATTGACCAAGAAGGGGGAGAAGTTCATATGGACCGACGAATGTGAACAATGCTTCCAGACGTTGAAGTCAAGACTGGTATCAGCACCTGTATTGACTATTCCAGCCCCAGACCACCCATTTACTCTATATACAGATGCTTCAGGTTTAGGATTGGGTTGTGTTCTAATGCAAGGAGAGCAGGTGATAGCTTATGCCTCAAGACAGCTGAAAGAGCATGAGAAGAACTACCCTACACATGATCTAGAATTGGCAGCAGTCATTCATGCTATCAAGACTTGGCGACACTATCTGTATGGCGAAAAGTTCCAGATTAAGTCTGACCACAAGAGCCTGACATATCTGTTCACTCAGAAAGAACTGAACATGAGGCAGAGAAGGTGGTTGGAATTACTCAAGGACTACGACTGCGACATTCAGTATCACCCTGGTAAAGCTAACATAGTAGCTGATGCACTGAGCAGGAAATGGGCATCGAACCCTGAAGCAGGACCAAGTACTAATGCAGCATTGGGCGCTGCTGTTTCTGAAACATCAGAGAGCGAAGAACAACAATTAATAGAATCAGCAGATGATCCTATTGAACAAGGGTTGACACACCAGTTCACTTTAATGTTTGCAGCGTTGAAGATTTTGCCCGACCTGAAGGAAGAGTTAAAGGCAGCAGTCTTACATGACACATACCTCAGGACAGTTCAAGAGGATTTGGAAAAGGGTCGAGCCAATCCTGATTTTACTCTAGATGCAGACAAGGTACTCAGATATCGTGGGCGTTTGTGCATACCTGAGGATGAAGATCTGAAAATCCAAAATCGGATTATGTTGGAAGCTCACTCCACCCCATATTCAGTACACCCTGGAAGCACGAAAATGTACCACGACTTAAAAAGGTTGTACTGGTGGAGGGGTATGAAAGCTGATGTGGCCTGACATGTATTTCAGTGTTTAAACTGTCAACAAGTTAAAGCAAAAAGACAGAGGCCTGCAGGATTACTACAACCATTACCTGAGCCAGCATGGAAATGGGATTGTATAACCATGGATTTCGTCACTGGCCTACCTATGACTCCGAGGTCAGTGAATGCAGTATGGGTAATTGTAGATCGCCTCACCAAGACAGCCAGATTTATCCCTGTCAGACCACAATATACTATGGACAGGTTGGCAAGGTTGTACGTGGACAATATAGTCAGACTCCACGGGGTTCCAGAGAGTATTGTATCTGATCGAGATCCACGTTTTACATCGAAGTTCTGGGAAGGACTTCAGAAGGCAATGGGGACAAAACTAAAGTTTAGCACAGCTTTCCACCCTCAAACTGATGGTCAGTCGGAGAGGACCATTCAGATCCTAGAAGACATGCTTCGTGCATGTGCTATTGACTTCAAGGGGGCTTGGGATGAGAAACTGTCACTCATTGAGTTTGCCTACAACAACAGTTACCAGTCTACGATCCAGATGGCTCCATACGAGGCCTTATATGGCAAGAAATGTCGAACACCATTATTATGGGACGAAGTTGGAGAAAGGCGGATCGTAGGGCCAGAATTTGTTGAGGAAACCTGCAAAGCCGTCGATCTAATCAAGAATCGAGTAAAGACGGCTCAGGTGCGTCAAAAGCACTATGCTGATAACAGATGACGGAATCTTGAATTCATGGTTGGTGACAAGGTGTTCCTGAAGGTGTCACCAGTCAGAGGCTTGAAGCGGTTTGGCAGAAAAGGAAAATTATGTCCTAGATATGTGGGACCATATGAAATCCTGTCCCGATGCGGCAAGGTAGCCTATCAACTAGCATTGCCACCAGCGATGTCCAGTGTTCACGACGTCTTCCACGTGTCTTTACTCGAAGAAGTACGTGAGAGACCCTCACACATTCTTGTTGCAGACCCCCCAGATTTGACAGAAGACTTAACCTTCGAAGTGGTGCCAATACAGCTCATTAGTAAAAAGGTACAACAACTTCGAAGGCGAGCTATACATTATGTCAAAGTGGTTTGGAAAAGTCAGGACGTAGAAAAAGTTACTTGGGAGGAGGAGGATGCCATGCGACTAGAATATCCCCATTTTTCAACTCTGAAGGTACGTACAATTTCGAGGACGAAATTCTTTTAAGGGTGGGGGAATTGTGAGACCTACATGCAAATTTCGGGGACGAAATTTCTTTTAAGGGTGGTAGAGTTGTAAGAACCATGTTCTAAAACCGGATCTAAACCATGGTTTTATGTGATGACAGGTGTTCCAATTATAACTGGACCGGAGGGTGAAGCCGAGTGACGAACCACTCAAAGTTCAGGTATGAAAACTGTAAAAAAATGCCTAAAAACTCATACCGGTCTCACTATACCGGTTGCAGTATAGTGCAACCGGTATGAGCATAAAAATGCCCATAAGCCATACCGGCTTCACCATACCGCAGGCACTATGGTGCAACCGGTATGGTGCCAGCGGTATGGTATACCGGTTGGACCATACCAGTGGCAGGGGACTCCAACCGGTATGTGCAACCGGTATCCCTTTAGACAGACTCCGAAAGGTCTGTCTCTCAGAATGGAAACTCGGAAAGTTTCCATTCCGAGGAGAAACCTTCCTTGGACGGTCTCCCTCTATTAATAGAGAAGGAGACAGTCCATTTCTCCTTCTCAAACATTCTCACCGTCTGGAGAAGATCTGAGAAAGGAGCAAGGAAGGAGGTAGCCCCGCCCAGGAAGGAAGAGCACACCGCCAACCGACAACGCCGGTAAGTGCTCTATATTCATCGGTAGTGCTCTGTTTTGTTAATTTTGTTAGGAGATCGGATCGAAGCCGCGAAGCGGCGCAATGATCCAAAAAGGAGAATGACACCCAATGTTCTCCCTCATTCGAATCTAATTTAGGTTCATACGGCAATATAGCCGAGATTCGAAGGCCAAGAAAGGGTTTGGACTTGGAAAATGTAGGGAAACCCTATAGAGACCTATCGGTTAGCCGAAAAGGAGGGGAGATCCGAGATCTCACTCTCGGATCCAAACCGCAGGGTATACCGGATGGACTATGAGTCCAGCGGTATGGCCTTGCGGTATGTATCGCAGGCACATACAGGTCTCACTCAGTGAGATCTGAGTGAGACCGGTTAGTGCAACCGGTATATACCGGTTGCACATACCGGTTGCAGTATGTGCAACCTGTATGGTGCAGCCGGTATACATACCGGTTGCACCATACCGGCCTCACTAGACTGAGACCGGTATGTGCAGCCGGTATGAGTTTCCGAACCTGATTTGCTTGGCCAGACCTGGTTCCGACACCTGAAACTCTAAGGAATGAATTCTAACCTAAAGTTATGATCATGTAGGACCTGTAGACGCTGTGAGTAAACTCTCTGATGCAGAATCGAATCAATATCACGCGTCAGGTAAGGAACAAGACCCTAAACCTAAATAACTACAACAGTAAACCTTTGTGATAAATTCTGTTATTATGAATATTCATTGCTTGATGTTTGTGCATCTCACATGCCATGTAGTTATGCTTTTGATTATTATATCTTCATGCATTTCATATGCTAGGATTGTTGTATGTTTAGGCATGTGTATGTTTTCGTTAGTGTGTGGAATGTGAAGGGGACGTGCCCTGGATATATCCATAGCTAACACCTTTTCTCGTATCGTCTTTATCCTAGCAAACTCTGTGCGAATAGGGTATCAGGGAGAGGACGTGGGATGGTGGTTCTTCCTGCCCACCAGACTCAAGCCCTATCTCTATGTCGTAGGGAGTAGTGCTGGGGTAGGGTCGTATAGCCTTTACCTTAGCAGACTTGGTATGTCTAGGATATCAGGGGGAGGACGTGGGATTGTGGTTCTTCCTGCCCGCCAGACTCGAGTCCTATTTCCATACCGAAGTGAGTGATGTGGGGCAACAGCAGTAGTGTGGTAGGTGCCTGACTGTTGGGTGTGCTCACACTCTCGTGCATAGAGGTGCGGTGGCCGCCAAACCTTACCATAGCACATTTGCAAGTTATACCTGGCCCAAATTGTAATGTTATCTCATGCATATTGTACTGTTGCATTGGTTTTGTACTTACTGAGCTAAGTTGTGAGCTCACCAGATATATCTATGTTCTTTTCAGATTCGGATGCAGGATACACTGTTGACGACTTCGTGACTGCTCCCGCTTATGGTACGGTTGCTGCCCTGGATACCCAAGCAGAAGGGGACGAGCATGATGTGTCATGCGAGTGCTCGTTCTGTGTCTACTCACAGTGACTTGGGATTATTTTCTGTTAAATCTTGTAATAAATATTATTTAATTTTGATGGATGATGGAATAACTTGGATATTTATTTAAATTACAATTTAGTTCTCGGCTCATTTATTATTTCTGCTGCTATGTATTATTTCTCTGATCATATTAGATTGCTTGGGAATGATTGGTTGACACAGTCTATTGAGATCCTGGTGTGAACCGTGACTTATAGCCGGTTCACTCACACTTCTGGTTCATCCGGAATTGGGGTGTGACACATATTCTGCCACATTATTGGTTGTTGAGAATCCAAAGCATATAAATGTCAGTACTTTGAACCCTTTGGGGTTGATAAGGACAATACCTGCTCCCGTATCTTCTTTGTTGGAAGCTCCATCGATGTACATGACCCAAGAAGGTTCTTCAGGACCAAGGAAGATTTTAACTTTGGCTTCTTCAAGGGCTCGCTCTGGATTCGCCCCTTCTTCTTCACCTCCTGGAAGGGTACTTTCAATCAAGAAATCTACTAATGCCTGTGCTTTGATGGTAGTCCGAGGTTGGAACTTGAGGTCGAACTCCCCTAACTCGACCGACCAATTGATCATACGCCCAGATACGTCTGCTCTGGCAAGGAATTTGCTCAGGGGTTGATCCGTCAACACGATGATGGAATGAGACTGGAAATAGGGTTATAGCTTACGAGCACAAACCACCACCGCAAGAGCTAATTTTTTGATAGACTGATACCTGGTCTCTGCATCTAATAAGGCCTTGCTGACGTAGTACATAAGGTGTTTCATTCTGTCAACTTCCTTGACCAATACTCTACTGACCGCACATGGCGAGACTGCCAGATAAAGCAGTAATGTATCTCCAGTCTCTGGCTTGACCAACAAAGGGGGTGAAGAAAGGTACCGTTTGAGGCCATGGAACACTACCTCGCATTCAGTTGTCCATTCGAAAGGCTTGGATCCTTTAAGGGTCTTGAAGAATGGGAGACATCTATCTACAGACCAGGACAAAAATCGCCTAAGGGCCGTGATTCCTCCTGTGAGCACTTGCACTTGCTTGGATGTAGTTGGAGACTTCATACTTCGGATTGCCTCGATCTTTATGGGATTGGCCTCGATCCCCCTCTGGGAGACCATGAAGCCCAAGAATTTTCCAGACTGTACCCCAAAAGCGCATTTTGTTGGGTTGAGGCGCATGGAATTTCTCCTTACTACATCAAAGACTTCCTTGAGGTTCGCCAGGTGATCTGTCGCTTTAATCGTCTTGACTAGGAAGTCATCTACGTACACTTCCATTGTTCGACCAATCTGCTTTTCAAAGACTTTATTAACGAGCTTTTGGTACATCGCCCCCACATTTTTTTAGCCCAAAGGGCATTATCGTATAACAATAAGTGCCCTTGCTGGTGACGAAGGCTGTGTTCTCCTCATCTTCTTTAGCCATCTTTATTTGATTATATCCTGAATAAGCATCCAAAAAGGATAGTAGCTCATGCCCTGCGGTGGCATCAATGAGCTGATCTATCCGAGGCAAGGGGTAAGAATCTTTTGGGTATGCTTTATTAAGATCAGTAAAATCAGTACATACACACCAGCGGTCACCAGACTTAGGTACTAGTATAACATTAGCTAGCCAGTCCGGATAATACACTTATCAGATAAACCCTGCCTTCAGTAACTTTTCAACCTCCTGATCGATGATTGCTTGCTTCTCCACCGATACTGCTTTCTTCTTTTGGCGTAGGGTGCTGATGTGGATCTATTTGGAGATGATGTTCCATGGTTGAACGCGGGATTCTCGACATGTCTTCTGGAGTCCAGGCAAAAACATTCGAATTTGCCTTCAAGAACTTTATGAGCTCTTGCCTTTGTTCTTCTAAAATAGCTAATCCCACTAAGAATGTCTTCTCAGGGTGGTCGTCGTTGTAGGGTACTGGGATGAGATCTTCGGCTGGAGTGGTTCGCTCTGTGGGAAAGTCGCCATGATACTCATCCAACTGGATCACTTGAACCGATTGATCTTCATCGAGGGCAGCCAGGGATGCAACGTGGTACCTTTTCGAGATGGATTGGTCCGCCTTGTAGCACCCAACTGCCCATTCAGTTGGGAACTTCATAAGAAAATAGTAGGTAGACAAGCAGGCCCGTAACTTATTAAGACCCGCCCTTCCTAGTATACCGTTGTGGCTCGATCGGGTATCCACCACCATGTACTTCATATTGATGCTAACCCACGCTGGGTAGGTTCCCAAGCGAGTATCAATCTGGATGACTCCCTTCACTCGTACCCCTTCACCATTAAACCCCAGAAGAGAATATCGAATGGGCCTCAACTGCTCATCCTTGTAGCCTAACCTTCGGTACGTGTCATAATACAAGATTTCACAAGCACTACCCGTATCGACCAATATACGACTCACCTCCCATTCCTCTCCGATGGCCATTTTGATAACAAGGGGATCTTCATGAGGGGTGACAACATCGATCATATCATTGTCTCCAAAATAAATGTATCCATCATACTTGAACTTCTTGGAAGATGACTCCCCCATGTTTTCGTCCCCTCGTCGAACTTATTTTCCTTTTGTCGCTCCATCCTCCTCTGGTTCTATCACAATTGGGAGCACTTCACGTCGCATGTGCTCAGGCCAGACCATTACCGTCATGCATTTTGGATGGCTAAGTGTAACATATTCATCATCACTTAGCCCCAGATCTTGCTCTGGTCCTGCCTTTCCTAACAGCTTCCGAGGGAGAATTTTTTCATGAATAGTTCGAACCCCTGGTCCTGCCTTTCCTAACACCTTCATCTTCTCCTGCTGCTCATCTATGCACAGATCGATCTGGCCCATAAATCCCCTTGGGGGTGATCTTAGGGGTGGTTGAGGTCTATGCTCGACCCTCTCCCTTCTTTCTTCAGGAGCCCTCACAGGTGGAGGCGGAGGGAGCACCATCGCGGGAGTAGGCAGAGTTGGGCCTGACCTTGATCTTACAAACTCCGTCCATCTTTCATGCTGGATCAGATCTTCGACTAGGCTTTTTAAATGCCTGCATGAGTTGGTATCATGGCCATGATCTTGGTGATGTGCACAGTATAGTCGTCTATTGCGCTCCTCAGGCCGTGCCATCATCTTAGGTGGAGGGACCAGTAAGGCGTCACCTCTCTTGATGTTCAATATCTCAGCCATGGTTCTGTTGAGAGGTGTGTATTCTTGTACTGGACGAGCAGGGTACAACTCCTTCGCCACCTTGGTTTTTTTGCTTGCTTCTCCTTCTTTAGGAGCCTTCTCCAATGCCTCGTTCTTCCTTCTTTCAGCAACTGCAGGACCCGAACTCATCGGCCCTTATAACTCCTCCACAGCTTCTGCTCCTGATGCATACCGATCGCATCGATTGAAAATTTCTGCATGAGTTCTCGGGCGCTTTTTGTTGAGTGAGAACACCAACTGTGGGTCTCTACAAGCTTTAGACAGTGTCAAAACAACCACATCTGGTTGCAAGTCTTTAACTTCCCCTGCCACTCCTAGGAAACGGGTGATGAAGTGTCGAAGTGGCTCCCCTTGCCTTGCTTGATCGCCATCAAATGGAACAAAATTTTCTTCTGTACTCGACTCCCTTGAAAATGGGAAAGGAATAAGCTGCTGAGCTCCTTGAAAGTCCCGACCGATCGTGGAGGAAGGTTGTTGAACCACGTTCTTCCCACTTTCCGTAATGTTGATGGGAAAGCTCTGCAGCACAGAGCGTCGTGGTGGCCATAAATAACCATTCCCACCTTGAAATTGTCCAAGTGTCTCTCCGGATCTGTCTTGCCATTATACCATCCAACATTTGGGAGGGCAAAGTTGGAAGGTAAGGGATGATTGATACGTCATCCGTCAGGGATGTCTCCTGGCATACTCCTGAAGAGCGACTAGATCGACTCCTCTTTCCACATGTTGTACCAGGTCCATCAACTTTTTACAAGACATTCTAGCCTCTCAGTATTTTCATTCCCCACTGGAGAGCTATCTTCCGTTGGAACAGCCACAATCGGTATAGCAGTTGAAGGTACAACAATAGACGGTGCACCCGCCACCCTCTCTCCTCGCGCTGCGTCCACTCTAGCCTGGACTCCTTTACGGATTTGTCTAGCTTCTTTGACCCTGGCTTGGGTTTCTCTTGGATTCTCCTAGCTTCTTCATTCCTTGCTTGGGCTACCTCATGAGCTTGTCGAGCAGCATCGACCCTGGCCTGAGCCTCTTCTTTGGCATGTCTAGCTTCATCGACCCTCCTTTGTGCCTCCCGTGCCACCTCTGACTCGGTGTACATCCTGGCTCTGGCCCACTTATCACCTTGCCTCGACCCTATCCTTCGTGAGATAGACGATCGATGAGAGACTCCCAGGGACTCTTGGCTACTTTCAACAATTTCTGTAGGGTTGACTTCTGAGACAGATTGAGGTCACGGGTCTTCCTACTAACCACTTCGACCCCTGCGACGATACGAATCTACTGAGGGACTATCCCTCCTTGAGCTAGGAGGAACAGCACGCGGTGCAGAGCGTCTAGATTGTCGCGATCTCTGTGGGACCTCTGGTACATCTACTGGTGGTACTGAAGCTGCTGGTACTCCTGTGGGCCGTTGTTCTAATAATTCTGTCAAAGCGGCCAACTGCTGGGCTAATCTATCAAATTGCTCCCTGAAAACATACTGGGATGGATCTAGATTGGGACCACCTGCTTCATCATTGGTTTGCTCTTCTGGAAATACATCTGGGGGATCTTGTCCCCTTGGATCATCTCCCCGTTCTCTAGCCATTTTCGCTTTAGCCTGCTGGGCTTGAGTTTTACGTAAGTTATAAGAACTTTCAGCTCTTCCTGCTGATGCCATGCTAATGTTAAAAAACTGGCTAAGTTGCTTGGGGGAAAATGGGATTAGAGCAGAGGAAGAAAGTTGGGAATGTTTCTCTCTCTTTTTTTCCCTCCTTTTTCTGACTCAATGGAAAAGGAGATACTTGAACAAACAAAGTATGTCAGGTCCCCATGGTGGGCGCCAAACTGTTGTCGCTGGAATCCAAAATGAAATTACCAAGACATACAATATGGAACTCTCAATGAAACAATGGAGCTCCTTTTGAAAATAAGGGTTCCCTGAGACATTGCTTATCAATACTATCTCCTTTTCTATTGAACTTAGGTACTGAAAGAAACTTGACTGAAAATGATAACAACAGAATGAGAGGTTTTTTTTTCTCCAGAGTTCAAATCTTTTTTATTTCATGTTCTCTTGTTACATATATAGATTCAATTGGAAACCTTTTTGGACAAGCTTTCCCATGCCTGTCACTACTTTGATGATTAGCTACCTAGGATATAATAGGTCCGCATGCCTATGACCCCCTAGACCGTGTGATAATGTCTTGTCAATCACTTTTCAACCCCTATCGACCTTCTTCGACCCCTCTTTTGGGCTATGTTCCCTATACCCCCAGATGTCCGTTTCTGTCCTTGCGCTTTTACCAAGTAAGGTTCTGACTATCCGCCGATTTGGACCAAGATCTAGTGACTCGATGGATCAAATCAGCATGCCTTGCATTTATGGTTGTTGTCAGCATTTATGAGCATTAATGATAATCCATTAAAGGCCCAACAACCCACATCAACCTGTCACATCCTATCCGAGTAAGCATAGAGGGTCAAACATAGGTTCCTTATAATATTTTTTGCAATATCTTCCTTCTCATACCATGTACCTTAGATGAACGCCAAGTGCTCATCACCGAAAGATCATATGAAATTCTCTTTCTACGGTTAGATTTAATCATCCACCATTATTTTCCCTAACATGGAGTACGAGGCCTTGGTTGCTGGCCTTAAGCTAGCCAATAAACTGGGGGTAAAATACTTGCTGGTTCATGGAGATTCTCAAATGGTCGTACGATAAGTCACGGGGGTCTATGAAGCCCGATAGGAATATCTCGCCAAATATTTGGCCCTTGTAAAGCCTTTAATTGAACCCTTGGAGAAGTTCGAGATGATTACTATACCCCATGATCAGAACACAGAAGCAGATACACTCTCCCACCTGGGGTCGAGCAATCTAAGCAGTTTCGATGTATCAGTGCTTGTAAAACATTTGTCTTAACAAAGCACTGACCCAGCGACTGAACTTATGATCGTAGACATCAAACCCTATTGGATGGATCCTTTACTCACCTATTTAAGGGAAAATGTATTGCCAGAAGAGAAAAAGGAAGCCCGACGCATTCAGGCCCAGGCGGGGTCGTATGTCATTCATGACGAGGTACTCTACAAGAAATCTCATACTTTTTCCTTACTTCGCTGCGTCCCCCCTTCGAAGGCCGAATATATCATGGCAGAGGTACATGAGCGAATCTATGGAGCCCACCAATGCGGGCGCACCATGTGTTTCAAGATTATTCGAATGGGTTACCACTGACCCCATATGATGAAGGATTGTAAAAGATACGCCAAAACCTGTGAGCCGTGCCAGAAGCATGCTACCATATCTCATCGCCCGTGTGCTCAACCGCAGCCCATCCCGTCTTCCATCCCCTTCGCAGTGTGGGGGATGGATATTCTGAGACCATTCCCACAAGCAAAAGGATAACTTCAATACATTTTAGTGGCAATTGATTACTTCACCAAATGGATCGAAGTAAAGGCAATGACAAAAGTTACTACACCTAAAGCGGTGGAGTTCTTTAGACTTGATGTGCTCTACAGGTATGGGATCCCCAAGTACTGATTACAGACAATGGTCCATAATTCTCAAGTCGAGTCTTTCTGAAATTCTATCATGACCATCGCATTGGTCATTGATTTAAGTTAGTGGCGCACCCAGAGACTAATAGACAGACAAAAATTACCAACCACACCCTGTTACATGGCTTAGCACAACGAGTGAAAGAGAAGAGGAAGTTATGGGTACAGGAGTTACCCAGTATGGTATGGTCGTATCGGACCACAGAAAGAACTGCCACAGGAGCCACTCCTTTCAAGCTTGTTTTCGGGTCAGAAGCCTTCATCCCGATTGAAATGGTAGAAAAAAGCTATCGAGTGTTGAATTTTAATGAGGATACCAACCAAGATATTTTACTTATGGACTTGGACCTTCTGGAAGATGTTCATGTAAGACCCGTGTCAATCTAACCCGGTCTTACCACCTTGAACCAGGTTTACCTATCATGGTCGAGTCAAATGGACCAAGGGCGTTAAGGAGATCGAGATTCCAGGTATCAAATCGACCCAAAAACACTTAAAATAGGGGAAGGGTCGCATACCCAGCTAAGCAGGGTCGGACCTCCCAAAGTAGAAAGTCAGACCCTCAATTTTGAAGGGAGGGTCGGACATCTTGAGCCCTAGGGTCGACGGGATCATCGACCCTCCCATTGACCCTCGGTTGTATCCGAAATTGAAATTAGGAAATTTCCTAATTTTCGATGGGGATTCTTTCCTAATCTCAGAGGGATTTATTTTAGGATGTTCCTAGTCTATTTAAAAGACGTCCCTAAGCCACTTTCACTCCTTTCACAACCCTAATCGAATTGAGAGAAAGAGAGGAGAAGGAAAGAGGAAGAAGAAAGGGAAGGAAGAGAAATTAAGCCAAAAGACAAGAGTTGCAGAGAAAGATTATTCTTCTCAGGTATGGATACTAATTCCATGAGTTTCTACAGACCTTAGGTTAGTTAATGTTGAGAGTGTGATCTCGGAGAAACCCAAACCATCAATCTATGGTTAGGTTTTCATGGAAAACCATAGGAAAATACATGAAAGCTATCTAGGTGGGTTATACATGGTTTCAGACCATGGAATGAATGTAGAATGGAATGTAGGAGCAAGCCATAGGATTCCAAGCACGAAGAATGGATTAAAAGAGGGAACTGGACCAAAGTGCACCAAGGGTCGCAACAAGGGTCGATGACCATCCGACCCTAGGTGTTCTCGACCATCGACCCTCGGTGTTCGGAAGTTCGAGGAGTTAAGGGAGGGTCGCACCCAGGGTCGATCCTGACTCCGACCCTACCTCCGACCCTCAGTTAACAGAATGGTTTTTAATTCCGAATAAATTCTAATTAAATTATATCGACTTTGTTATGTCTTCTAGCAATACAATAACAATATAAAGGTGATTATAAAGCTTGGAAAAGTATCTATTAGCTAGCTAAGGTGAGGAACCAGAACTCCAAACTAAATTGGTTAATAACAAAAACTGTTTTCTATTTCTTGAGTCCTGTGCTATGCTTGATTCTATGCGAATATGTTTGTAATGTGCATACAACATGTCATCCAATATTTCTATTACTTGTTCATGCATATTTACTTTATTGTTTATAACATGATGATGATGATGATAGGAATAGGCATGTGATTGTATGTGTGTGGTTGGTGTACTTGATGCGAGCGAGTATCAGGGGAGGTGTGATGAGAACGTCAATAAACGTTTACCTTTGGCGGGTTTCAGCACTTTAGCTCTATCTCTAACTCAAGTCTTGTGCATTAGCATCGTCGTATCGTCGTTACTTTAGCAGAACTATTATGTCGTAGAGTATCAGGGGAGGTGGTCTCGGTCCTTGTAGTCTCTGACTCTACCGGGGGGCCTTAGCTCTATCTCTATGGACATTCTGAGGGATGCTGGGGTGAGGCCTTGGATACACTGTTTGGCATTAGGATTGGTTTGTTGCGAGCCCAATTTGCAGCCCTCGCCAACAGGGGCTTACGTGTTGGTATGGCACTATATAGCAATAAACGCAACCTTTGTTTTATAATGTTCATGATTGGGTGCATGTGAGTTGACGATAAACGTGATCTTCGGGTAACGTCACACACTCGTGTATAGAGGCGGGATCAATAAACGCGACCTTTGGCTACCTAAACCTTTCTATTGCATACTGCAAACTTTAAATCGGACCAAAGATATAAATTAATTTGCATGCATATGTATTGTTGCATTGTTTTGGCTACTCACTGAGCCGTGATGTGTGCTCACCCCTCGACGTCGAATATTTTTAGTTAATGATGCAGGTTGTACCGTTGAGGACTACATGAATGCGTCTGTGTACGGGAACGTGGCGGCAATGGAAGCTGGAGCTGAAGAGGATACACACGACTCCTCTTGCGAGTGCAACTCGTGTGTATTTGATTAGATATTTCATAGGTTTTTTTATTGGATTTATTAAGACATGTATTTGGTATTTAAATATTTATGTCTTAGTTGAAAACAGAATAATTTGCTATTAAATTATTGATATCATCTTAGTTCTTAGTTCATGTTATTATAAGACTTTCGCTATTGTGTATTTACTCTGATTATGATCACGGATGTGTGTAAGTTTGGATAACGCGGGGATAGTCTATTTGAGATCCTGGTTGAACCGTTGGTTTATTAGTGGTTCATCACACCATTCTGAGATGTGCAGAATTGGAGTGTGACAACTTGGTATCAGAGCGTCTCAGGCCTTGCCCGCCGAACTAACATACATTCAAGACAATTGTGAACTGAGATAGGATAAAAGTAAAAACAGTAATATAAACAAACTGTAAGCACCAGTGATGATTGAGACCAAATTTAAAAAGAGAATAATGCATCTATTAAAGGGGAAACAAGTTAAATACAATGAGTGATAGAAACAAAAATGTATATACATAACTAATGCAGAGTACAGTCCACAACCCGGACAGTTACTCTGTAGTACATGAAAATAAAGTACAATCAAGAAGCTGGAGGCGAAGGAGGAGGCAGGGCCTCACGATCTCGGTCATAGTCCTCAGCATAGACCCTAGTCAACTAAGCCACCTGGGTCTGGGTCGTCCGGAGACTAGCTGCAAGATCGGCTACTCTCCTATCAGTCGCCCGCTGGACCGATAACAGCTCATCCACCCTCATACGCTGAGCGTCTAGCAACTCCTCCATCCTCAGATCAGATCTGCGCTGAGCCTCCCTGATCTCCTGCAGCATCTCTATCATGTCAGAAGGTGGGAGTGAAGGACCAGCCGCATGAGAAGGACCAGCCTCAGGTATAGGATCCGCAGCAGAAGAAGTACCAACACCAGCCGCAGGTGTGAGTGAAGGCGGTGGTATCGAGTCGACATCCATATACATACGGTCATCATCGTCGACAGGATCCACGTAAACTCTAGCAGCGGCAGCAGCAGCCTCGGCATCAGCCATCTCGACACGAGTGTGAGGACGCACCATCTCGTTCCTCTCCTCATTACTAACCTGGGCATCTCGCATACCCATCTTGCAGATTGCCTCCCAATCTAGAGGCGACGAGAAGGTCTTCTCCTGGATCTTCTCATTTACCAGGTCAACCCCCAGACGGGTCAGTAGCACTGTAATCATGCGTCCATAGGGTAGATTACCCCTATGACCGGACAATGTAGCACTAATCATAGTCCGCATGATGATGTATGGAAGGCAGACGGGTTGGCGAGTGCAGATACTGTATATCAAGAACTGGATCAGCTGAGAAACCCTCTCATAGTGCCCACTCTGTGGGATCAGATTATGTTGGATAATCTTGCAGAAGACCCGTGGAGCTGGACGCAAGTAACAGGCTCTCATCTACCAGCGATCAGGGTGCAACAGCTGGTTGTCGATCTCTGCCCTCATCTCCATAGAAACAAACTATGGCTCTCCAGGCGCACAGTATACCATGGGGCCATCATAAGGTATGCCCAACAGATCGGCCAGTTGCCGATAATCAAAAGAAATGTGCACCCCCTTGACGTAACTGGTGATGCGCAACTCCTGACCATGCTCGACGTCATTGTAATTCCCCACCACCTGGAGATTACAATAGAACTGACGGACCAAATCCGGACATGTGCACACATCATAGGTGATGACAGGGAGCCACCCCAAATTACCAAATGCCCTCTCTACGTTGAACAAGGCTAGCTCAGCCAAGTTCACCATACGACCCCCTTTTACTTTCTTCCGGGCATGGTCGGCATATTATGCCTCGGCCTCATTGGAACGGAAACAAAGTGGATCACGTACTCTGGGTATCTTGGTACGAGCCATGGTATCTGCAGATAAGAAAGAGAAAGGGAGACAAGGGGTTAATAGGATAAAAATCCAAAATTTGATTTAATAACAACGTAAGTTGACCATAAAGCCCCATTTCTCACCATATAAGTGGGCATGAGAACTTACGTAGGTTAAAATACATCCTACAACCCACATACAGTAGGAAATTTTAACTGGCGAAGCCCAATTTGAAGAAATTCAAGAAAAATCAAAAATGTCGACAAATTAGGGCAAAAAGAGAAAATTTCAAGTTTCTCGATAACCAACCGATGAAACTCAAAAATTTTTGAGGGCTTTCGTTCCTCGAGACACCAAAAACAAAAGCCCCCAATAAAAATCGAATTTGTACGGTTGGAAAAAGTTTAATTTAGAAAATACAAGTTAAATGTGCAAAAACCTAGAAATGGAAACCTAAAAACAGGTAAAAATGGGAAGACGTACCTGTATGGATGACGTGGACGTCGAAACCCGGAGTCGAACCGATAAAAAACGGTGGAGTAGCACTGTAGCAACTCAGAGAGGAGAGACGAGTCGAAACGGAGGAGAAATAGTGAGAAATGACTCAGAATCGGATCTTAAAAATCTGATTTTTGGTCCGAGGGTCGGACAATTCGACTAGAACCATCGACCCTCGCATCGACCCTTAGCTCTCGGGAACCTGACAGAAAACTAAGGGTCGGAACTAAGGGTCGGATACCCATCGACCCTCGCATCGACCCTCAGCTCTCGGGAAGAACAGGTCATTCCCAGGGTCGGATACCAAGGGTCGGACATACCATCGACCCTGCATAGAAAAGACAGTATTTTTTTTATATGAGCTACAATTGGAATTGATTATCGGTTAGCATGCCTACATGAAATATAGATGACTTCTCACCTATTTTGATGATTCTCAGGCACCACCAATCACAGAAAAGAATTATGTCTGGACGTAGGGTGACCCGACAGACCCGAAATGCAGTCCCACCACCACCCGTGGAGGAGACTAGTCAAGAGAATAATTAAGCATCGGGTAATCCAGAACAGGCAAACCCTATAAATTTGCCACCTCCACCACCAGAGCTAGCAACAGTGGTAATGAATCTGACACATCAGCTGCAGCAGATGCAACACGCACAGGCTCAGATGTAGGTTGCCATGGGAATTATGTTTCAAGCCACTCAAGCTGTACCTATGCACACAGGACAAGCCAGTGCAGCACCGGTGGGTAACCACCCAGCTCATCAGGGGCAAACCCCCAAAACCAGTTGGACCACTCCCGACTAGTGGAGAGATTTTTGAAGATGAAACCCAGATAATTCAACGGTAAACCGTCTGATCCGTTGTGGCCAGCCCACTGGATAGACGAGATGGAGAGAAATTTCCTCCTGATGACTATCACAGAGGAAGAGAAAGTACTATGTGCCACCTTCATGCTCAAGGGCGACCCACATCATTGGTGGAAATCCACGAAGACATATCTACTGACCAAGCACGCCCTACTGACATGGGCTATATATAAAGAAGCCTTCTTTGAGAAATATTTTCCACGGAGCTTCAGAGATTCGATGGAGAAGGAGTTCTTGAGCCTATATCAGGGACAGATAACTGTGGACTCATATCAACAGCGCTACGAAGAGCTATTTTTCTTTGCACCGGCTAGCATGCAAGAAGAAGATACCAAAACCCGTAGGTTCGTCACGGGACTGAGAGGAAGCATCAGGGAACATGTTCTGGGCTTAGAGAAGAAAATTTATAATGAAGCTGTCCAGATTGCTCGAGTGATTGAATCGAGCCAGAAGGAGAGTTATTTTACTCAGAACAGAGGCATTAAAAGGCCAGCCGAAAATTCCTACAACGGAGGCAATAACAGGACGTATAAGCCTTTCCATCCTCAGAATTTTACTACTGCAACTAAGACTACTCCAGCAGCTCAACCTCAACCAAAGCCAAATTCTGAAGTCCTGAAGTGTTTTAACTGCAACCAACCCGGACATATGGCAAGGGAGTGCCCAAAGCCCAAGAAGCAGTTACATCAGGGACGGGTATATCTTTGTTACATCCGAGGATGCGGCCGCATCACCCGATGTGGTCACAGGTATTACTGAAACTTTTAAAGTTATAATTACATTGAATGAGCATGTAGACTAAGTAAAGATAAATCACAGGTTTTGTACCTATAAATGGCGTACCCGCCAGAGTACTCTTCGATTCCGGAGCTACTCATTCATTTATATCTGTGTCCTCTGGAAAGAAGACGAAATTACCCATCAAAATGTTAGATTATAAATTACTTGTACGGTCACCGATGGGGTTAGAAGTGGAACTAGAGAAAGGTTATGGACCATGTCCAGTTCTCATTGGAGAGAAGACTTTAGATGCAACCTTGATACAACTTGAGATGGCAAACTTTGATGTCATCTTGGGAATGGACTGGTTAGCTCGACATTCTGCAAATCTATTATGCGCCGAAAAGAAGCTAACGTTCAAAGACAAAGAAGGGGCAGAACTAAGTTTTTCGGGAACCAAACTTCCCCGGAGACACAAGCTCATACTGTCAGCACTAAAGGCTAATAAGTGCCTTGAGAAGGGGGCAATCGGGTATCTAGTATCCGTGGTCGACCTAACCAAGGACACGCCACGAATGGAAGATATTGATGTTGTGCGGGACTATCCTGACGTATTTCCAGAGGAACTACCCAGATTACCACCCGACCGAGCCACAGAGTTTGTAATAGACCTTGTACCTGGAGCCGCACCCGTATCAAAAGCACCCTATAGAATGGCTCCTACGGAACTGAAGGAACTGAAGGTGCAACTACAAGAACTACTGGACAAGGGTTATATTCGACCCAGTATATCTCCATGGGGGGCACCAGTGTTGTTCGTAAAGAAGAAGGATGGTAGCGTTCGATTATGCATCGACTATCGAGAGTTGAATAAACTGACAATCAAGAATCGATATCCCCTACCTCGCATTGATGACTTGTTCGATCAGTTACAAGGAGCAAGAGTATTTTCTAAGATCGATCTTCGATCAGGCTATCATCAGTTGAAGATTAAAGAAGGTGATATTCCAAAGACAGCATTCAGGACCAGATATGGACATTATGAATTTTTGGTTATGTCTTTCGGATTAACTAATGCACCGGCAACGTTCATGGAACTGATGAACCGAGTTTTCCACGATATGTTGGATACGTCGGTTATAGTATTTATTGATGACATATTGGTATACTCCAAGGACAAGGAAACCCATATCAAGAACCTAAACGCAGCCCTACAGCGTTTAAGGAAAGAGAAGTTATATGCCAAATTTTCAAAGTGCGAGTTTTGGCTAAGTGAAGTCGCATTCCTAGGCCATGTCGTATCCGTTGAAGGAATCAAAGTGGACCCCAGCAAGATCAAGGCTATTGTGAAGTGGGAAGCACCAAAGAGCGTTTCAGAAATTAGAAGTTTTCTGGGTCTAGCTGGTTTATCAGAGATTTGTAGAAGACTATTCTCGGATTGCCGTACCTCTCACCAGTTTGACTAAGAAAGGTGAAAAGTTTGTGTGGACCGACAACTGTGAGAAGAGTTTCCAAACACTGAAGACCAGATTGATATCCGCCCCGATTTTGACTATTCTCGTTCCAAATTATCCCACTCATGATCCGGAGCTAGCGGCGTGGTACATCTTTGTCAAGATATGGAGACATTATCTATACGGAGAGAAATTTCAGATTAAGTCGGACCATAAAAGTCTTACTTATTTATTTAATCAGAAGGAGTTGAATATGAGACAACGAAGATGGCTGGAACTATTGAAAGACTATGATTGTGATATCCAGTATCATCCAGGAAAAGCGAACGTAGTAGCGGATGCGTTAAGCAGAAAGGCAATGATAAGATCTCAAGGAGAAGTTAACACGACTGCAGCAATGTATACTACCGAAATGGTATTCAATCACGGCAACGAGCAGTATGTGATAGATACAACGGATGAATCAGCCAACCAAGGGTTTATTCATCGATTTTTGAATATGTTCGCAGCATTGAAGATTATACCGGATATAGTGGATGAAGTGAAGACAGCTATCAAAGCAGATCCTTATCTGAGAACAGTACAAGAAGATATTGAGAAAGGTAGGACTAACCCTGAGTTCACCTTGGATGACGAGAATGTACTGAAATACAAAGGAAGAATATGTGTACCTGAAACAGAAAGTATGGACATTAGACACCGACTGATGAAAGAAGCCCATACCACCATCTATTCGATACATCCTGGAAGCACAAAAATGTATCATGATCTGAAGAAACTATATTGGTGGAGGGGAATGAAAGCAGATGTAGCCAAGTTCGTGTCTCAATGCCTAAATTGTCAAAAAGTAAAGGCTGAACGACAAAGACCCGCAGGACTGTTGCAGTCACTACCGGAACCAGCATGGAAATGGGACTACATCACTATGGACTTCGTCATGGGACTACCATTGACTCCTCGAGTAGTTGACGCAGTTTGGGTGATTGTGGACCGTGTGACTAAAACAGATCGCTTCATACCTATACGACCTCAGTATACACTGGAAAGGTTAGCGAAGCTGTATGTGGATAACATTGTTCGATTACATGGTGTTCCAGAAAGCATTGTGTCCGATAGAGATCCATTATTTACTTCCAAATTTTGGGAAGGATTGTAAAAGGCTATGGGTACAACGCTAAAGTTCAGTACTGCATTCCACCCACAGACAGATGGACAGTCGGAGCGTACAATCCAGATTCTAGAAGATATGCTACGAGCATGTGTGATTGATTTTAAAGGATCATGGGACGAAAAGTTACCATTGATCGAGTTCGCATATAACAATAGCTATCAGGCTACTATACAGATGTCACCTTATGAAGCACAGTGTGGCAGGAAGTATCGAACTCCCTTGTTTTGGAATGAAGTTGGAGAACGTAGTATTGTTGGACCGGAATTTATGGAAGAGACTTACCGAGTGGTCGACATCATCAAGGAAAGAGTGAGAATAACTCAGAACCGTCAGAAGCAATATGCAGACACTCGACGAAGAGATCTGGAGTTCACCGTAGGTGATAAAGTATTTTTGAAGGTATCGCCTATGCGAGGATTGAAGAGGTTCAGACAGAATGGGGAACTAAGTCCAAGATATGTCGGGCCATATGAAATTCTAGCTAAGCGTGGAAAAGTGGCTTATCAGTTAGCACTACCACCATCTATGACAAATGTGCAAGACGTATTTCATATTTCCCTATTGAAGAAGTATGTCAAAGACCCAGCGCATGTTTTGACAGTGGATTTGCTGGAATTGACTGATGATTTGACATTTGAAGTAACACTAACAGAAATCACTAGTCGAAAGGTTCAACGTCTACGCAACAAAGATATCTACTATGTTAAGGTCACATGAAAAAGTAGAGACATGGAAGAGATTGGGGGGAGTTGTAAGATCCGTGTCAATCTAACCCGGTCTTACCACCTTGAATCAGGTTTACCTATCATGGTCGAGTCAAATAGACCAAGGGCGTGAAGGAGATCAAGATTTCAGGTATCAAATCGACCCAAAAACACTTAAAATAGGGGAAGGGTCGCATACCCAGCTAAGCAGGGTCGGACCTCCCAAAGCAGAAAGTCAGACCCTCAATTTTGAAGGGAGGGTCGGACATCTTGAGCCCTAGGGTCGACGGGATCATTGACCCTCCCATCGACCCTCGGTTGTATCCGAAATTGAAATTAGGAAATTTCTTAATTTTTGATTGGGATTCTTTCCTAATCTCAGAGGGACTTATTTTAGGATGTTCCTAGTCTATTTAAAGGACGTCCCTAAGCCACTTTTACTCCTTTCACAACCCTAATCGAATTGAGAGAAAGAGAGGAGAAGGAAAGAGGAAGAAGAAAGGGAAGAAAGAGAAATTAAGCCAAAAGACAGAGTTGCAGAGAAAGATTATTCTTCTCAGGTATGGATACTAATTCCATGAGTTTCTACCGACCTTAGGTTAGTTAATATTGAGAGTCTGATCTCGGAGAAACCCAAACCATCAATCTATGGTTAGGTTTTCATGGAAAACCATAGAAAAATACATGAAAGCTATCTACGTGGGTTATACATGGTTTCAGACCATGGAATGAATGTAGAATGGAATGTAGGAGCAAGCCATAGGATCCCAAGCACGAAGAATGGATTAAAAGAGAGAACTGGACCAAAGTGCACCGAGGGTCGCACCAAGGGTCGATGACCATCCGACCCTAGGTGTTCCTGACCATCGACCCTCAGTGTTCGGGAAGTTCAGAGTTAAGGGAGGGTCGCACCCAGGGTCGATCCTGACTCCGACCCTACCTCTGACCCTTAGTTAACAGAATGGTTTTTAATTCTGAATAAATTCTAATTAAATTATATCGACTTTGTTAGGTCTTCTAGCAATACAATAACAATATAAAGGTGATTATAAAGCTTGGAAAAGTATCTATTAGCAAGCTAGGTGAGGAACCAGAACTCCAAACTAAATTGGTTAATAACAAAAACTGTTTTCTATTTCTTGAGTCCTGTGCTATGCTTGATTCTATGCGAATATGTTTGTAATGTGCATACAACATGTCATCCAATATTTCTATTACTTGTTCATGCATATTTACTTTATTGTTTATAACATGATGATGATGATGATAGGAATAGGCATGTGATTGTATGTGTGTGGTTGGTGTACTTGATGCGAGCGAGTATCAGGGGAGGTGTGATGAGAACGTCAATAAACGTTAACATTTGGCGGGTCTCAGCACTTTAGCTCTATCTCTAACTCAAGTCTTGCGCATTAGCATCGTCGTATCGCCGTTACTTTAGCAGAACTATTATGTCGTAGAGTATAAGGGGAGGTGGTCTCGGTCCTTGTAGTTTCTGACTCTACCGGGGGGCCTTAGCTCTATCTCTATGGACATTCTGAGGGATGCTGGGGTGAGGCCTTGGATACACTGTTTGACATTAGGATTGATTAGTTACGAGCCCAGTTTGTAGCCCTCGCCAACAGGGGCTTACGTGTTGGTATGGCACTATATAGCAATAAACGTAACCTTTGTTATATAATGTTCATGATTGGGTGCATGTGAGTTGACGATAAACGTGATCTTCGGGTAACGTCACATACTCGTGTATAGAGGCGGGGTCAATAAACGCTACCTTTGGCTACCTAAACCTTTCTATTGCATACTGCAAACTTTAAACCGGACCAAAGATATAAATTGATTTGCATGCATATGTATTGTTGCATTGTTTTGGCTACTCACTGAGCCGTGATGTGTGCTCACCCCTCGACGTCGAATATTTTTAGTTGATGATGCAGGTTATATCGTTGAAGACTACATGAATGCGTCTGTGTACGGGAACGTGGCGGCAATGGAAGCTGGAGCTGAAGAGGATACACACGACTCCTCTTGCGAGTGCAACTCGTGTGTATTTGATTAGATATTTCATAGGTTTCTTTATTGGATTTATTAAGACATGTATTTGGTATTTAAATATTTATGTCTCAGTTGAAAACAGAATAATTTGCTATTAAATTATTGATATCATCTTAGTTCTCAGTTCATGTTTTTATAAGACTTCCGCTATTGTGTATTTACTCTGATTATGATCACGGATGTGTGTAAGTTTGGATAACGTGGGGATAGTCTATTTGAGATCCTGGTTGAACTGTTGGTTTATTAGCGGTTCATCACACCATTTTGAGATGTACGGAATTGGGGTGTGACAGTTCATGAGACCGCTCGACTGCACATAGCGGCATACCAGCAGAAAACTATTTATTACAATTCCAGGGTCAAGGAGAATCTATTTCAAGTGGAGACTTGGTTCTATGTTCCACGATTGTAACCGCACCCACTTAGCAAGGAAAGTTGACCCCAAATTGGGAGGGGCCATACCGGGTCATAAAAGCTACTAGAATGGGGTCGTATCACCTGGAGACGATGGGTGGGTAGGTCATACCATGCACGTGACATTCCAAGAACCTTCGAAGATACTATGTGTAATACTTCTCCTTTCATTAATAAGAGATTCTTTTACACTTCGCTGTCTCTATTCGAATGAGCAAACAATCTCGAAAAGCAAAGGCCTATGGGTCTCGAAAAGCAAAGGCCTACGGGTCTCAAAAAGAAGGGGCCTAAGGGTCTCGCAAAGAAAAGGCCTAAGGGTCTCGAAAAGAGAAGGCCTAAGGGTATCAAAAAGAAAAAGGCCTAAGGGTCTCAAAAAGAAAAAGCCTAAGGGTCTGGGAAATCAATAAGTCGATTGCCTCAGTCAGAGACTAAGCCCATCGACTCAAGGGGTAGTCTTTGACTTCGGTTCAAATAGCTCGAGCCCTCCGATTTTGTCTCATAGTTTTTGGCAGAGCCCAGCACTATCAGACGGGAGTATTAGAGTAAGCAAAAAGTAGAGTAAGCAAAATGTAAAGAAAAAAAAAAAGTGCACAATAGCAGATACAAAATTTATTATTAAAAAAAAAAGTGCCCAAGGGGCTTACAAAAAAAAAAATGCTTAAAGGGCTTACAAAAAAAAAAAAAAAAAAGAGAAGAAAGAAAAAAGACAAGTTGCGTAATCAGTCTGTGGTGGCCAGTTTTGACCCTTGGGAGATTCACTCTGTATGAGGTGCATCTGTTGGAGGTGTTGCTGAGGATGTCGTGTTGGGAGTTTCTTTTGAAGGGATGGAGGAGGGATCCTTGGAAGCCATTCCTGGAGTTTCTTGCGGTGGAATAACAGATAAAGGAGCGACCCTTTGAGGAGAAGGTACCACCATCAATTCAGTTCTAGAAGCTGCTGGAGGAGGGAGATTAGAAGGTTGACTGATCTTATCCCAAATTACCTTGTTCATAAGGGGGATGCAGGAAAAATCAAAGGATGGGAGATGAATAGACAATTGCGAGTGAACCACTAGGAAGGCTTCCTTGATTGCTTGAGCTCTCTCTTTCTTGAAAAGACCCTTCATATCAGCAGACTCCATCAAGATTCTTAGGGTCTTCTCCTTATCTTGGGCTAAAGCTGTGTGGGCCTGCGACAGATCTTGGGTTAGGCAAGCAGTGGTCGCTTGAGCTTGGGCCAATTCTTCAGCCAGATGAGTCGATCTGTTGCCAATGTTGCACTCCTGGGTTTTCAGGGAATCCCAGAGGGTTCTTTGTAGCTGAGAAAGTGAAGTTGACATGATCGAGATGAGATTGATGTTGATATGCACTCCATATTCACCCGGCTCCCCGGTCCTTGGATTTTTCTAGTGGGATGAATTCGGTAGAGGGGGCATGCTTAGGCCCTCCTTGCCTCTGGCACTCCGCCTCCAAGTTTGTCTTTGGGAGTTGTGGGGGGTGGTCCTATCAGAGTCAGTTCATCTGTCCAAGGGGGCCAGTCATCAGGGACATTACTGCCCGTGTCCCTTAGTACAAGAAGGGGGGGGATGAACAACCATATAGGCCGGATTGGGTGGTCACGAATGAAGACACTTGGGGGATCCACGATTTGCGCATGAAATCCTCCATGTGCAAGGCTGCCTCGGGACGTTGAATTCGTTGCATAGCTAATGACACCGCCACTGAGATCGACTACAAAGACAATTATGGCTTCGATAAGTTGATTTAGTTGCTTTCTTATTTTATGTGTTATGTGGTTGTGCATCGTCTGACTTTGCTGCGTTATGCAGTTGATTGATTATGTGCTTGAAGAAGACAAGAGGATCGGTCTTCTGGGTTATCAACTTGACAAAGTTGTGGGGGCATGAGATGAGGCAGAGGTGGAGTGTGATATGAAAATTATTGAGTCTAAGACTTGTGCTGTAGAGTTCGTTTCTCTAAAGGATGCTTTGATTCGAGACCCAAATTTTTGAGTGGAGGAGACTTGTCTTCATAGTGAGGCTCAAGCTGAGGTACAAAGGTTGCGGGGTGATTTCGAAGAAAAGGTGCTAGCTAAGCAAGGTAAATTGGATAGCGCGTGGAGGGAGGTGAGGAAGGAGAAAATTCTGATGAAGGCCGTGAAGGAAAAGTGTTAGACGGGTATGAAGGAGATAGCCATTTGCACGGTGGAAGAGTTCAAGAAGAGTCAAGCCTTCAAGGAGATGGTCTTGGACAAAGTAATTCCTAGGTACAATATGGGCAGTAGAGCAATGCGGAATATTGTCAAGGCAAGAGACCTGGATTATGATTTTTTTGGGTGTGTGGCTATCGAGATTTTGGCCGCAGAAGAAGCCAAGGTGGAGGAAGTTGATGATGGAAATGAAGGAAAAGTGGTAATGGCGGTGATTGAGGTTGCTGATGAGTGGAGGATGTCTATGGATGACAAAACATATGTTGACATTTGCACAACGATTGAGGAGATGACTACTTTTGCGATGGATTAGGAATGTCCTCTTTTAGGGGAAGATGTCCTCAACATTGAATCTTGGTCTATTAATGCAGTTTCAGCCTCTGCATGTCAAGTTGTTCTGTTCACCTGTGATGGCGAAAAGGGTTTGACTTTTTTGACTTAGGGTGGTGAAATTGTCCCTGCGTCTTTGTGATGATATGCTTGTGAAAGAAATCAATATCTTTTTTTTTTTGGGGTCGTTCATGGAATGAGAGATGTATTTACTACCCTTGGTGGCTAATGTAACTTTGTCCTTAAGAATGAATGAGTTTATGTTTTCTTCCTTGAAAATTTTTTAAGTGTTGGCCTTCTTCTATCTATCATCTTCGGGCAATGGTGGTTGGCTTTGCCAACTAGGATTTCCCTACTATTTAAGTGTTGGAGACTTGGTCAAGTTTTGACTGGGGCCAATAATCTTGGCACTTCCGATGCCTTGGGGCGTCTCGAAGAGTATTGCTTGGCCAATTTAACTCTGTCCTTCGGAGACCATAGGCCCTGCCGAGTGGTAATTCTCGGTAATTCCTCTTAGCTTTCTCTGAGGTTTGGGGTTGATTTGATCAAGGATTTAGAAGCCGTTCTACCCTCCTCGGGCCTTTTTGTACTTGATAATGCGAAGTGAAAGGGTCGATTGATTCGACTAGGATTTGAAGTCTGTTCTACCCTCCTCGGGTCTTTGTAGTTGGTAATGCCGAATGAAAGGGTCGATTAATTCGACTAAGATTTGAAGTCTTATCTACCCTCATTGGGCCTTTGTACTTGGTAATATTGGGTGAAAGGTTCAATTAATTCGTCTAGGTTTGAAGTCTGATCTACCCTCTTCGGGCCTTTGTACTCAGTAATACCGAGTGAAAGGGTTAATTAATTTGACTAGAATTTGAAGTCCGATTAACTAGGATTTAATCTACCCTCCTTGGGCCTTTGTACTCGGTAATGCTGAGTGAAACGGTCGATTAATTCTACTAGGATTTGAAGTCCGACCTACCCTCATCGAGCCTTTGTACTTTGTGATATCGAGTAAAAGGGTCGATTAATTCAATTAAAATTTGATGTCCGATCTACCTTTGTTGGGCCTTTGTACTCGGTATTTTCGAGTGAAAGGGTTGATTAATTTGACTAGGTATTGCGCTGTAGAGTCGTACAAAAGAGACAATTAGAGAAGTCGTAAAATTTCATTGATTAAACGTGCAGTGATGACAACATTTAGAAAGATGGAGAAATTGTTCATCGGGTGGTTGATACTACTGGTGATATTTCCTTAGATTGATCAAGTGCAACATTCTTGGGATGGGTTGTCATCCATTTTTTTGAAGTGATAGGATCCCGGCCTGTATGCTTGGACAACTCTACTTGGACCCTCCCAGTTAGGCGCTAATTTGCCTTGGTGGGTGAGGTCTGATACTGCAGCCTTCTGAAGGACAAGTTCACCGACCCTGATCAATCTTTCTTTCACCCTTGAATTATAATGCTTGGCCGCCTTTTGCTGGTACTACGATGAGGAATACCATTTGCTCTTTGGTTTCTTTAAGTAGATCCAGGTTGGCGTGTAATCCATCATCATTAGTGTCCTGATCGAAATGGAGAATATGGTGAGGGGTGAGTAATCTCTAGTGGGATGACCTCTTCCATGCCAAAGGTGAGCATGAAGGGTGTCTCTCTTGTGGCAGTCTAGTTCGTGGTTTGGTAGGCCCATAGGATATAAGGAAGCTCATCTGTTCAACGGTCTTTGGCGTCATCTAGCCTTCTGTTCATCCCGTGCAAAATAGTACGGTTAGTTACCACGGTCTGGCCATTGGCATGAGAATACCCACAAATGTCTTTTGGTGTTCTATGTTGTTCTTGAAGAAGAATTCCACAGAGGCTGCATTGTTGAACTACTTGCCATTGTCTGTGATGAGTACCTTTGGGATGCTATATCTGTAAGCGATGGATTGCTTAAAGAACTCGAGGATCTTGCTTTTGGGGATGCTTACCATTGTGTCACACCCCAATTTTGGTCGAATCAGAAGTGTGAATGAACCGTCAATGAACCAATGGCTCAAGCCAGGATCACTAATGAACCGTGCCAACAATCAAACCATATACTTTACCATAATCAGAATAAGTAAATAATAGCATAAATCTTTATTAATAATGAACAAAGAGTCTAATGTGATAAATAATAAATAATCAGTTATTCAAATGTTGACCCAAAACAAATAAACATTCATTACAAATTCATAATCCCAAATACGGAAATAACCCTAGAGATAAACACAATAAAGACATTTTCATGACGAGTCATGCTCGTTCTCCATTGTCTGCATGTCCATAGCTACTACTCTTCCAATAGAAGGTGCATTGATGTAGTCATCCATAGTATAACCTGTATCATCAGAAAGTAAAAATAAAATGATATCATGAGGTGAGCTCACAACTTATCTCAGTGAGAAACAAAACATGCAGCAAGCAATATGCATGACGTGACATTCAATCATTTAGTCTAATTTAAGTTTACAATGTGCTATGGTAAGGACATGCTACAACTACACCTCCATATACAAGAGTGTGAGCACACCCAATGATCAAGCTCCAACCAAAACCACTATTGCCCCACAACACTCGGTACAAGATAGAGATAGAGTTAGAGCTCAATGGTAGGTTACAACCAAACAATTAGTACCCCCATTGATACCCTACCCTATACTAATATGTATGCCCCTACTGGCAAGGACTCGCAAACTGGGTTCATCACTAACCAATCTTAGATGTCAACAGAGTGTATTTAAGGCCTTACCCTAGTACCCTTCAATACGGAACAGAGATAGAGCTAGAGTTTAACGATAAGACTATAGCCAACACCGCAAGCACTCCCTCTGATACCCTACGATGTATTAAGCACGATAAGGTAACAGGGATACGACAATGTCAGTGTGGTGAACAGTTCAAGGCTCCAATGTCTTTCCACTCAATGCACTAACCACACACAAGCACATGCCTATTCTCATTATCATCATCATAAAAGAAATAACTATGCATAAACAATATATAATAGATATTGGATGACATGTTATACAAACAAGCAGAACATCAATAAGCAGAGTAGTTTGTTATTAACCAATTAGTTTGAGATCTTGTCCCTCACTTGTTGAGTAATGTTGACTCTGTTCATGACCTTGGAAGTAGCTTAAGTTGATTATGAATCCTAAACAATCATTAGAATTAGGTTAGGGTTTAATCCTATCATTTTCATGTTACTCAAACTGACTATCTGGACTGGAAAATAGTATTTTCGGACATTGTCTGGTTGCATGTCTAGTATGGCATATTGTCCAATCGGATATCATATCGGACAACCCTGAGACACTTCCCGAGAGTGTCCGGTGGCCTGTCCGATTCCACACTAGGTGCTACAGGACAACCAGACTGGATAATCTTTCGAGCTATCCTTCAGGCTATCTTTCAGTCTAACTTCCTTCAGAGTCGATTCTTCGACTCATTTTAGGGTTTATCCTATATCCCTCTATGGTTAAGAACACATTAGGGTCTTCACGGTAACCCTAGTTCTACGTACCTCCTTGCTACGATCCTTGTAGATCATTCATCAAAACGATTCATACAGTAGTGAAATTATCTACTATGCTTTGATGGCTATGAGTCCAATCTCACGCACATCCTATTATACGTATAGAGGCTAGGAACTTACCGTTGGTCTCTTGACCACACTAATAAAAAACTAACAGTGAGTTCTTCTTCTCCTTCTTCCTTCACAGCCTCTTCCTCTTCCACAGCTTCTCTCTCAGATCTCCTTTCAATCTCTAGGGTTTGTAACTGATCAAAAAATGAGAGAAAGTAGAGGAATACAACATATATATAGAGGGCAATCTCCTAATTGGAGTGCTCTCCTGATTAGGAGAGTCTCCCAATCAAAGTAGGAAACTTTCTATTCTCGGAGTCTATTTTATGTTTGACCGGTCGCATGTTCGGTCGCACAATACGCAGATCGGACAACTCCATTAGTTTGACCAGACAAGCTTAGGGTTGTCAATTTTATACCTTTAATGTGTGGTCTGTCATCCAACTGTCTCCTCCGGTCCTGTTATGATGGGAGGACCTGTCACAACATGTTAACCCATGTTAGACTAGGTTAGTAGAGTGTGGGTCTTACAACTCCCCCCTAAAAAGAAATTTCATCCTCGAAAATTGAACATACCTTCCGATTTCAATAGATGACGGTATTGTTTTAGCATTGCTACTTCTTCTTCCCATGTCACCTCTTCTATGTCTTAACTTCTCCAGGTTACTTTGACATAGAAGATATCCCAGTTTTAGAGCTTCTGTACTTCCAATTTGTGATCTCGACTAGCATAACTTCGAACGTCAGTTCCTTGGTCAAGTCTGGAGGATCTGTCGTTAATATGTAGGATGGATCTTTGATGTACTTCTTCATGGAGACACGTGAAATACATCGTGTACACCAGACATAGATGGTGGTATTGCAAGCTAATACGCCACTTTTTCATCTCTCGCTAGAATCTCATATGGTCCCACATATCTAGGACATAATTTTCCTTTCTTACCGAACCGTTTCAAGCCATGCATTGGTGATATCTTCAAAAACACTTGTCACCAACAGCGAACTCAAGGTATTGATGTCTATTATCTACTTAATTCTTCTGTCGAACTTGAACAGTCTTGACCCTTTCCTTGATCTTGTCTACCATTTGATAGGTTTCTTCAATAAATTCTAGCCCCACAACTCTTTGTTCACCAACTTTGTTCCAAAACAATAGGGTCTGACATTTTCTATCATACAATGCCCTCATAGGGTGACATCTGTTTTTTTTTTTTTTTTTTGCTAACGACAAGTATCTAGACCTTTGGTCTAACTAATCATGCGGGCCCATACTGATCCCATAACCACATGGACTGGGTCATTCCAGGGTTGAATGAGAACCATTCCATTGACATCCATAGCAGGAAAGAAAAAGCACTTAACACCTTCGTATAAGTGGCCCCAAGGTAGTAAGAAGAGTCAAACTCAGTACCTTTCGCTTCCTGAGGCATAGGCTCCTTGTCGACTTAGCTACACCCTTGGAGTTTCATAGGGTAACATTTGTATAGTAGTCTGATAACTGTTGTTGTAAGCAAACTCGATCAGTGGTAACTTCTCGTCCCAAGCTCCTTTGAAGTCAATTGCATAGGCTCGGAGCATATCCTCCTAGATCTGAATGGTCCTCTCTGACTGACCATTCGTCTAAAGATGAAATGTTGTACTAAACTTTAACTTCTTTCCATAGCCGTTTGTAGTCCTTGCTAAAACTTAAAAGTAAATCGAGGATCTCTATCTGATACTATGCTCTCAGGTACTCCATGGAGTCTGACTATATTGTCTACTTACAGTTTGGCCAGTCTCTCCGAAGTATATTATGGCCTGATTGCAATGAAATGGGTTATCTTTGTAAGGTTATCTACAATCACCCAAACTGCGTCAACTGATTGGGGAATCAATGATAGTCCCGTGACGAAGTCTATAGTGATGAAATCTCATTTCCATGCTGGTTCAGGCAATGGCTGTAGTAAACCTGCTACTCTCTGTCTTTCGACGTTTACTTGCTGACATTTCAAATACTGAAACACTTGCTTGGCCACGTCTGCTTTCATTCCTCTCCACCAGTATAGTCTCTTTAGATCATTGTACATCTTGGTACTTTCGGGATGCACTGAATAAGGAGTAGAATGGGCTTCTATCATTATTCTGTGTCTGAGGTCTGAATCTTCACTTTTATGTATACACAATCGTCCTCTGCATCTGAGTACCTTCTCTACATCCAAGGTAAAGTCAAGGTTTGATTTACCTTTCTCTAAGTCCTGTTACACTATCCTTAGATACGGGTCTTGTAGAATTGTTGCTTTCACCTTGTCCTTCAGATCTGGTAGAATCTTCAATGCGATGAACATAAGTGAAAACTTATGTATCAACCCTTGCCCCTATTGGGTCATCCGAAGATTCTAGTACGTGTTGCACTTCGTTCTTGTCAGAAGCTGATACCGCGTAGTTAAGGATGTAAATGGATAGCCAAAAATTCAAATTCGATTCAAATCTACAACCTTTTAGGAGAATCCAAATCCGAACAATAGGATTCAGATGCGAATTCAGATAGATGGGATTGGAGGCGAATGTGGATTCAAATAGGACTCTAAAGGAACGGATATAATCCACTCCGATCCATTTAAGTAGGTAAGTAGTTTCGGTATTAAAAAATAATAAAACCTAATTTAACTTATCGTATTTCTAGGGTTGGAGATAGCCCATTATTTATACCTTTTTTATGGAGAGAGAGTCTCTTGATTCGTCTTTTGTCTTCTCTGTCCTTCCTCAATCTTCATTCTTCTTTTTTTATTTCTCATTCTTATTCTGTTGTTAAATGTTTCTCCTTCCTTCTTTTATTGCTTCATTAAAAAACAATTTGGATGATTCTTATTCTTCTTTCATCTTTTCCCTCCTTCCTCATTCTTTTATCTCATACGCCGTCTAGTTTAGTCAAGTGATTTCTTGATCAGAGTTAGGTCAGGTATTGGGGCTGCTGAATATATGTTTTGCTACTAGAATATCTGATTTAATAGCTTAAATCAACTCTGTGGTTGCCATAGACGTTAAGTTTGATTCCTGAAGGTGGAGGTAAATCCCACCATAAAGTCCCTTTCTATTATCCTTCATCCTTACTCTCTCCATCTATCTCTCACCGATATTTTACAGCATTATGTTTTTTTATTATTTTTTTATGTTAGAAATTATAGCAAATTGTTAAGGGTTTCGATTACAATCTGATTTTATACTCTGAAATTCTTAATTTGGTTTTTATTTTTTTATTACTTGACTTGTAAAAGTCAATTTTTTTATTACTGTTATGGTTTCCAATTTTTTTTTTATTACTCTAGCTATGGTCTATTTTTTTTATTACTATTATGGTTTCCAGATTCTATTTTTTTTTAATACTCTTCCTATGATCTGTTTTTTTTATTACTATTATATTTTTCTAGATTCAAAAACTTGCTCAATTTCTTGCTGGAGTTCTAACAGAGAATTTGGGTCAATCAAAGGGATTCTTGAAGAAATTTGCAATGAAAATACTAGCTTTCTTCGCCTGAATCGCAGGGTCTATCAAAGGGTCTATTTTTTTTTATTACTATTATGGTTTCCAGATTCTATTTTTTTTTTAGGGAAAAAGATAGTTACCTCCCCTGTAACTTACCTTATTGACCGTTAACCCCCAAAAGTTTCAAAAAAGACAAATGGCCCCAATTTTTAACGATGTTAAAATTATATTTTTTATGGACAACTCTACCCCTGAACATTTTATCCCAACTAAAATTAAAAAATAGGATAAAAGACAATTACCACCCCTGTAACTTACCTTATTGACCGTTGACCCCCAAAGGTTTCAAAAAATGGACACTCTTCCATGAACAGGAACTACACGATACCAAACTATGGACATGAACCAGATCTGAAACAAATGGGCATTTTAAAAAAAAAAAAAAAAAAAACTTCCTTCCATTTTCGTGAGAGCTTCGTATCCGCATCTCCTCTGCTACATCCGGAGGAGCTCCCACCCTTCTTTTCTACCACCGTTGGTTGGAGCTGCCGTTGCTCCTGACACCGATTGCTGCTGATCATTGTCGTCAAAAAGTGCTAGATCCTGCCCTCCTGGGATCTCCAAGCTTAGATTTTTAACTATTTTTAAGGCTTTTAGCAACAGTTTTAATGGTTCGTTGCCACAGGAAACCCATTTGGAATAGTGGTAAAATTCCTCCTAGTTTTGGTTTATTACCCAACCTGACTTACATGGATCTGAGCATGAACAATTTCAGCGGTAAAATCCCTAGAGATCTTGGGAATGCTACGAAATTGGAACTTCTCAACATTTTTGATTTGGAACAAAGTTGCCTGATAACATATGGAGCGCACCCAATTTACAGATCTTCTCTGGGAGCTTTTGCAAACTCGAAGGAAAAATTCTTGATTTCTCTCACAACTCCCTCACTGGTACGATCTAGCACTTTTTGACTACGATGGCTTACGCGCAGGCTACTGCGTTTTGTTTGGAAGAAGAGGTGAGTTGCAGAATCTCGTTAACATACTTTTCTTCAACTAGAATGGCATCATGGGTTGTAGCTTTGAGGCAGGAGTTGCAGGCAGAGCTCTGAAGCTGAAATTGCAGGCGATGCCCTGAGGTGGGAGTTGCAGGCGGTGCCCTTGAGGTGGGAGTTGCAGAGCTCAGTTGGAAAAATGAAATCTGGTTTCGGTCGTGCCGGTGAAGACGAGGTAGAAGAAGACGGACACACCGGAGAGTTGCAGGGAGAGCTCTTCGGGTTTTTTTTTCTTTCTTTTTGGAGAAGAGAAAGCCCACCACCATTGTCTCCTTTGAAACCTTTGGGGGTCAACAGTCAATAAGGTAAGTTATAAGGGAGGTAACTGTCTTTTTCCCTTTTTTTTTAATGTCAATCACCCTTGTAAAGGGTTAATTTGGTCATTAAGAAAATATTGGACTCCCACCGTTAGCATCTAACGGAATATTCCTAACGGCGTGGGTCTATTTGTATTTTAATAGTGTTTTAAGGGGAGGTAACTGTCTTTTTTGAAACCTTTGGGGGTCAACGGTCAATAAGGTAAGTTACAGGGGTGGTAACTGTCTTTTACCCTTTTTTTTATTACTCTTCCTATGATCTATTTTTTTATTACTGTTATATTTTTCTAGATTCAAAAACTTGCTCAATTTCTTGCTGGAGTTCTAATAGAGAATTTGGGTCAATCAAAGGGATTCTTGAAGAAATTTGCAATGAAAATACTAGCTTTCTTCACCTGAATCGCTGCCCAAAGTATCCAATGTCACTGGAGATCTTTGGTGTAGTGCTTCATATAGACAGTGACTTCCTCACCATTGTTTATTAGGATCAAGTTGGTAGATTGCAACTTAGGAAAGATTTCAAATGAGTCTTGTAAAACCCAATCACGATGCTCTTATTGTCAACATTAGGTAAAATGACTGTAAGACAGTTCTTGTTTAATATATTTTATGCAATTTTAAAATGGATTATTATTGTTAGTTTCCCATATTCGAATCGAATTTTAACTGAATATCAGACTAAAATTTGAATTCGAATTCGGATTTAGTTTTTTTTTAAATCTGTCAGATGCTGAGCGGATTTGGATAGGTTGGACAAAAATCAGATTCGAATTCGGATAGTGATCTATCTGTGCTGAATTCGATCTGTTTACATTCCTATGCGTAGCATAGAGGGGCATTCGTACTAGGTCCTCTTTCTGGCTTCAGTATTTCTTTTCTACTCAATGCATCCGCTACTACATTGCCCTTACTTGGATGGTACTGAATATCGCAATCATAGTCCTTCAGCATTTCTAACCACCTTCTGTCTCTTGTTCCACTCCTTCTGAGTAAAGAGATAGGTGAGGCTCTTGTGGTTTGACTTTATCTAAAATTTCTCACCATACAGGTAGTGTCTCCAAGTCTTGATTGCATGAATTACTGCTGCTAACTCTAAGTCATGTGTAGGATAATTCTTCTCGTGCTCTTTTCAATTGCCTTAAAGCGTAGACAATCAGTTGTTCACCTTGCATTAGAATGCATCCCAAATCCAATCCGGAGGCATCTCTGTATAGGGTGAATGGTTGCCTTGGTACCAGAGTGGTCAATATGAGAGCTGATATCAATTTTGACTTCAGAGTCTAGAAATACTCTTTACATTTATCGGTCCAAACAAACTTCTCCCCTTTCTTGGTTAGCTTGGTAAGAGGTACTACGATCCTCGAGTAGTACTCTATAAATCGTCTGTAGTAGACAGCTAATCCCAAGAAATTTTTTTATCTCTGCAATGTTCTTAGGTACTTCCCACCCTATAATTGCTTCAATCTTGCTGGGATCCACTTTTATCCCTTCTGACGAAACTACGTGACTCAAGAAAACCACTTTGTTCAGTCAGAACTCACATTTCTTGAACTTGGCGTAAATCTTTTCCCTTCTCAGCCATTGTAAGGCTGCTCTAAGATGTGTTGCATGAGTTTCTTTATCTTTGGAGTAAACTAAAATATCGTCTATAAAGACTATGACCGAGGTGTCCAACATGCCATGAAACACCCGGTTCATAAGCTCCATAAATGATGCGGGGGCATTGGTCAATCCAAATGACGTAACTAGGAATTCATAGTATCCGTACCTGATCCTAAATGCTATCTTAGGAATGTCACTATCCTTGATCTTCAACTGATGATAACCTGAACGAAGATCAATCTTCGAGAACACCTTTACACCCTGTAACTAATCGAACAAGTCATCGATCTAAGGCAAAGGATATTGGTTCATGATGGTAAGCTTGTTCAACTCCTGATAATTGATGCATAAGCAGACACTATGTCTTTCTTCATCACGAACAGTACTGGTGCTCCCCACGACAAAATACTTGGCCATATAAAATCCTTATTGAACATCTCCTATAGTTCAGTCTTTAGTTTCTATAGTTCTATAGGGGCCATTCGATAGGGTACCTTAGATACTAGTGCCGACCTTGGTAGGAGGTCTATCACAAGCTCAGTTGCACGATCAAGCTACAACCTAGGTAGGTCTTCTGGAAACACATTCAGAACTTTTGTACTACATCAATATCTTCCATTCGTGGCGCTTCAGTAGTAACATCCACCACGGATATGAGATAATCGATTCTGCCATTCTTGAGACACCTCTTTGCCTTGTATGCAGAAAGTATAAGCTTCTGCTTCTTAGGCAATTTGCTTATAGTAAAACCAAATCCTACTCCATCTTTGCCCTTGAATGACAACTTGCTCTCGGTACATAGCAGCTTCGCTGAATGTTAGGCCAACTAGTCCATCCCTAAGATAACGTCAAAGTCTGCCATCTCAAGTCGAACTAGGTTTGCATCCAAATCCTGTCTATTAATATGAATTGGATACGGTCCCTAGCATTCATCTAACACTACCTCTAGTCCAAAGGGAGATCGTACTAATAATTTTTGGTCTAAAGGTCTGACGCATATGTCCAATCTCTTTCTAAATGAGATGAACACAAAAGAATGGGTGGCCCCAGAGTCGAAGAGAACTCTGGCAGGTACACCAGCTATAATTATAGTACCTGTAGTTTTACCTATGTTTAGTCTACATGCTCATACAATTGTACTATAAATAAAGTTTGGTCATACTTGTAGCCATATCAGGCGATGCAGCTATGTCTTCCGAGGTCACAGTGTACATCTTTCCTTGCTGCAGCTGCTTTTTAGGTTGAGGGCATATCTTGGCATAGTGGCCCCATCTGGTTGCAGTTGTAGCACTTAATATTCTCAGCCTGTCCACCCTCTTGTTATGCATTAGTTGGAGTAGTCTTGGCTGGTTCTCTCGTGTTCTATGGCCTGAATGGTCTGAAGGAATTTGAGTTTCCTCCAGTCGACATATCATTGTTAGGCCTTTTCAGTCCACGATTCTGAGCGAAGAAGCTCTCCTTCTGACTGGACTCCAGAACTCGAGCAATCTGTACTGCTTCATTATATAACTTTTTCTCTAAACCCAGCACTTGCTCATGGATACTACCTCTAAGTCCCATGATGAACCGTCGGGTCTTTGTGTCTTCTTCTTGCATGCTGGTAGGGGTGAAGAAGAACAGTTCTCCATACCTCTGCTGGTACACGTCCATAGTCATTTGTCCCCGGTGCAGACTTAGAAATTCTCTCTCTATCTGATCTTTGAAGCTTCTAGGGAAGTACTTCTCGAACAATTCCTCCTTAAATATATCCCAAGTCATCTGAGCATGCTTGGTCATTAGATAGGTGTGGGTGGATCTCCACCAGTGGTTTACACCTTTCCTCAGCATGTAGGTGGCGCACAAGACCTTTTCTCCTTCTGTGATATCCATTATCAGAAAGGTCTTCTCCAGTTCGTCTATACATTGTGAGGCCACAGTGGTTTTGATCCCTTTCCTGAGAATGTCGGGGGCTTCATCTTCATGAACCGTTTGACCAACCTCATCAGATCATTCTATTCTAGAATAACCATCCCATACATTGGTGGTTGGTATGGGTAACCGCCTTGGTAACCACTCTAATATACACCTTGGTTCTGTACTAGGGTGTTAAATACTGGAATCTATTGTTGATGTTGTTGGGCTGTAGGAATGGTATTACTGCCCACTGCTGCTGTATTAGTCTGGCCTTGAGGTATTGGTGTAGCATAGGAAATGGGTGGCACAGTAATGCCCAATGAAGCTCACAACTCCAACAGTACTTGGTGCTGTTCTGGTACTTGACGGGCTAAATTATTTACAACTGTAGCCAAGTCCCCTGGAGGTCTAGGTAGATTATGTTGGGTAGCCTGGTCAGTTGCCCCTTGATTTGCCCCCATCAGATTTTCATTGTTCAGGGTCTGCTCAGCTGGGTTTTCATTCTCATTCCCAGCTCTAGGTGGTGGTGGAGTTGGGTTATAGCTCCTTCGACTATCTCTACGAGTATGACCTGCCATTTCAGTTTACTACTATCGAAAGATCTGTAAGGCCAACATTTATGAGACAGTTGTATAATATATCCACAATTTACGGGGTTAGTCCCATACAATGCACAAAAATCCCAGCAGAAACTGAGCAACATAACATATATAAGCATAAAATTATCCGATCGCCCTTGATCGGTCACAAGTTTGAGATATTTTGACCTACCAGTAAGTCTACCAGACATAGTCGATTAGTTGAAAATTTTTATCCGGTTGGTTATTTGGTCTATCAATTAGTCGGGCCGAACATCAATCCAAACAACTTTCAGACAATTCCCGAGAGTGTCCAGTCGCATCTCCAATCGACTCTCCAGTCGCACTTGGAAATATAAAAGTCTGACCCGATAATCAAAAATAACTTTAAATCATGCGATTTTGAGTCATTTTTCAATTTTCTCTTTTGCTCTCTCCCTTGATTGCGACTCAACTCAGTGCCAGTGAGTCTCTAAAGTCCCTCCAGATAAGTTTCAAGGTGTTTTTCTCCGGTCCAAGTGTACGGCATCGTCTTAGCGGTAAGTTTCTTCTTCCTATTATAAGTTTTCTAGGGTTTTCCATGTACTTATCTAGTTTTTCCTTGATTAAAAATTTTCCAACCTTAGAAAACTTGATTTCTTTGATTAGGATCACTATTGGGGACCCAACGAATGAAAGTCCTCAATTAATTTGAGGTTTCATCGGTGGGTTTATTGAAGAGAAAATTTTTTGAGTTTTTTCCCTAGATTTTGGGGAAAAACCCAAGATTCAAATTTTTTGTCAATTCCTTCAATTCTTCGATCAATTGGACTTTGTTTTGGTGTGTTTGCTTGTATTCCAATTGATGTAATTATTCTTGTCCATGAATTGGGCGAGTTCAAGTCTTTTGCTTCATTTTATGCCATTATGCTGCTGAAATTTCCAAAATTTTGAGCAATACATGTTTTTCTTGGTTTGATTCTTACAATTTAGATCATGTCCAGGCATAGAGCAGCTGCCAAGAATGTGGCACCTTCCAGTTCTAGAGGTCCACCCCCACCTACTAAGCTATATGATGGGCTATTCCACAGAGGCTCAGGCTCTATACCCTTGGTTCTAGGGTAAGAGCATTGAGGTGGGGCAGTTTGTGAACCTGCAGAAGCTAGATAGGTTCGATGTAGCGGCAATGTTTGGTGCTCTGGGTTAGCTGCCTATGACCCAGTATCAGGCATCCACCCATCCTGACTTGGTAAAACAGTTCTACTACAACTTGCAGTTGGAGGGCAACCCCAATGATTTTGACAGAGGTAGGGAGCTCCTCATTACCAATAGGGTGAAGGGTGTGGATATCGCATTCAATACCTAGGAGCTGGCAGATTTATTTGGCGTCTCCAATGTGGGGAGCTCTTTCAAGTATTTATCTGAGGAGCTTCGTGGGATTGTATGGAGTCAGATCATGTAGGGTGGACACCGAATGATGAAGGCAGTCAACCTGTGTCCTCTTCCCCGTATTTACTGTCGTATCATCTAGTACAACATCCTCCCACAGAGCGGCTACTACAACGAGGTCTCACATCTAACCTAGTACCTGACCTTCTGTATGGCCACTAGGCAGGAGGGATGTCTTCCTTACATCATCATCATCCGCACCATGCACCATGCGATGATGCCCAGACTGAAGGGCAACTTGCATTGTGGTCGGCTCATTACTACCCTCCTGGGCAGTCTTGGTGTGGATATGGAGGGAGAGAGGATATACGAGGAGACGATGATGGTAGATTTGGACTGGGAGGCCATCTACAATATGGGCCTGCACGACATCATTATTAGCGATGAGGAGTTGGAGGTACGTGAGCGACTGTTGAGAGGGGCAACAGTCACAACAATAGCAGCAGTAGCCGAGGCAACAACAACTGAGGGTATAGGGGATGACTTGTACATGGACGTAGATGATATTACCCCTCCTGCACCCTACCCTACCTCTGGCTAGACCTTCTTAGTCAGTCTCTGATCAGATCCTATCCCACCTTCTGGCCATTAGGGAGGATCAACAAACTCTACTTGAGGCCCAGTAGGCGATGGACCAGTGTATGGTGGGTCTTGCTCAGAGTCTTCGTACCACCCAGGAGTAGGTGCAGTGGCTTCAGGTGGCTTATGAGCAAGACTATGATCGAGACCAGTCGATACCACCTCCTCCACTAGCCCAGTGGTAGGATTTATCTTATTTTTGTTTTGTTTTCTTTGTTACTTCTCATAATAGGTTCTACGGTAACTGTCCGACCTGTAGACTGTACCTTATCATTTTGTTTGGAACCCATGCTATTGGTATATACATAGTTTTTTCTTTTTATATTATGCATTATGATCTTGTTTAAGTTTTGTCTAAACCAACATACGTGCTTAAGTTTGTGTGTTTGTATTAAGGATTTTAGTTATCCTAACTCAGTTCATAGGCCTAGGTTAATGTACTTAGGTTTGATTGGCAGAGCCTAAGTGCTCTGATACCAAGTTATCACACCCTAATTCTAGTTGAACCAAAAGTGTGAATGAATCGTCAATGAATTAACGGCTCAAGCCAGGATCACTAATGAACCATAACAACAATCAAACCATACACTTTACCATAATCAAAATAAGTAAATAATAACAGAAGTCTTTATTAATAATGAACTGAGAGTCTAATGTGATAGATAATAAATAACCAGTTATTCAAATATTGACCCAAAACATAAATAAACATTCATTACAAGTTCATAATCCTAAATATGGAAATAACCCTAGAGATAAACACAATAGAGACATTTGCATGATGAGTCATGCTTGTTCTCCATCGTCTGCACGTCCATAATTGCCACTCTTCCAATAGAAGGTGCATTGACGTAGTCGTCTACAGTATAACTTGCTTCATCATAAACTAAAAAGAAAGTGATATAGTGGGGTGAGCTCACAACTTAGATCAGTGAGAAAAAAACATGTAGCAAGTAATATGCATGATGTGGCATTTAATCATTTGGTCTGGTTTAAGTTTACAATGTGCTATGGTAAGGATATGCTACAATCACACCTCCATACATGAGAATGTGAGCACACCCAATGGTCAAGCTCCAACCAAAATTTCCGTCACCCCACTACACTCACTACAGGATAGAGATAAAGTTAGAGCCCAATGGTAAGCTACAACCAAACCATTAGCACCCCCCTGATATCCTACCTGTACTAGTACGTATGCCCCTACTGGCGAGGGCTTGCAAATTTGGCTCGTTGCTAACCAATCCTAGATGTCAACAAAGTGTATCCATAGCCCTACCCCAGCACCCTTCAATACAAAATAGAGATAGAGCTAGAGTCTAATGGTAAGGCTATGGCCAATACCACAAGTATTCCCTTTGATACCTTGTGACATACTAAGCATACTAAGGTACTGCGATACGACGATGTCAGTGTGGTGAATGGTTTGAGGCTCTAACCTCTCTCTACTCAATACACCAACCACATACAAGTACATGCCTATCCTCATCATCATCATCATCATAAAAGAAATAATTATGCATGAATAATATATAATAGATATTGGATGACATGTTATATGCAGAAACAAGCAGAACATCAACAAGCAGAGTAGGTTGTTATTAGCCAATTAGTTTGGGATCTTGTCCGTCACTTGTTGAATAATGTTGATTCTCTTATAGACATTAAAAGTAGCTGAAGTTGATTATGAACCCTAAACAATCATTAGAATTAAGTTAGGGTTTAATCCTGTCAATTTCTTGTTACTCAGGCTGACTGTATGGAATGGCAAATAGTCTTTCTAGACATTGTCTGGTTGCATGTTCGGTATGGCGTATTGTCCAACAGGACATTATACTGGACAACCCTGAGACACTTCCCGAAAGTGTCTGATGGCCTGTCCGGTCCCACACTAGGTGCTACTGGACAATCAGACTGGACAATCCTTCAGACTATCCTTCAGGCTATCTTTCAGTCTGACTTTTTTTAGAGTTGATTCTTTGGCTCATTCTAGAGTTTATCCTATATCACTCTATGGTCAAGAACTCATTAGGGTCTTCACCGTAACCCTAGTTTTACGTACCTCCTTGGTACTCGATCCTTGTAGATCATTCATCAAAACGATTCATACAATAATGAAATTATCTACTATACTCTAACAACTGTGAGTCCAACCTCATGCACATCCTATCATACATATAAAGGCTAGGAACTTATCGTTGGTCTCTTGACAACACTGATCGAAAACCGACATTGAGTTCTTCTTCTCCTTCTTCCTTCACATCCTCTTCCTCTTCCATAGCTTCTCTCCCAGATCTCCTCTCAATCTTTAGGATTTGTGACTGATTAAAAAGTGAGAGAAAGTGGAGGGACAAAGTATATATATAGAGGGTAATCTTCTAATTGGAGTGCTCTCCCTATTAGGAGAGTCTCCCAATCAAACTAGGAAACTTTCCTATTCTCGGAGTACTTTATGTTTGACTGGTCACATGTCTTGTCGCACAATATGTAGACCAGATAACTCCATTAGTCTGACTGGACAAGTTTAGGGTTGTTAGTTTCGTACCTTTAATGCATATTATGTCGTTCGATTGTCTCATCCGGTCCGATTATGATGGGAAGACCTGTCACGATACGTTAACCCATGTTAAACCGAGTTAGTGGAGTACGGGTCTTACACATTGCCTCGACCCACTTTGTGAAATAGTCTATCACTACCATGAAGAATTTGCACTGATGTCGTCCAGGCTTATAGAGACCTAGGATATCCATTCCTACTGTGCAAAAGGTAGTGAGGTGGATATTGGTTACAGAGGTGTGGTTGGTAGATAGGGAACGGAGGCGAAGCATTGACATTTCTCACAATTCTACACAAAATCAAGGCATTGCTCACACATCATGGGTTATCCTTGCCTTAGAATTTTATGTGCCAATGATCGTCCGTTGAGATGTCCACCACAAAGTCCTTCGTGTACATCTTGGATCGCATAGGCTGCCTTTGATGGACAAAGGCATTGGAGGAGTGGGAAGGTGAAGCACTTCTTATACAGAATGTCACAGCCCAATTTGAGGAATCGAACGTGATATCTGGGTCAACCCTTGTGGCAATCCAAATCTATCCGAGATTGATAACCACAGTGTTTACCATATAAATTCCACAGTCTACACAAGCAATATCCATACAATCAAATGATCAAGTAATAAAAATAATGAAAGCCTTAATATTTGACAGATATAACTAAAGTGATCTCATAACCATAATATGTTTGTTATGAATTACAATCATCATTCTCCACCTAAATAGTACAATATCCCATATACATGTAGCCAAACCAGAAGAGTAAATCTGTGATATTGTTTTGATAGATCTCTTCGTCTACCAACAAAAATAATCATAAGGTAAGAAGGGAAAGAGTAAGGGAGGGCTACATTATGCGTAAACGTAGTCGTTGCAGGTGCAGCCCTCGCTGTGCTGGCATCCAACATCATTAGTCCCGACTACAATGCTCGCCAATGGAGACTCCATAAAATCTGCAATAGAGTAGTCAACTACAATAGAATATGAAAAAGTAGTATCGATAAGAGGGTGAGCTCCCATCCCAGCTCAGTGAGAAATCCAGTATCAGATGCATGCTTTACATAATGAAATGAAAGACAATTTTGATATTAGTTATTAGGGTTAATGTTTCTACTTGGTATCATAGTGAGATTTGGCCTGTGCTTTAGGTCCTGCCTATGATCCCCAAGCCTCAAACTCTTATATACCAGGTAAGGCTAGAAGCGGAATATACGACCCCGGGCCGTTAAACAACTTCTACAAGCGAACCCCCATCTAGGTCTCCAAACCTTTCAGGCTCGTTACCTCCTACCATAGACCCCATCTAACATTAGAGACCCTGGGCCGATCTGATTCTTTCATTAGGTCTCCAAACCAAGGAAGTATGAGCCTATGGCAGTATCTTAACCCCCTATTAAAAGGATGTAGGAAATAGGGTAATGTCACCACCTATGTACATTTAATTAATCATGGCTTCCCACCAGCAGAGATCCCCGACACCACTCCCATGGTCCACTGTGTCCCCTTTAAAGTACTAGCAATTCTAACATGATACTTGTGCCCATGCTCCAACACGCCACACGTACCATCATACATGGTTACATATGCATTATCATAAGAAAGGCTATGCCCCAACGGAGGTCCCCTGCTCTACTCCCATGGATCATAGTGCCCCTGCTAGAGTACAACACAAACAACATGGCTCGTTTATTATGCTCCGATACGCCACATGCCCATTATACCCAAACAACACACATACAACAATCATAATTGTTATAATGCAATGCATGCTTAGATATAACAAGTAATGAATGACATGTTGTTAAACATAAATCAGGCATGTTATGACATAATTTAGACATTATATGTATACCCTACATCTACAGACCAGACCCCTGTCATTCCGGAAGTAGGAGCTGACCGAGCCACGTGAAGAGTACCAGATCGGTGCTTGTACGTTTGACCATTCCAGGGTTGATAGAGTCCATCTGATAGCACTGCAAATGCTGCTGTACTGTGAAGCCTAGCAAAAGGCTTCCACTTTGCCCGTGTCCGTTACCTATTTAAGTAGACAATGTTTCACTAGTTAATTGTATATCTTTTAACCAGTATGGACAAGCCTTATACGTCCATACATGGGTCCCACGACAAGTCAAAAATCCAACCATTGGTCCTCATTGGCCCTAACTAAGCATATTAGTTAACAAGGCCAGAACCAGGTGATCCGATAGGGTGGTATATGTCACACCCCAATTTCGTACTATTCAGAATGGTGTGATGAACCGCTAGCAAACCAACGGTTCAACCAGGATCTCGGACAGACGATACCCGTTTTATCTAAACTTCATACATCCACATTCATAATCAAAATAAATACACAATAGCGGAAGTCTTATAGTAAAATGAACCGAGAATCTACTGTGATATTAATATTTAAATAGCAAATTATTCTGTATCAACTAAGACATAAATAAATATCAAATACATGTCTTTACTAAATCCAAATAAAGAAACTAAAAATCTAATCGAATACACATGAGTTGCACTCGCAAGAGGAGTCATGTGTATCTACTTCATCTTCAACTTTCATCGTCGCCACGTGCCCGTGTAAGACCCGTGTCAATCTAACCCGGTCTTACCACCTTGAACCAGGTTTACCTATCATGGTCGAGTCAAATGGACCAAGGGCGTGAGGAAGATCGAGATCCCAGGTATCAAATCGACCCAAAAACACATAATTTAAGGGGAGGATCGCATACCCAGCTAAGCAGGGTCGGACCTCCCAAAGCAGAGAGTCAGACCCTCAATTTTGAAGGGAGGGTTGGACATCTTGAACCCTAGGGTCGACGGGATCATCGACCCTCCCATCGACCCTCGGTTACCGTAGGAAATAGAATTAGGAAATTTCCTAATTTTCGATTGGGATTCTTTCCTAATCTCAAAGGGACTTATTTTAGGATGTTCCTACTCTATTTAAAGGACGTCCCTAAGCCTCTTTCTCTCCTTTTACAACCCTAATTGAATTGAGAGAAAGAGAAGAGAAGGAGAAGAGGAAGAAGATAAACAAGGAAGAGAATTTAGCCAAAAGAAAAGATTTGCAGAGAAGGAGTATTCTTCTCAGGTATGGATACTAATTCCATGAGTTTCTATAGACCTTAGGCTAGCTATTGATGAGAGTGTGATCTCGGAGAAACCTAAACCATCAACCCATGGTTAGGTTTTCATGGAAAATCATAGGAGAATGCATGAAAGCTATCTAGGTGGGTTATACATGATTTCAGAGCATGGAATGAATGTAGAATGGAAAGTAGGAGCAAGACATAGGATCCCAAGCACGAAGAATTGACTAAAAGAGGGAATTGGACCAAAGTGCACCGAGGGTCGCACCGAGGGTCGATGACCTTCCGACCCTAGGTGATCCTGACCATCGACCCTCAGTGTTCGAGAAGTTCAGAGTTTGGGGAGGGTCGCACCCAGGGTCGATCATGACTCCGACCCTACCTCCGACCCTCAGTTGACAGAATGGTTTTTAAATTCTGAATAAATTCTAATTAAATTTTATCGACTTTGTTAGGTCTTCTAGGAATATAATAACAATATAAAGGTGATTCAAAAGCTTGGAAAAGTATCTATTAGCAAGCTAAGGTGAGGAAACAGAACTTTAAACTAATTGGTTAATAACAAACTGTTTTTCTATTTCTTGAGTCCAATGCCATGATTGATTCTATGCGAATATGTTTGTAATGTGCATACAACATGTCATCCCATATTTCTATTATTTGTTCATGCATATTTATTTTATTGTTTATAACATGATGATGGTGATGATAGGAATAGGCATGTGATTGTATGTGTGTGGTTTGTGTACTTGATGCGAGCGAGTATCAGGGGAGGTGTGATGAGAACGTCAATAAACGTTAACCTTTGGCGGGTCTTAGCACTTTAGCTCTATCTCTAACTCAAGTCTTGTGCATTAGCATCGTCGTATCGCCATTACTTTAGCAGAACTATTATGTCGTAGAGTATCAGGGGAGGTGGTCTCGGTCCTTGTAGTCTCTGACTCTACCGGGTGGCCTTAGCTCTATCTCTATGGACATTCTGAGGGATGCTGGGGTAAGGCCATGGATACACTGTTTGGCATTAGGATTGGTTAGTTGCGAGCCCAGTTTGCAAGCCCTCGCTAACAGGGGCTTACGTATTGGTATGGTATTATATAGCAATAAACGTTAACCTTTGTTGTATAATGTCATGATTAGGGTGGATGGGGATGACGATAAACGTTAACCTTCGGGTGGACTTCCACACCCTGTGTATAGAGGCGGGGTCAATAAACGTTAACCTTTGACCACCCAACCTTTCTATTCCGCATTGCAAACTATAAACCAGACCAAAGATATGAATTGATTGCATGCATATGTAATGTTGCATTATTTTGTCTACTCACTGAGCCGTGATGTGTGCTCACCCCCTCGACGTCGAATATTTTTAGTTGATGATGCAGGTTATACAGTTGAAGAATAGATGAATGCTCCAGTGTACGGGAACGTAGCGGCAATGGAAGCTGAAGCTGAAGTAGATACACATGACTCCTCTTGCGAGTGCAACTCATGTGTATTAGACTAGATTTTCTTAGGTTTCTTTATTTGAATTTAATAAAGACATGTATTTGATAATTATTTATGTCCCAGTTGATACAGAATAATTTTGCTATTTAATATTACTATCACAGTAGATCCTCAGTTCATTTTATTATAAGATTTCTGCTATTGTATATTTACTCTGATTATGATTACGGATGTGTGTAAGTTTAGATAACGCGGGGATAGCCTACTTGAGATCCTGGTTGAACCGTTGGTTTCTTTGGCGGTTCATCACACCATTCCCGAACGGTCGCGCAATTGGGGTGTGACAACTTGGTATCAGAGCGTCTCAGGCCTTGTCCGCTAAACTAACATACATTCGAGACAATTGTGAACTGAGATAGGATAAAAGTAAAAACAGTAATATTAACACACCGTAAGCACAAGTGATGGTTGAGACCAAATTTAAAAAGAGAATAATGCATCTATAAAAGGGGAAATAAGTTACATACAATGAGAGAGCGAAACAAAATGTATATACATGATTAAAGCAGAGTACAGTCCACAACCCGGACAGTTACTCTGTAGTACAAGAAAATAAATACAATCATGAAGCTAGAGGTGAAGGAGGAGGCGGTGCCTCACGATCTCTGTCATAATCCTCAGCGTGGACTCTAGTCAACCAGGCCACCTGAGTCTGGGTCGTCTGGAGACTAGCTGTAAGATCGGCTATCCTCCGATCAGTCGCCCGCTGGATCGCTATGAGCTCATCCACTCTCATACGCTGAGTGTCTAACAACTCCTCCATCATCAGGTCAGATCTGCTCTGAGCCTCCCTTATCTCCTGCAGCATCTCCATCATGTCAGAAGGTGGGAGTGAAGGACCAGCCGCATGCGAAGGACTAGCCTCAGGTGCAGGAGCCACCTCAGAAGAAGTACCAACTCCAGCCGCATGTGTAGGGGAAGGCGGTGGTATCGAGTCGACATCCATATACATACGATCGTCATCGTCGACAGGATCCACATGAGCTCTAGCAGCGGCAGCAGCGGCCTCAGCGTCAGCCATCTCGATGCGAGTGTGAGGGCGCACCATCTCGTTCCTCTCCTCATCACTGACTTGGGCATCCCGCATACCCATCTTGCAGATAGCCTCCCAATCTAGAGGCGACGAGAAGGTCTTCTCCTAGATCTTCTCATCTACCAGGTCAACCCCCAGACGGGTCAGTAGAACTGTAATCATGCGTCCATAGGGTAGATTACCCCTATGATCGGACAATGTAGCACTAATCAAGGTCCGCATGATGATGTAAGGAAGGCAGACCGGCTGTCTAGTGCAGATACTGTATATCAAAAATTGGGTCAGTTGAGAAACCCTCTCATAGTGCCCACTCTGCGGGATCAGATTATGCTGGATAATCTTGCAGAAGACCTGTGGTGCTGGACGTTGGTAACAGGCTCTCATCTGCCAGCGATCAGGTCGTAACAGCTGGTTGTTGATCTCTGCCCTCATCTCCATAGAAACAAACTGTGGCTCTCCAGGCGCACAGTACACCATGGGGCCGTCATAAGGTATGCCCAACAGATCGGCTAGTTGCCGATAATCAAAAGAAATGTGCACCCCTTTAACGTAACTGGTGATGCGCAACTCCTAACCATGCTCGACGTCATTGTAATTCCCCACCACCTGGAGATTCCAATAGAACTGGCGCACCAAATCCGGACATGTGCACGCGTCGTAGGTGATGACAGGGAGCCACCCCATATCACCAAATGTCCTCTCTACGTTGAACAAGGCTAGCTCAGCTAAGTTCACCATACAACCACCTTCCACTTTCTTACGGGCATAGTCGACATACTGTGCCTTGGCTTCATTAGAACGGAAGCGAAGTGGATCACGCACTCTGGGTATCTTGGTACGAGCCATGGTATCTGCAGATAAGAAAGAGAAAGGGAGACAAGGGGTTAATAGGGCAAAAATCCAAAATTTACGAGGTAAGTTGCCCAAAAGGCTCACTTTTCACCATACACGTGGGCGGGAGGACTTACTTAGGTTTCAACACACCCTACGACACTCACACAGTAGGAAATGGAAACACACGAAGACCAATATGAAGAAATTTCAAGAAATCAAAAATTTTGACAAATTAGGGCAAAAATGACAAATTTTTGAGTTTCTCGATAACCAACCGATGAAAGTTAAAAATTTTTGAGGGCTTTTGTTCTTCGAGATACCAATAACAAAAGCCCCCAATAAAAATCAAATTTTTACGGTTGGAAAAAGTTTAATTTGAAAAATACAAGTTAAATGGACGAAAACCTAGAAAAGAAAACCTAAAAACAGGTAAAAAAATGAGAGAACATACCTGTATGGATGACGTGGATGTCGAAACCCGGAGTCAAACCGATCAAAAACAGTGGAGTGGCACTGTAGCAACTCAGAGAGGAGAGACGAGTCGAAACGGAGGAGAAATAATAGGAAATGACTCAAAATCGGATCTTAAAAATCTGATTTTTAGTCTGAGGGTCGGACAATTCGACTAGAACCATCGACCCTCGAATCGACCCTCCCATCGACCCTCGGCTCTCGGGAACCTGACAGAAAACTAAGGGTCGGAACTGAGGGTCGGACACCCATCGACCCTCACATCGACCCTCGGCTCTCGGGAATCTGATAGAAAATTAAGGGTCGGAACTGAGAGTCGGACACCCATCGACCCTCACATCGACCCTCAGCTCTCGGGAAGAACAGGTTATTCCCAGGGTCGGATACTAAGGGTCGGACATACCATCGACCCTCACCATCGACCCTGCATAGAAAAGACAGTAGTTTTCTTTAAAAATGAGATGGAAATTGAAATTTTGTATCAGTTAGCATGCCTACATGAAGTATAAATGATTGTCTCACCTATTTGATGATTTCAGGCACCACCAATCACAGAAGGAATTATGTCTGGAAGTAGGGTAACCCGACAGAACTGAAATGCAGTTCCACCACCACCACCCGTAGAGGAGACTAGTCAGGAAAATAATTATGCACCGGGTAATCCAGACTAGGCAAACCCTATAAATTTGCCATCTCCACCACCAGAGCTAACAACCGTGGTGATGAATCTGGCTCAGCAGCTGCAATAGATGCAACAAGCACAGGCTCAGATGCAAGTTGCGATGGGTATTATGTTCCAAGCCACGCAAGTTGTACCTATGCAGACAGGACAAGCCAGTGTAGCACCGGTGGGTAACCACCCAGCACCTCAGACACCTTAACAACCCGTCGCACGATTCCAAGACGGGCTCCGAAGTAACTCGGGTTAATTACCGGATCCACCTCATATGTTTGGGGCATACCAAAATCGGATGGATCACTCGACCGGTTGAGAGGTTTTTGAAGATGAAGCCTAGGGAATTTAATGGCAAGCCGTCTGATCCATTATGGCCAGCACACTGGATAGACGAGATGGAGAGAAATTTCCTTATGATGACTATTACAGAAGAAGAGAAAGGATTATGTGCCACCTTCATGCTCAAAGGCGATGCACATCACTGGTGGAAATCTACCCGGGCCTATTTATTGACCAAGCACGCCCTATTGACTTGGGCTATATATAAAGAAGCTTTCTTTGAGAAGTATTTTCCACGAAGCTTCGGGAGATTCTATGGAGAAGGAGTTCCCGAGTTTATATCGGGGGACGGATGTCGATGGATGCATACCAACAAATGTATGAGGAGCTGTTTTTCTTCGCACCACCGAGTATGCGGGAAGAAGAAATCAAAATCCATAGGTTCGTCACGGGACCGAGAGGAAGCATCGAGAGCATGTTCGGGCTTAGAAAAGAAGATTTATAATGAAGATGTCCAAATAGCTCGAGTTATTGAATCGAGCCAGAAGGAGAGTTATTTCACACAGAACCGGGGTATCAAAAGGCCAGTTGGAAATTCTTATAACGGAGGCAATAATAAGACATATAAGCCTTTCCGCCCTCAGAATTTTAATGCCGCAACCAAGACTACTCCAGGGACACAACCTCAGCCAAAGCCAAATTCCAAAAATCCGAAGTGTTATAACTGCAACCAACCAGGACATATGGCAAGAGAGTGCCCTAAGCCCAAGAAGCAATTCCATCAGGGACGGGTATATGCTGTTACATCCGAGGATGCGGCCGCATCACCCGATATGGTCACAGGTATGACTGAAACTTTTTGAAGTTGTAATTACATTGTGTGAGCATGTAGACTAAGTTAAAATAAATCACAGGTATCGTACCTATAAATGGTGCACCCGCCAGAGTACTCTTTGATTCAGGAGCTACTCATTCATTTATATCTGTGTCATTCGGAAAGAAGATAAACTTACCCATCAAAACATTAGACTACAAATTACTTGTACGGTCACCGATGGGGTTAGAAGTGAAATTAGAGAAAGGATATGGACCATGTCCAATCCACATTGGTGAGAAAACCTTAGATGCAACCTTGATACAACTTGAGATGGCAGACTTTGACGTCATCTTGGGAAAGGACTAGTTAGCTCGGCATTCTGCATATCTACTATGCGCCGAGAAGAAGCTAACATTCAAAGACCAAGCAGGAGTAGAATTCAGTTTTACGGGAACCAAACTTCCCCGTAGACGCAAGCTCATACTCTCAGCACTAAAGGCTAAGAGATGCCTTGAGAAAAAGGGGTCGTCGGATATCTAGTATCAGTGGTCGACCTAACCAAGGAAGCACCAAAAATAGAAGATATTGAAGTCGTGCGGGATTATCCCGACGTATTTCCAGAGGAACTATTAGGATTACCACCCGACCGAGCCACAGAGTTTGTGATAGATCTTGTACCCGGAGCCGCACCAGTATCAAAAGCACCTTATAGAATGGCTCCTACTGAACTGAAGGAACTGAAAGTGCAACTACAAGAACTACTGGACAAGGGTTATATTCGACCCAGTATATCACCATGGGGAGCGCCAGTGTTATTCGTGAAGAAGAAGGATGGTAGTGTTCGATTATGCATCGACTATCAGGAGTTGAACAAACTGACAATCAAGAATCGATATCCACTACCACGGATCGATGACTTGTTCGATCAGTTACAAGGAGAAAAAGTATTTTCTAAGATCGATCTTCGATCGGGCTACCATCAATTGAAGATTAAAGAGGGTGATATTCCTAAGACAGCTTTCAGGACCAGATACAGACATTATGAGTTTTTGGCCATGTCTTTTGGATTAACAAACGCACCAGCAACTTTTATGGAACTAATGAACCGAGTTTTCCACGACATGTTGGATACGTCGGTTATAGTATTTATTGATGATATATTGGTATACTCCAAGGACGAAGAAACTCATATCAAGAACCTAAATGCTGCCTACAGCGTTTAAGGAAAGAGAAGCTATATGCCAAATTTTCGAAGTGTGAGTTTTGGCTAAGTGAAGTCGCCTTCTTAGGCCATGTAGTATCCGCTGAAGGAATCAAAGTGGACCCTAGCAAGATCGAGGCTATTGTAAAGTGGGAAGCACCAAAGAGCGTTTCGGAAATCAGAAGTTTTTTGGGTCTAGCTGGTTATTATCGGAGATTCGTAGAAGACTATTTCCGGATTGTCGTAACTCTCACTAGTTTAAATAAGAAAGGTGAAAAGTTCGTGTGGATCGATAAATGTGAGAAGAGTTTTCAAACGCTGAAGACCAGATTGATATCCGCTCTGATTTTGACTATTCCCGTTCTAGGACAGACATTTACTTTATACACTGATGCGTCGAGACTGGGATTGGGATGTGTGCTTATGCAAGGAGAGCAAGTGATTGCTTATGCTTCAAGACAGTTAAAGGTACATGAGAAAAATTATCCCACTCACGATCTAGAGCTAGCGGCAGTAGTACATGCGGTCAAGATATGGAGACATTACCTATACGGGGAGAAATTCCAGATTAAGTCGGACCATAAAAGTCTTACTTATTTATTTAATCAGAAGGAGTTGAATATGAGACAAAGAAGATGGCTGGAACTATTGAAAGACTATGATTGTGATATCCAGTATCATCCGGGAAAAGCAAATGTAGTAGCGGATGCGTTAAGCAGAAAAGAAATGATAAAATCGCAAGGAGAGATTAGCACAACTGCAGCAATGTGTACTACCGAAATGGTATTTAATCACGGAAACGAGCAGTATGTGATAGACGCAACGGATGAATCAGCCAACCAAGGGTTCATTCATCGGTTTTCAAATATGTTCGCTGCATTGAAGATTATACCGGACATAATAGAGGAAGTAAAGACAGCTATCAATCGGATCCTTATTTGAGAACAGTACAAGAAGATATCGAGAAAGGTAGGACTAACCCTGAGTTCACCTTGGACGAAGAGAAGGTACTGAAATACAAAGGAAGAATATGTGTACCTGAAACAGAAAGTATGGACATTAGACACCGACTGATGAAGGAAGCCCATACGACCATCTATTCGATACATCCTGGAAGTACAAAAATGTATCATGATCTAAAGAAACTATATTGGTGGAGGGGAATGAAAGCAGATGTAGCCAAGTTCGTGTCTCAATGCCTGAATTGTCAGAAAGTAAAGGCTGAACGACAAAGACCCGTAGGACTGTTACAGCCATTACCGGAATCAGCCTGGAAATGGGACTGCATCACTATGGACTTCGTCACGGGACTACCACTGACTCCTCGAGTAGTTGACGCAGTTTGGGTGATTGTGGACCGTCTGACTAAAACAACTCGCTTCATACCGATACGACCTCAGTATACACTGGAAAGGTTAGCAAAGCTGTATGTGGATAATATTGTTCGATTACATGGTGTTCCAGAAAGCATTGTGTCTGATAGAGATCCACGATTTACTTCCAAGTTTTGAGAAGGATTGCAAAAGGCTATGGGTACAACGTTGAAGTTCAGTACTGCATTTCAACCACAGACAGACGGACAGTCAGAGCGTACAATCCAGATTCTAGAAGATATGCTACGAGCATGTGTAATTGATTTCAAAGGATCATGGGATGAAAAGTTACCATTGATCGAGTTCGCTTATAACAATAGCTGTCAGGCTACTATACAGATGTCACCTTATGAAGCACTGTATGGCAGAAAGTGTCGAACTCCTTTGTTTTGGAATGAAGTTGGAGAACGTAGTATTGTTGGGCCAGAATTTGTTGAAGAGACTTGCCGAGTGGTCGATATTATCAAGGAAAGAGTAAGAACAGCTCGGAACCGTCAGAAGCAATATGCAGATACTCGACCCAGAGATCTTGAGTTCGCCGTGGGTGATAAAGTATTCTTGAAAGTATCACCTATGCGAGGATTGAAAAGGTTCGGGCAGAAAGGGAAACTGAGTCCAAGATATGTCGGGCCGTACAAAATTCTATCTAAGCATGGAAAAGTGGCTTATCAGTTAGCACTACCATCATCTATGTCAAGTGTGCATGACGTATTTCACATTTCCCTATTGAAGAAATATGTCAAGGATCCAACGCACGTTTTGACCGAAGACTTACCTGATTTGAGTGAAGATTTGACCTTTGAAGTAACGCCAACTGAAATCACTAGTCGAAAGGTTCAACGACTATGCAATCGAGATATCTATTATGTTAAGGTCAACAACCGAGATATCTATTATGTTAAGGTCACATGGAAAAGTAGAGACATGGAAGAAATTACTTGGGAAGAAGAAAATGCTATGCGAAAGCAATACCCTCACTTATTTGATTCAGAAGGTACGTACAATTTTGAGGACGAAATTTTTATAAGTAGGGGTGAGTTGTAAGACCCGTGTCAATCTAACCCGGTTTTACCACCTTGAACCAGGTTTACCTATCATGGTCGAGTCAAATGGACCAAGGGCGTGAGGAAGATCGAGATCCCAGGTATCAAATCGACCCAAAAACACTTAATTTAAGGGGAGGGTCGCATACCCAGCTAAGCAGGGTCGGACTTCCCAAAGCAGAGAGTCAGACCCTCAATTTTGAAGGGAGGGTCAAACATCTTGAACCCTAGGGTCGACGGGATCATCGACCCTCCCATCGACCCTCAGTTACCGTAGGAAATAGAATTAGAAAATTTCCTAATTTTCGATTGGGATCCTTTCCTAATCTCAAAGGGACTTATTTTAGGATGTTCCTACTCTATTTAAAGGACGTCCCTAAGCCTCTTTCACTCTTTTTACAATCCTAATTGAATTGAGAGAAAGAGAAGAGAAGGAGAAGAGGAAGAAGAGAAATAAAAAAGAGAATTTAGCCAAAAGAGAAGATTTGCAGAGAAGGAGTATTCTTCTCAGGTATGGATACTAATTCCATGAGTTTCTACAGACCTTAGGTTAGCTACTGATGAGAGTGTGATCTCGGAGAAACCCAAACCATCAACCCATGGTTAAGTTTTCATGGAAAATCATAGGAGAATGCATGAAAGCTATCTAGGTAGGTTATATATGGTTTCAGACCATAGAATGAATGTAGAATGGAAAGTAGGAGCAAGACATAGGATCCCAAGCATGAAGAATGGACTAAAAGAGGGAATTGGACCAAAGTACACCGAGGGTCGATGACCATCCGACCCTAGGTGATCCTGACCATTGACCCTTAGTGTTCGGGAAGTTCAGAGTTTGGGGAGGGTCGCACCCAGGGTCGATCATGACTTCGACCCTACCTCCGACCCTACCTCCGACCCTCAGTTGACAGAATGGTTTTTAAATTCTGAATAAATTCTAATTAAATTTTATCGACTTTGTTAGGTCTTCTAGCAATATAATAACAATAGAAAGGTGATTCTAAAGCTTGGAAAAGTATCTATTAGCAAGCTAAGGTGAGGAAACATAACTCTAAACTAATTGGTTAATAACAAACTATTTTTCTATTTCTTGAGTCCAATGCCATGTTTGATTCTATGCGAATATGTTTGTAATGTGCATGCAACATGTCATCCAATATTTCTATTATTTGTTCATGCATATTTACTTTATTGTTTATAACATGATGATGGTGATGATAGGAATAGGCATGTGATTGTATGTGTATGGTTGGTGTACTTGATGCGAGCGAGTATCAGGGGAGGTGTGATGAGAACGTCAATAAACGTTAACCTTTGGTGGATCTCAGCACTTTAGCTCTATCTCTAACTCAAGTCTTGTGCATTAGCATCGTCGTATCGCCATTACTTTAGCAGAACTATTATATCGTAGAGTATCGGGGAGGTGGTCTCGGTCCTTGTAGTCTCGACTCTACCGGGGGCCTTAGCTCTATCTCTATGGACATTCGAGGGATCTTTGGGGTGAGGCCTTGGATACACTGTTTGGCATTAGGATTGGTTAGTTGCGAGCTCAGTTTGCAAGCCCTCGCTAACAGGGGCTTACGTGTTGGTATTGTATTATATAGCAATAAACGTTAACCTTTGTTGTATAATGTCATGATTAGGGTGGATGGGGACGACGATAAACGTTAACCTTCGGGCGGACTTCCACACCCTGTGTATAGAGGCGGCATCAATAAACGTTAACCTTTGACCACCCAACCTTTCTATTGCGCATTGCAAACTATAAACCAGACCAAAGATATGAATTGATTGCATGCATATGTAATGTTGTATTGTTTTGTCTACTCACTGAGCCATGATGTGTGCTCACCCCCTCGACGTCGAATATTTTTAGTTGATGATGCAGGTTATACAGTTGAAGAATACATGAATGCTCCAGCGTACGGGAACGTAGCGGCAATGGAAGCTGAAGCTGAAGTAGATACACATGACTCCTCTTGCGAGTGCAACTCATGTGTATTCGACTAGATTTTCTTAGGTTTCTTTATTTGAATTTAATAAAGACATGTATTTGATAATTATTTATGTCCCAGTTGATACAGAATAATTTTGCTATTTAATATTAATATCATAGTAGATCCTCAGTTCAATTTATTATAAGATTTCCGCAATTGTGTATTTACTCTGATTATGATTACGGATGTGTGTAAGTTTAGATAACGCGGGGATAGCCTACTTGAGAACCTGGTTGAACCGTTGGTTTTCTGACAGTTCATCCCACCATTCTGAACAGTGCGGAATTGGGGTGTGACAGCCCGTGCACTGGAGCATTGACATAATCTTCGACGGTAGTACCTGCATCATCAACTAAAAATATTCAACGTCGAGGGGGTGAGCACACATCATGGCTCAGTGAGCAAACAAAACATGCAACAATACATATGCATGCAGTCAATTCATATCTTTGGTCTAGTTTAAAGTTTACAATATGCAATAGAAAGGTTTAGGTGGTCAAAGGTTAACGTTTATTGACCCCGTCTCTATACACAAGTGTGTGACGCCGCCCGAAGGTAACGTTTATCGTCGACTCACAAGCATCCAATTCATGAACATTGTACATCAAAAGTTAAGTTTATTGCTGTATAGTACCATACCAACACGTAAGACCCTGCTGGCGAGGGCTGCAAACTGGGCTCGCAACTAACCAATCATAATGCCAAAAAGTGTATCCAAGGCCTCACCCTAGCATCCCTCAGAACGTCCATAGAGATAGAGCTAAGGCCCCCCGGTAGAGTCAGAGACTACAAGGACCGAGACCTCCTCCCCTGATGCTCTACAACGTAATAGTTCTACTAAAGTAATGGCGATACGATGATGCTAATGCACAAGGCTTGAGTTAGAGATAGAGCTAGAGTGCTGAGGCCCGGCCTATGACACCCCCCCTGATACTCGCTCGCATCAAGTACCCCAACCACACACATACAATCATATGCCTATTCCTATCATCATCATCATCATCATCATATTATTAACAATAAAGTAAATATACATGAGCAAATAATAGAAATATTGGATGACATGTTGTATGCACATTACAAACATATTCGCATAGAATCAAGCATAGCAATGGACTTAAGAAAAGGAAAACAGTTTGTTATTAACCAATTAGTTTAGAGTCCTGTTTCCTCACCTTAGCTTGCTAGTAGATCCTCTTTCAAGCATTAAAATCACCTTTATAGTGTTATTATATTACTAGAAGACCTAACAAAGTCGATAGAATTTAATTAGAATTAATTCTGAATTTAAAAACCAAGCTGTTAACTGGGGGTCGGAGCTAGGGTCGGAGTAATGATCGACCCTGGGTGCCACCACCCCTCTTCTGGATTTCTCGAATACTGGGGGCTGATGCTCAGGGTCTGGTAGGGTCGATTAATCATCGACCCCCCATGCGACCCCCTGTGGGTTTTGTCGATTTTTCTTCCTTCAGTCCATCCTTCTTGTTTGGGGTCCTATGGCTTGCTCCTATAGTCCATTCCACACTTGTTCTATGACCTAGAACCATGATTCTACTACCTATATGGCTTTCATGATTCCCCCCATGGTTTTCCATGAAAACCTAACCATGGGTTGATGGTTTGGGTTTCTCCAAGATCATACTCTCTTCATTATCTACCCTAAGGTCTTTAGAAACTCATGAAAATAGTATCCATACCTGAGAAGAACACTCCTTCTCTGCAACTCTTCTCCTTTTGTCTTCTTCTCTTCTTTCCTTCTCTTCTTTTTCTCTTCCTTCTATTCTCTTTCTCTCAATTCAATTAGGGTTGTAAAAGGAGTGAAAGAGTCTTAGGGACGTCCTATTTATAGAGTAGAAACTCCTAAAATAAGTCCCATTGAGATTTGGAAGGAATCCAATCGAAATTAGGAAGCTTTCCTAATTTCTATTTTTATCGATTACCGGGGGTCGATAGGGGGGTCGGAGATCCCGTCGACCCCTGGTCCCTAAAGTGTTCGAGCTTCCATATAAAACTGGGGGTCTGACTTCTATACTGGGGGGGTCCGACCCTCCCTTGCTGGGTATGCGACCCTCCCCTTATTTTAAGTGTTTTTGGGTCAGTTTAATACCTGGGATCGTGATCTCCTTCACGCACTTGGTCCATTTGGCTCAACCATGATGGGTAGACCTGGTTCAAGGTAGTAAGACCGGGTTAGTTTGCTACGGGTCTTACAACTCGCCCCTACTTATAAAAATTTTGTCCCTGAAATTGTTCATACCTTCGGAGTCAAATAAATGAGGGTATTGCTTTCGCATAGCATTATCTTCATCCCATGTAATTTCTTCCATGTCTCTACTTCTCCAAGTGACCTTAACATAATAGATATCTCGATTGCGTAGTCGTTGAACCTTTCGACTGGTGATTTCAGTTGGTGTTACTTCAAAAGTCAAATCTTCAGTTAAGTCAGGCAGATCCACTGTCAACGTGTATTGGATCTTTGACATACTTCTTCAATAAGGAAATATGAAACACGTCATGCACACCTGACATAGATGGTGGTAGTGCTAACTGGTAAGCCACTTTCCCACGCTTAGCTAAAATCTCATATGGCCCGACAGACCTTGGACTTAGTTTTCCTTTTTGTCCGAACCGTTTCAACCCTCACAAAGGTGATATTTTTAAGAATATTTTATCACCCACGACGAACTCAAGATCTCTGCGTCGAGTATCTGCATATTGCTTCTGACGATTCTGGGCTGTTCTCACTCTTTCCTTGATAATGTCGACCACTCGACAAGTCTCCTCAACAAATTCTGGTCCAACGAGACTACGTTCTCCAACTTCATTCCAAAACAACGGAGTTCGACACTTTCTGCCATACAGTGCTTCATAGGGTGGCATCTGTATAGTAGCCTGATAGCTATTGTTATAAGCGAACTCGATCAGTGGTAACTTTTCATCCCATGATCCTTTGAAATCAATTACACATGCTAGTAGTATATCTTCTAGAATCTGAATTGTACGCTCTGACTGTCCGTCTGTTTGTGGATGGAATGCAGTACTAAACTTCAATGTTGTACCCATAGCCTTTTGCAATCCTTCCCAAAACTTAGAAGTAAATCGTGGATCTCTATCGGACACAATGCTCTCTGGTACACCGTGTAATCGAACAATATTATCCACATACAGCTTTGCTAACCTCTCTAGTGTATACTGAGGTCGTATCGATATAAAGCGAGCTATTTTAGTCAGGCGGTCTACAATCACCCAAACTACGTCAACTACTCGAGGAGTCAGTGGTAATCCTGTGACGAAGTCCATAGTGATGCAGTCCCATTTCCATGTTGGTTCTGGTAACGGCTGTAACAATCCTGTTGGTCTTTGTCGCTCAGCCTTTACCTTCTGACAATTTAGGTATTGAGACACGAACTTCGCTACATCTTCTTTCATTCCTCTCCACCAATATAGTTTCTTTAGATCATGATGCATTTTTATACTTTCAGGATGTATCGAGTAGATGGTGGTATGGGCTTCTTTCATCAGTCGGTGTCTAATGTCCACACTTTCTGTTTTGGGTACACATATTCTTTCTTTGTACTTCAATACCTTTTCTTCGTCCAAGGTGAAAGGGTTAGTTCTACCTTTTTCAATGTCTTCTTGTACCGTTCTTAGGTAAGGGTCTAATTTGATAGCTGTCTTCACTTCATCAATTATATCCGGTATAATCTTCAATGCATCGAACATATTTGAAAACTGATGAATGAACCCTTGGTTGGCTGATCCATCCGTTGTATCTATCACATACTGCTCATTGCCGTGATTGAATACCATTCCAATAGTACTCATTGCTGCAGTTGTGCTAACCTCTCCTTGAGATTTTATCGTTGCCTTTCTACTCAACGCATCCGCTACTACATTAACTTTCCCCGGATGATACTGGATATCACAATCATAGTCTTTCAATAGTTCTAGCCATCTTCTTTGTCTCATATTCAACTCCTTTTGATTAAATAGATAAGTAAGACTTTTGTGGTCCGATTTAATCTGGAACTTCTCTCCGTATAGGTAATGTCTCCATATCTTGACAGCATGTACTACTGTCGCTAACTCCAAATCATGAGTGGGATAATTTTTCTCATGTGTCTTTAGCTGTCTTGAGGCATAAGCTACTACTTGTTCTCCTTGCATAAGCACACATCCTAATCCCAATCCTGACGCATCAGTGTACAAGGTAAATGGTTGTCCGGGAACGGGAATAGTCAAAATCTGAGCGGATATCAATCTTGTCTTCAATGTTTGGAATCTCTTCTCGCATTTATCCGTCCACACAAACTTTTCACCTTTCTTAGTCAGACTGGTGAGAGGTACGACAATCCGGGAATAGTCTTCCACAAATCTCCGATAGTAACCAGCGAGTCCTAGAAAACTTCTAATTTTTGCAACGCTCTTTGGTGCGTCCCACTTTACAATAGCCTCGATCTTGCTGGGATCTACTTTGATTCCTTCAGCGGATACTATATGGCCTAGGAAGGCGACTTCACTTAGCCAAAACTCACATTTGGTAAATTTGGCATATAGCTTCTCTTTCCTTAAACGCTGTAGAGTGGCGTTTAGATTCTTAATATGGGTTTCCTTGTCCTTGGAATACACCAATATATCATCAATAAATACAATAACCGACGTATCCAACATATCGTGGAAAACTCGATTCATAAGTTCCATGAAAGTTGCTGGTGCGTTTATTAATCCAAAAGACATGACCAAGAATTCATAATGTCCATATTTGGTCCTGAAGGCTGTCTTAGGAATATCACCTTCTTTAATCTTCAACTGATGGTAGCCTGACCGAAGATCGATCTTAGAAAATACTTTCGCTCCTTGCAACTGATTGAACAAGTCATCGATCCGAGATAGTGGATATCGATTCTTGGTTGTCAATTTGTTCAACTCCCGATAGTCGATACATAATCGAACGCTACCGTCCTTCTTCTTTATGAACAATACTGGCGCTCCCCATGGTGATATACTGGGTCGAATATAACCCTTGTCTAGTAGTTCTTGTAGTTGTACTTTCAATTCTTTTAGTTCAGTAGGAGCCATTCGATAAGGTGCTTTTGATACTGGTGCGGCTCCAGGTATAAGATCTATCACAAACTCTGTGGCTCGGTCGGGTGGTAATCCTGGTAGTTCCTCAGGAAATACGTCGGGGTAGTCCCGCACAACATCAATATCTTCCATCCGTGGTGCTTCCTTGGTGAGGTCGACCACTGATACTAGATATCCGACTGCTCCCTTCTCAAGGCACTTCTTAGCCTTTAGTGCTGAGAGTATGAGCTTGCGTTTACGGGGAAGTTTGGTTCCCGCAAAACTGAATTCTGCTCCTTCTTTTTCTTTAAATGTTAGCTTCTTCTCGGCGCATAGTAGGTTCGCAGAATGCCGAGCTAACCAGTCCATTCCCAAGATGACGTCAAAGTCTGCCATCCCAAGTTGGATCAAGGTTGCATCTAAGGTTTTCTCGTCAATGAAAACTGGGCATGGCCCATAACCTTCCTCTAACTCCACTTCTAACCCCATCGGTGACCGTACAAGTAGTTTGTAGTCCAATGTTTTGATGGGTAAATTCAGCTTCTTTTCAAATGTTACAGATATAAAAGAATGAGTAGTTCCTGAGTCAAAGAGTACTCTGGCGGGTATGCCATTTATAGGTACGATACTTGTGATTTATTTTAACTTAGTCTACATGCTCACATAATGTAGTTCAACTAAAAGGTTTCATTCATACCTGTGACCACATCGGGTGATGCGGCAGCATCCTCAGATGTAACAGCATATACTCATCCTTGATGTAACTACTTCCTGGGCTCAGGACACTCCCTTGCCATATTCCCCGCTTGGTTGCAGTTAAAACATTTTGGGCCTTCAGAATTTGGCTTTGGTTGTTGCTGAGTTACTGGAGTAGTCTTGGGTGCAGTGGTAAAGCCTTGAGCACAAAAGGGTTTAAATGTCTTGTTATTCCCTCCGTTATAAGCATTTTCGGCTGGCCTTTTCATACCTCTGTTCTGTGTGAAGTAGCTCTCCTTCTGGCTCGATTCTATAACTCGAGCAATTTGCACAGCTTCATTATATATTTTCTTCTCCAAACCTAGAACATACTCTCTAATGCTTTCTCTAAGTCCCGTGACAAACCTACGGGTCTTAGTGTCCTCTTCTTGCATGCTGAGTGGTGTAAAGAAAAATAGCTCCTTGTAATGTTGTTGATATGCATCCACGAACATCTGTCCCTGATATAAACTCAGGAACTCCTTCTCCATAGAATCTTTGAAGCTTCATGGAAAATACTTCTCAAAGAAAGCTTCTTTATAAATAGACCAGGTCAATAAGGCGTGCTTGGTTAATAGATAGGCCCTGGTAGATTTCCACCAATGATGTGCATCACCTTTTAGCATGAAGGTGGCACATAATACCTTTTCTTCTTCTGTAATAGTCATCATAAGAAAATTTCTCTCCATCTCATCGATCCAATGTGCTGGCCATAAAGGATCGGATGGTTTACCGTTAAACTCCTTGGGCTTCATCTTTAAGAATCGCTCAACCAGTCGAGAGTGGTCCAGCTGATTTTGAGGGTATGCCCCAAACATAGGTTGTGGATGCTGGTAATTAACCTGGACTGCTTCTGGACCTGGTACTGGAATCTGTGTAGCTGGTGGCTGAGGTGCTGGGTGGTTACCCACCGGTGCTGCACTTGTTTGTCCAGTCTGCATTGGTGTAGCATGTGCTGCCTGAAATATAATTCCCATTGCCACTTGCATTTGAGCCTGTGCGTGTTGCATTTGTTGCAGCTGCTGCACTAGGTTCATAACCACAATTGCCAGCTCCGGTGGTGGAGGTGGCAAGTTTGTAGGATTTGCCTGAACCGGATTTACTGGCAATGCAACCTGTGGATTACCCTGTGCATATATATTCTTGACTGGTTTCCTCCATGGGTGGTGGTGGTGGAACTGCGTTTCGGCTCTGCCTGGTTACTCTACGTCCAGCCATATTTTCCTCTGATAATGGTGATGCCTGAAAATCATTAAAATACGTGAGACAATCATTTATATTTCATGTAGGCATGGTAACCGATGTTATTTTCAAAATTTTCAGATCATTCTGTGAAAACTACTGTCTTTTCTATGTAGGGTTGATGGTGGGGGTCGATGGTATGTCCGACCCTTAGTATCTGACCCTGGAAATCACCTGGTTTTCCCGAGAGCCGGGGGTCGATGCGGGGGTCGATGGATGTCCGACCCCCAAGTGCGACCCCTGGTTTTCTGCCAGGTTCCCAAGAGCTGGGGGTCGATGTCGGGGTTGATATGGGGGTCAATGGTCCTGGTTAAATTCTCCGACCCCCGGACCAAAAATCAAATTTTTAAGGTCCGATTTTGATTCATTTCCCATTCTTCCTCCTCCGTTTCGACTCGTCTCTCACCTCTGAGTTGCTACAGTGCCAACTCCGCTATATTGGTCATTTCAGTTCCGTGTCTCGACGTCTACATCATTCCTACAGGTATGTCTTCTCACTTTTACCTGTTTTTAGGTTTTCATTTCTAGGTTTTTGCCCATTTATCTTGTATTTTTCAAATTAAACTTTTTCCAACCGTAAAAATTTGATTTTTATTGGGGGCTTTTGTTATTGGTGACTCGAGGAACAAAAGGCCTCAAAAATATTTGGGTTTCATCGGTTGGTTATCAAGGAACTCGAATTTTTGCTCTTTTTGCCCCAATTTGTCAAAAATTTTGATTTCTCGAAATTTCTTCAAATTAGATTCCATTAGCTAGGATTTCCTACTGTATCAGTGTTGTAGGATATGTTAGAACCTACGTAAGTACTCCTACCCACGTGTATGGGTGAAAAGTGAGGCTTTTGGCCAACTTACATCGTTATAATGTCAAAATTTTGGATTTTTTTACCCTACTAACATATTATCTGTTTTCTCTCTTATTTGCAGATACCATGGCTCGTACCAAAATACCCCGAGTTCGCGATCCTCTTCGTTTCCGTTCCAACGAAGCCGAGGCACAGTATGCCCACTACGCTCGCAAGAAAGTAGAGGGAGGTCGTAAGGTGAAGTTGGCTGAGTTAGCCCTATTCAATGTGGAGAGGGCATTTGGTGATATGGGATGGCTCCCTATCATCACTTATGATGCGTGTACCTGCCCGGATTTGGTACGCCAGTTCTATTCTAACCTCTAGGTGGTGGGGGATTACAATGATGTGGAGAGGGGTGATGAGCTGCGCATCACAAGCTACGTCAAAAGGGTTAACATCTCATTTGATTATCGACAGCTGGCCGACCTACTGGGCATTTCCTATGCTGGCCCCATGGTTTTCTGTGCTCCAGGAGAGCCCCAGTTCTTCTCTCTTCAGATGAGAACCGAGATCGACAGTCATCTCATCCGACCTGATCGTTGGCAGATGAGAGCGTGCTATCTACGTTCGGATCCACGGGTATATTGCAAGATCATACAGCATAACCTGATACCGTAGAGTGGTCATTACGAGAGGGTCTCCCAGCTAACCCAGTATCTTCTATACTGTATTTGCACTAGGCAGCCCGTCTGCCTTTCGTACATCATCCTGCGTACCATGATCACTGCTACGTTGCCCAGTCACATTGGCAACCTTCCTTACGGATGTATGATCACTACGTTTCTTACCCGCCTGGGGGTTGATTTAGTGGATGAGCAGATTCAGGAGAAATCCTTCTCATCGCCTCTAGATTGGGAGACTATTTGCAAGATGGGCATGCAGGATGCCCAGGTCAGTGATGAGGAGAGGAACGCGATGGTGCGCCCTCACACTCGCGTAGAGATAGCTGACGCTGAGGCAGCTGCTGCCGCCGCTGGAGTTCATATGGAGCCTGCTGGTGATGATGACCGTCTGTACATGGATGTGGACTCCATACCACCTCCTTCACCTACACATGTTGCTAGAGCTAGTACTTCTTATGCGGCTGGTCCTTCTCATGTGGCTGGTCCTTCACACCCACCTCCTGATATGATGGGGATATTTCATGAGATCAGAGAGGCTCAGCGCAGATCTGATTTGAGGATGGGGGAGTTACTAGATGCTCAACGGGTGAGAGTGGATGAGCTACTAGACACCCAGCGCACATCAGACATGAGGATGGGAGAGCTCATAGATGCTCAGCGCCGGACTGATCAGCGGGTAGCTGATCTTACAGCTAGTCTTCAGACGATCCAGACTCAGATAGCCTGGTTGACCAGAGTCTACGCTGAGGATTATGACAGAGATCGTGAGGCACCGCCTCCTCCTTCACCTCCAGCTTCATGATTGTATTTTCTTTCATTGTACTACAGAGTAACTATCCGGGTTGTGGATTGTACTCTGCTTTAGCTATTTATATATGTTTGTTTCTCTTTCATTGTATTTAATATTGTTCCCCCTTTAATATATGTATTATTCTCTTTTTAAATTTGGTCGCAAACATCACTTGTACTTATAGTGTGTTAATATTACAGTTTTTACTTTTATCCTATCTCAGTTCACAATTCGTCGTGAAGGTATGCTAGTTTAGCGGACACGGCCTGAGATGCTCTGATACCAAGTTGTCACACCCCAATTTCGTACTATTCAGAATGGTGTGATGAACCGCTAGCAAACCAACGGTTCAACCAGGATCTCGGACAGACGATACCCGTTTTATCTAAACCTCATACATCCACATTCATAATCAGAATAAATACACAATAGCGGAAGTCTTATAGTAAAATGAACTGAGAATCTACTGTGATATTAATATTTAAATAGTAAATTATTCTGTATCAACTAAGACATAAATAAATATCAAATACATGTCTTTACTAAATCCAAATAAAGAAACTAAAAATCTAATCGAATACACATGAGTTGCACTCGCAAGAGGAGTCATGTGTATCCACTTCATCTTCAACTTCCATTGCCGCCACATGCCCGTGCACTGGAGCATTGACATAATCTTCAACGGTAGTACCTGCATCATTAACTAAAAATATTCGACGTCGAGGGGGTGAGCACACATCATGGCTCAGTGAGAAAACAAAACCATGCAACAGTATATATGCATGCAGTCAATTCATATCTTTGGTCTGGTTTAAAGTTTGCAATATGCAATAGAAAGGTTTAGGTGGTCAAAGATTAACGTTTATCGACCCCGTCTCTATACACAAGTGTGTGACGCTGCCCGAAGGTAACGTTTATCGTCGACTCACAAGCACCCAATTCATGAACATTGTACAAGAAAGGTTAACGTTTATTGCTGTATAGTGCCATACCAACACGTAAGCCCCTGCTGGCGAGGGCTGCAAACTGGGCTTGCAACTAACCAAGGCCTCACCCCAGCATCTCTCAGAACGTCCATAGAGATAGAGCTAAGGCCCCCCGGTAGAGTCAGAGACTACAAGGACCGAGACCACCTCCCCTGATGCTCTACAACGTAATAGTTCTGCTAAAGTAATGGCGATACGACGATGCTAATGCACAAGACTTGAGTTAGAGATAAAGCTAGAGTGCTGAGGCCTGGCCCATGACACCCCCCTGATACTCACTCGCATCAAGTACACCAACCACACACATACAATCACATGTCTATTCCTATCATCATCATCATCATCATATTATTAACAATAAAGTAAATATGCATGAGCAAATAATAGAAATATTGGATGACATGTTGTATGCACATTACAAACATATTTGCATAGAATCATGCATAGCAATGGACTCAAGAAAAGTAAAACAGTTTGTTATTAACCAATTAGTTTAGAGTCCTGTTTCCTCACCTTAGCTTGCTAGTAGATCCTCTTTCAAGCTTTAAAATCACCTTTATATTGTTATTATATTACTAGAAGACCTAACAAAGTTGATAGAATTTAATTAGAATTAATTCTGAATTTAAAAACCATGGTGTTAACTGGGGGTCGGAGCTAGGGTCAGAGTAATGATCGACCCTGGGTGCGACCACCCCTCTTTTGGACTTCCCAAACACTGGGAGTCGATGCTCAGGGTCTGGTAGGGTCGATTGGCCATCGACCCCCATGCGACCCCCTGTGGGTTTTGTCGATTTTTCCTCCTTCAGTCCATTCTTCGTGTTTGGGGTCCTATGGCTTGCTCCTATAGTCCATTCCACACTTGTTCTATGGCCTAGAACCATGATTCTACCACCTATATGGCTTTCATGATTCCCCCCATGGTTTTCCATGAAAACCTAACCATGGGTTGATGGTTTGGGTTTCGTCGAGATCATACTCTCTTCATTATCTACCCTAAGGTCTTTAAAAACTCATGGAAATAGTATCCATACCTGAGAAGAACACTCCTTCTCTGCAACTCTTCTCCTTTTGCCTTCTTCTCTTCTTTCCTTCTCTTCTTCTTCTCTTCCTTCTCTTCTCTTTCTCTCAATTCAATTAGGGTTGTAAAATGAGTGAAAGAGGCTTAGGGACGTCCTATTTATAGAGTAGAAACTCCTAGAATAAGTCCCATTGAGATTTAGAAGGAATCCATCGAAATTAGGAAACTTTTCTAATTTCTATTTTTACTGATTACCGGGGGTCGATTGGGGGGGGGGGGGGTCGGAGATCCCGTCGACCCCTGGTCCCTAAAGTGTCCGACCCCCCATATAAAATTGGGGGTCTGACTTCTATACTGGGGGGGTCCGACCCTCCCTTGCTGGGTATGCGACCCTCCCCTTATTTTAAGTGTTTTTGGGTCAGTTTAATAACTGAGATCGTGATCTCCTTCAAGCACTTGGTCCATTTGGCTCAACCATGATGGGTAGACCTGGTTCAAGGTGGTAAGACCGAGTTAGTTTGCTACGGGTCTTATTGTATACCCTTTAGAATCACTATTTGATTAACACTTATAGTATTTTTTATTTTACTTTGAACTGGATGGTACAAGCGGATTGTCAATCATCCAACAGACCATCCGGCTATACACACTGTTATAATAGTGGGCTTCAAGAAGGTTATCCTAAGGCTTTTTCGGGTGGTGTATCATCCGACACTTCCTCTGCTTACTATTAAGCCTATCCGTAGGTCCAGCAATAGGACCCAGAGGTAACCAAGGGATGACTACCTGGAGGTTTTTGCCTTTGAGAGGATCCTTCGATTAGGGTCCTCCAGTTATACATAGGTCAGTTCTGTCAAGGCATTTGCCTTGGTGGAGGTAGGGTTTTAGTCACCCGGAGGCAAGGTCACGACCAAACCTCAAATTTATGCCTCTGGTTTGTGCACAAAAACCAGGTCACGAACCAAGCTTGGTTTCCAAGTTTGGGGATTTTGATCCCCCCCTTCATCCTACCTTCAATTTTTTGGTGGGAATCACTCACCCATCATTATTATACCAAGAAGGAGCCATTTATGGCTCTATTACACCCCATTCATGGAGGGGAAGTCATGACTTAGGATTTCTAGGTTTGGTTGGTTTCCATTAATGGATACCATTAATGGTGGACAACCACCTTTGCTTTGATTCATTCACTAAGAAAGAGAGGGGAAGTTCATGGACTTACCTTCAAATGGTGATCCACTCTAGGGTTTGATCTTGGAGTTCTTCTCTCTAACTTCTTCTTCCACTCTCTCACATACACTCTCAAGTAAACAAGAAAGAAATAAAGAGGTTTGAGGCCTCCTATTATTGAAGCCCATGGAGAGAGAGTGTTTAACTTGAGCTCAATCGAAAGCTGACAACTGGGGGTTGCACCATCCGATAAAGCATCCGGTTAGGCCGAAATATGGCTTTTTTGTTAACTAGTTGACCTAAATGCTTTGGGATGCATAATGGGCCATCTTGGATCTACCATGATAGTCAATCCTCTAGGTTTTGAATAGTGGCTTACCTAGGACTTGGATGCCACCATCGGGTCCATGTTAGATGCTCCATTAGTCTGTGTGTTAAGACATGACACAGGAGGAATCCAGTTTAGTAGTGGGTTCCGGGTGTGGGCCTTATAAACCCCCAATTTATAAGAATTTCATTCTCAAAATTAAGGCATACCTACATCCTCTGTCTTCATTTAATGCTTCAGCTTCAGAAGATGCCGCAACCCTGCCTTGCCTTAGTCTTCAGAAGATGCCGCAACACAGCCTTAATGCCTCAGAAGATGCCTCAACACTAGAATCACTGCCACATCACCAGTGGGGCCCACAGACGATCCCTCTCATCAAACTCCGTGTAGAATCTCATTCAACTCACTGCAAGCCTCTGCAAACCTTCTCACACATTCTATGAAGGTTGTAGAACACTGTATACCATACAAACAGGGTTGCTTCATCTCTGCCACTGCACTAACATTATCTCTCCTATGCATACATTTTCTCTCCTATACTGACACTCTCTCCTCATTTCTCTTACTGTAAGCTCACCCACACTGCCACATTAGTCAAGTTTTCGACAATGACAACACATAGTCCAAAAATCTCTCCCCTTTGACAATAAGTACAAAGGGAATCCAGCCACATAGGAGTGCCCACAGCATCTTTCTAATCCCATGGGCTCTCTACAAACACCATCTCTACACCACATCACAACACAACATCTCGTCTCATCTGAAAGATGACCATTGACGCCCCTTGAGTCCATGCAGCTCAACTCATCCTCAAATGCATTGTTCATTTTCATTTTGCGTATCACAACCATAGTGCACATATCTATAATTTTTGTGATCTCCACAAGGCTTCTCTCCTACTTTAACAACACTAACACTGCCACAATAATGACACTCATATAAATCTCAAGTTCTTTACATCAATAGCAAGAAGCTAAAAATGATTCCATCTAAGTCCTTGCTATAACTCTTCAAATAAATGATTAGCAAAACAATCACATAAGAATATAGCAAATAGCCATAGCAGTGCTTGCCGCATCACTTCTTGTAGCCAATTACTTTCATTTATATCCCCTATAGTGTACACAACCAACTTCATCATTGTATAACACATCAAACTTGCTTTTTACTTTGCACAACAATATCCTCTCATCTGATAATGACTCAACAAGATGTAAAAATCACAAAGAAACTATGCACTGTGTTCAATGATGATCCAAACACATTTTTCACATGGAGCCTACCTGTCACTTACCTACAGTCCATCTCGGGGCACTATCATGACATATAGTGAGCTCCCCCTCACTACAAGCATCTCATGCTTGATGAGAAATACCATGAATGAACTTCAACACTCTTTGTTAGAGGGTACACATTTTCTGAAGATCTCTACCTTGAAGCTACTAACTTGCCACTGTCAGCTCTTTTAATCTCACATTCTGAATTGTTAAAGATCACTTCATACTCCATGAGACTGTAAGACCCGTATCGAACTAACCAGTCTTACCACCTTGTACCAGGTCTACCCATCATGGTCGAGCCAAATGGACCAAGTGCGTGAAGGAAATGGCGAAACCAGGTACTAAACTGACCCAAAAATAGTGAATGGGAGGGCAGGGTCGCATACCTAGGTAGGCAGGGTCGACCCCCCCTCACATAGAAGTCAGACCCCTGATTTTTTACTGGGGGTCAGACAACTTAGGAACTGGGGGTCGACGGGACCTCCGACCCCCTCATCGACCCCCTGTTTGCCGACAGAAACCGCAAATAGGAAACTTTCCAAATTTTAATGGGATTCCTTCCTAATCTCAATGGGACTTATTTTTAGAGATTCTACTCTATAAATAGGATGTCCTAAGCCTCTTTCACTCCTTTTGAAACCCTAAATGAGAGTGAGAGAAAGAGAAGAGAAGAAGAAGAGAAGAAAAGTTGGAGAAGAGGACCGAATTGAAGAATTCAAGGAAATCTCTGAATCTCAGCAAACCTAAGGTATGGGCAAGCTTTCTATTGATAATCTAAGACCTTAGAATAGTTCATGAAGAGAGTATGGTCTAGGAGAAACCCAAATCATACACCCATGGGAAGATTTTGATGAAATCCATGGAAAAATCATGGTAGACAAGGTAAGGAAGAAACCTAGTGTTCTAAGCCATAGAACAAGCCTAGAATGGATTGTGGAAGTAAGCCATAGGACCCAAACGTGAAAGAATGGACTATAGAATGAAAATCTCAACTTAACCCACGGGGGGTCACATGTGGGGTCGATTGGGAATCGACCCTACCAGACCACAGGATCGACCCCCAGTATTCGGGAAGTCCAGAATAGTGGTGGTTGCACCCAGGGTCGATGGAACATCCGACCCTGGCATCGACCCTACCCTGGGGGTCGATGTAGACTGCTACCCTACCTGCGACCCACCCTGTGATCCGTGCTTAAAAACAAGCCTAATGATGCCGGAATGACTTCTAACCAAAATCTATCGACTTGTTAGGTTTTTCTATTGATATAAAAGTGGTTTTAAAACTTGAAAGAGGATCAACACTCAAGCAAAGGTGAGGGAACAAGACCTAAACTAATTGGCTAATAATAAACTATTTTTATTTCTTGAGTCCAATGCCATGAGTGATTCTATGCGTGTATGCTTGTATGTGCATTCAATATGTCATCCAATATTCCTGCTATTACTGTTCATGTATATTTAATTCTGTTTATTTATAACATGATGATGATGATGATGCTAGGAATAGGCATGTGAATGTATGTGTGTGGTTAGTGTACATGGTGCGGGTAGAGGATGGTATCAACTGGTACAGCCATGCCGTTTTCATGGGGTGTATATTGTGCCATGGTTCTACTCAAGTCATGTCCACTGACATCGTCGTATCGCCATTACCTTAGCAAAACTATTACGTCGTAGGGTATCAGGGGAGGTGGTCTCGAACCTTGTAGTCTTCGACTCTGTCGGGGGGCCTTAGCTCTATCTCTATGGATGTATTGATGGATGCTGGGGTGAGGCCTTGGATACACTGTTTGACATTAAGATTGGTTAGTTACGAGCCCAGTTTGCAAGCCCTCGCCAGCAGGGGCTTACGTGTTGGTATGGGCAACCGGTACAGCCATGCCGTTTTTATGGGGTGTATATTGTCCATGGTGGGTGCATGTGGGACGACAGTGCCAATACTCATTGGGCGGATTCACACACTCGTGTATAGAGGTGAGGCGGCCACCAAACCTTTCTATAGCACATTGCAAACTTATAAACCAGACCGTAGATATGAATTGAATGCATGCATATGATTGTTGCATTGTTTTGTTTGCTCACTGAGCCGTGATGTGTGCTCACACTTTCGACGTCGAATATTTTTAGTTGATGATGCAGGTACCACGGTGGAAGACTATATGAATGTTTCTGCATACGGATACATCGCTGCGATGGAAGCTGAAGACTTAGTGGAAATGCATGACTCTTCATGCGAGTGCAACGCATGCGTTTTCTATTAGATTTTGATTTGAATTATTAAGGAAATATAATTGATATTTTATTTACTTATGTCTCAGTTGATATAACATAATTTGATACTTTATTTATGATTATCACAGCTAGATTCCTCAGTTCATTTATTATTAAGACTTCCGCTATTGTGTATTTATATTGATTATGGTTGTGGATGTGTATGGTTTTATTTTCAATGGACACAGCCTATTAGAGATCCTGGTTGAACCGTTGGTTTATTAGCGGTTCATCACACCGTTCTGAATGGTGCAGAATTGGGGTGTGACAGACACACTGCTACATCTTCTAAGAAATCTCTCCCAATGTGGGATACAAGCACCTATAGGAGTGAAAATACGCATCTTCCCAATCCTACAGGTGTGAGTGTTCAAACTACATAGGAATGCCTATATGCATCTTCTCAGTCCTATGAGTTGAAAATTTAATTGCTCCGCTGGTCTTCATATCCACTCATCGCTGCTCATGCTATACAAAGGGTACATGAAGGGATATGCATCACTGAATAAACATCTACATTACTCAACAATGATTATTCATCAATTATCAAGTGCTTTTCCTCTGCAGTCAAATAAGAACAATACAACTTCCCATATCACCAGTGCAAGGAGAACCACATTCTGACATTGTCATGGATGACTGTACATGACTATACAAATTGTTTTTGATAAACAGACTGAGACAAAGAGATATCTTTAGCTGCCATACTCACATAATTGTACAACTCTGGTGTCATCACTGACTGCTCTATCCTTTAATTGACATAACGCTGCTCATTTGATGTCTACTCCAACAAGATGCAACAACACAAAGGACAATACTATCACCTGATGATTCTAAGCACTTGAAGGACTCTTCTACCATCAATAGAATCTATCTGGGGGCAAAAATGAACATGTAATAAGCTCCCCCTCTCCATGTGCACCTCAATGCACCTAGTGCCTGGGTGGTGTGTTTCCTCTCACACCCAACTTGGGTGATGTAGGGGTGATAAGTGTCTCTGTGTGCCTTTCTCTCCACACTGCATGATCATTCATCTTGGCCCTCTGTTTGGGCTTCTCTATAGGCGCTCTTTTCTGACAATACCTGTCAACTAGCTCAGCCACAGTCCTCTGCCTCTGTCCAACCACACCAATTGAAGACCTATCTATTATCTTCTTTCTCCACACACAATACAAAGCCATATGAGACTGACCATTGAACTAAGACCACTCCTTGGCCTATTTTCTGAATTGGCTTCTTGAACCTCTTCTTTTTCTAGTTTTAGAAAGCTGATAATCTCTCTTTACTTGAGCAAGCTGGGGGGTGAGCACTTCCTTGCATCGTTTGGTCCAATGCCCAAGTGTATGGCATCTGAGGCACTCATCTGGCCTCATCTGAGGTAACATAGATGTTCTCTTCGCATACCATTAACACAAAATCTGGATGTGCAGTTTGCACTCCTATGCCCATACCCATTGCACCTGTGACAATATCCATAAAAATATGACTGTCTCTGTCACACCCCAAATTCTGTACCATTCAGAACGGTGTAATGAACCGCTAATAAACCAATGGTTCAACTAGGATCTCTAATAGGCGGTATCCATTAAAAATAAAACCATGCACATCCATAACCATAATCAGAATAAATACACAATAGCAGAAGTCTTATAGTAAATGAACTGAGAACTCTAACTTAATAATCATAATTAAAATATCAAGTTATTGTTGTATCAACTGAGACATAAATAAATAAAATATCAATTACATTCCTTTATAAATTCAAATAAAATCCTAATAGAATACGCATGAGTTACGCTCGCATGAGGGGTCATGTGTATCCTCTAAGTTTTCAACTTCCATCGCAGCAACACGCGCATACACTGGAGCATTCATATAATCTTCAACTGTAGTACCTGCATCATCAACTAAAAATATTCGACATCGAGAGGGTGAGCACATATCATGGCTCAGTGAGCAAACAAAATAATGCAACAAATATATGCATGCATTCAGTTCATATCTTTGGTCTGGTAAATAAGTTTGCAATGTGCTATAGAAAGGATAGGTGGCCAAAGGTCACGTTTATTGACGCCGCACCTCTATACACGAGTGTGTGAAGCCGCCAAAGGTAACATTTATTATCGTTCCACATGCACCCACCATGGACAATGTACACGCAAAGGTCACATTTATTACTGTACCCGTTGCCCATACCAACACGTAAGCCCCTGCTGGCGAGGGCTCACAAACTGGGCTCGCAACTAACCAATCCTAATGCCAATCAGTGTATCCAAGGCCTCACCCCAGCATCCCTCAATACGTTTATAGAGATAGGGCTAAGGCCCCCCGACAGAGTCAGAGACTATACGGTTTGAGACCACCTCCCCTCATACTCTACGACGTAATAGTTCTACTAAGGTAATGGCGATACGACGATGTCAGTGGACAAGACTTGAGTTAGAGATAGAGCAAGAGTGCTGAGGCCCCGCCTATGATACCTCCCCCTGATACTCGCTCGCATCAAGCACACCAACCACATACATACATTCACATGCTTATTCCTATCATCATCATCATCATCATGTTATAAACAATAATTTAAATATGCATGAACAGTAATAATAGAAATATTGGATGACATGTTGAATGTCCATAACAAGCATACACGCATAGAATCAATCATGGCATTGGACTCAAGAATAAAACAGTTTATTATTAACCAATTAGTTTAGGTCTTGTTCCCTCACCTTTGCTTGATCGTATGTCATCTTTCAAGCTTTAAGAATCAACTAAATATCAATATTATATCACTAGAAGACCTAATCAAGTCGATAGAATTTGATTAGAATTAATTCTGATTTTAAAAAGCATGATGTTAACTGGGGGTCGATGCCAGGGTTGAAGGTTCCATCGACCCTGGGTGCGACCACCCACAGTCTGGACTTCCCGAACACTGGGGGTCGATTGTTAGGGTCTGGTAGGGTCGATTAGCCACCGACCCCCCTGTGGGTTTAGTCAAAATTCTCATCCTACAGTCCATTCTTCGCGTTTGGGGTCCTATGGCTTGCTTCTACAATCCATTCCATACATGTTCTATGGTCTAGAACCGTAGTTCATTCACCTATATGGTTTTTATGATTTCCCCCATGGTTTTTCATGAAAACCTAACCATGGATGGATGATTTGGGTTTCTCCTAGATCATTCCCTCTTCACTATCTATTCTAAGGTCTGTAGAATTACATGGAGATAGTATCCATACTTGAGAATTAGGCTTGATTCTCTGAAGCCTTCTCTTTGATCTTCTTCTCCACTTTCCTTCTCTTCTCTTTCTCTCCTCCTTCTCTTTTCTTTCTCTCAATCCAATTAGGGTTTTAAAATGAGTGAAAGAGGCTTAGGGACGTCCTATACTCCCAAAATAAGTCCCATTGAGATTAGGAAAGAATCCCATTGAAATTTGGAAAGTTTCCAAATCATGGTTTCTGTCGGCAGACTGGGGGTCGATGAGGGGGTCGGAGATCCCGTCGACCCTTGGTTCTAAATTGTCCGACCCCTGGTTAAAAACTCAGGGTCTAACTTTTTGTCTTGGGGGGTCCGACCCTGCCTAGCTGGGTGTGTGACCCTCCCCTTATTTTTAGTATTTTTGGGTCAGTTTAATACCTGGGATCGCGATCTCCCTCACATACTTGATCCATTTGGCCCGACCATGACGGGTAGATCTGGTTCAAGGTGGTAAGACTGGGTTAGTTTGATACGGGTCTTACAGTCTCATAGGGGCACATCTGTGCCAACTAGGTGTGGGTCTATGTCTCATGGTAGGTACCACTTGCCTCTGCTGGAGAACCTGCTGCCTATGCCTCTGGTGACTAGACCTACTGAATCTGCTAGGCTCAACTGGTCTCTGCTAGTGAACTCCATCAACCCTGTCAATCTGTATACTGCTTGTCTTTCATTTCTGAGTTCTTTGCTGAGAAACATCTCTATACTGTGTCTGGTGTGCTGAAGGTCTTGCATCACTGTGCCTCTGCTCTTTCTGCTAGGGAATACCTCTATACTGTGTCTGGTGTGTAGGAGGTCTTGCATCACTATACCTTTGTACTCTCTTCCTCTATCTTGTGCTTTGGCTCTTTATCTGTGCTCTTCTTGAATTTTGTCTCTGTGGTCTGCTCATGTCTACCTTTGTAGTCCTCCTAGATGACTTGCCCTACTCTGTAGTAGAATTAGAACTGATGGTGGATGGTCACTGACAGTCCCCAGTCTAAACTATGCATCTGATGATGCCTCAACTACTAGTGGGGTGCAACTCTGGCTCATCTGTATCTCTATCAACTGAGCTCTCAATGTAATGATCTCCCTCTCAAGGCTCCTACATATCTCATCTCTGCTGATAACTTGAGCCTCTAAGGCTGTAATGATAAATCTGGATTCCTTCACCTTTGTCTTCAAACTTGAGATGATCTCATTTGCATTGTGAAATCCACATGAGACAACTGTGAGTCTCTCCCTCTCAAGTCTCAACTCATCTTGAGTTGCTCTCAACCCTCTAATCAAGTTAACTTCTGTAATAGGATCCTCTAATCCAATAATAGAGCACTCATCTGAACTCCTACCATCTACCTCTGAAGTGGAATCAATATCTGCTGATGTATGAGCCTTGAAGGCAGACTCATCTTCATATAGGTTCTGTAGTCTATCCCACAGTGTCATCGCTTTCTCACGTCCACTGACTCTGACTCTCACATGCATGAAGATTCATGCATGACCATCCTCACCAAGCAGTGAAGTGCTTGGAGTGAGGGGGAGCAATATGTGGTTGTTATACTTATTTTGTTCCCTATGTTGGACTCAGGGGGAGTCCTTTGGTATTTATGTGTTGAGTGGTGTGTACTTGTTAATTTTTTTCTCCTTATGATGGACTCAGGGGGAGTCCTGTGATGTTTTTATGTGTTGATATGATGGTTTGTTTATCTTTTGAGCCCATAGGATTGGAAAGATGCGATGGACACTCATATGTGGCATATCCCTTTGTACTTGTTGTCAAAGGGGGAGAAAGATTGCATGTGTGGAGTGAGTTACCAACAATTTCAAAGGGAGAGATTGTTGGACTTTGTGTTGTCATTGTTAGCAATTTGACAGATATGGTAGAGTTGATGAGCATTCAGTCAAAGAAATAAGGAGAGAGAGTGTCAGTGTTGTGGCAAAGATGGAACAACCTTGTATGTGTGTTTTAAAGTATTTTACATCCCTTATAGTGTGTTTCAGATGGCTTATAACAAGTTGAATGGTATTCTACATTGAATTTGATGCAAGAGACTATCTGTGGGCCCCACTGATGGTGTGGTCAACAAGATGAGCGAGAAAATGATGATGTGGCAGTGATACTGGTGGTGTAGCAGAGTTTCTAGTAGTATGGAAGTGTTTCTTGTGTTGAGGCATGAGAAATTGAAGAGAGCAATTGAAAAGAATGACAAAGAGGAGAGAGAAGATAATGTGGTGGGACTCATAGTAGGACAGGCCGAGGGCCACGGCACCACATGGCCAGCCATGGCATAGCCACATGGCCAAGCCATAGACCCACGGCCATGCCATATAGCCAAGGCCAGCAGCAATAGTAGGTGCCACACAACCAATGCCGACAGCAGCAGCATGCCTTGCCACAAGCCAACATGGCCACAAGGCTGCAAGGCCCACAGCAGGTAGCCGCACACATGGCTTGTCCATGTGCTTGATGAAAATCCTTGAGAGAGAGTCTATTTCGGCCTAGAGAGAAGACCTGAGAAGACATCTCGAGAAGAAAACCTGTTACAGGGTTTTTGGTTTAACAACCTCGGTTACAAAGGTCCTTTTAAAGAAATCCAGGGGCTTTTTCTATAAGGAAAAAGAAGAAGATTGCGAATTGATCGCCCAGATAGAGCCACGAAGGCTAATTGCCAATCTGACAACTCAAAAAGATGCGGGCTACTGTGTGGCGCAGAGGTAGCATCTAGATCCTCTCACGAACATCCTCATTCGCTATCGCGATTTAATTCAACAAGCCACGTCACATGCAAGTATTGTCGTGATTCAGTGATACGCGTCTACGGTGAGCATCGATGCAGATTCAGATCTAGTGGCCGTGGCCTTCTCCGATCTTCGGAGGCGTAATAAATTTAGATCCAACGGATCTTGTCAGATCCTGCATTTTTAACGAAAATCCGATGGTTTTTAAAGAGATTCTCTTGAGCGCCAATTGAAACTCGACAACGCATATGGCGGGCGGCGATTTCGTGTAGCGCGGGTACACGGAAAAGCTCCAAAAGATTTCTCATTTCTCTTAATTCTACTGGCCGAACTTTGAACCGCCATAACTTTGTCATCCGAGCTCCAAATCGGACGGTTCAACTTGCACTTCCCATATTTTTGGATTCTCTATCTATTGAACGTGTTAGGGGTCATAAAAAAGTGGGAAAAATCTAAAAGAAGGTTTTAGAAGCTAAACAGAGGATTTTTTTAGGGTTTTGTGCACTATGGGAATGTTCAATCACCAACTACCTCTTCTCTGTGCATCAATGGAGTGTTAAATCCCTGTGAGAGGTTGGTAGAGTTTTTATGTTTACATTCATGGTGATTATGGGTTGTGTAGAAGAGATTGGAAGCTTGTGAGCGAGGTGTGCTCTGTGAATCGATTTCTACTATCATTGAAGGCTATTGAAGAGTTCCTGAGAGCAGTGTGAAGCTTCAAGGAGATTGCTAGCCTTTCGAAAACAATTGATTGTGAGATTTTCTCATTCCCCATCTTTTTGTTGTTTTCTATGTATTGTATGCTAGCATAGGTAAAAGAAAAAATTGAATACCTATCTAGTCTGTGGGTTTCATTGTAGGACAATTCTATAAGCCAAAAAAAAAATTAGTATTTACTTCCCGTGGGTGCAGGTTAAGCGTGGTGTGTGCAGCGTGTGTTGAACACTAGTACATAGATACCTGAATCTTGGCATTGTTTTGCCCTCTTGGTTTTATGCTGAAAAATACAGGGTTCACATCCTTGTCTTGTAAAAGACTAAAAGTAGAGTATTGAGTATATACGGAGCCCATTGGGCATTACTTCGTGGACTAGTCATTACACACTGTATTGGTGAACCACGTATATCCTATGTTGTGGACTATCTTTATTTTCCTATTTATTGTGAAGTGCGTGGAATGACTTGCAGGGTGGGTGTGCAAATCTGGTAAACCTGGCCACTAAGTGGTAGCGAGGTAGATTTGCATACGCTTGTGTACGTGTTGAATTTTTGGTTCTCTATCAGCTCTGGGCAGCACTAGAAAGTAAAAAAAAAATCAGAGAAAAATTTCAGACATTGATTCACCCCCCCTCTCAGTGTCATCTCAAGTTCATCAGATTACCTGGCTAAAATCTTTATTTGCTGATGTGGGGTTTGCCTTTGATCGTCCTGTCAGTGTCTATTGTGATAATCAAGCGGCACTCCACATAGCTGCTAATCCGGTCTTTCATGAAAGGACTAAACACTTAGAGGTGGACTATCACTTTATAAGGGAGAAAATTCAATCTAGTCTAATTCAAACACATTTTCATCGCTCTAGTCTTCAACGGGCAAATATTTTTACAAAGGCTTTAGGCCATAGCCTTCTGACAATTCTCATAAGCAAGCTGGGTATTCAGGTTTCCCTCCGTCTGCTTGAGGGGGAGTGTGGATGTATATTATAGTTGTTAATGTATATTATAGTGACCTATCATATGTTGCGTTATCTTGTGTTGTTTCGTTCGTTCTCCTTTGTATATAAATAGTGTAACCTGTTCTTTGATGGAATACGAGTACTTTTCCCATTCCTCTTTCTAGAACTCTTTGTATTGCATTCCTCTGATATTTGACATTATCTCTACTCAAACATGGACTGAAATCATCTCCTATCGCCCAGTTGTATAATGGCTAGCTTTTCTTCGACGACAGGAGAAGATTTCTATCGCTCAAACATCGTTTTCGATTTCCAAATCTATACTACTTAGCTACCTAGCAGTTGTATGAAGCTATCGCTTAATGAGATGGGACTGCAATGTAGACAACGGTGATCACAAGAGTGGTTGGATTCGGGGTCCAAAAGGTATACTCCAATGCCTAAGTCGGGGATTCGAGCAGTAAACAATAAGAGGGACCTTGGTAGAAAGAGAGTGAATAATAATGAATGACGTGATGACAAGTGGTTTAACCTTGGTAGGTGTGCTCATTATATAATGTTCGGGTGTGGGTCCCAAGCACACATTTGTGGTATAGCTCCAGAATTGTCATTGATGGATGTGCCCGTGGATCAAAAGTGAATGGATGGATATCCCTTGGCTCGAACATGAATAGATGGACATGCCTCCAGTCAAAGGACTGGCATGGCTCAGACTACATGTTGACTACCTATTGGCAGGTGACATTTATGCACATCCACATAAATTTTACTAATGTCCCGATTGTGTGTTTCAATATGGAATATGCTCTTTCTTGAAAGGGTTCACACGTCCCCCTCAGAGTTTTGTATTATCTAAAATATCCTTTTAATTGGGATGGGATTCCATATCTATGAACATGCAGAATTGCTGCCCGATATACAGGAAATTTTTGTTCATCTCACATAGATACGATAGAGTGAAAACTATTGAGACCATGTAAAAATTTGAGTTTGGATCACCTGCCTGTACATGTACTCTCCATGGGATCCCATCACCATCGATCTGGTGTGGGACCCAACTCCCCACTGAATGTAAATGGTGATGGGATCTAAGGAAGATACAAGTATATGCAGGCAAACTATTTTCTGAAAAATTACCAATTCACCTATTCTTGTCTTTCTTCGGATATTTTTAACCCTAATGAAACCCGTGAAGAATGTGTGAAAAATTAGCGTGAATGGAAGCATGTCCGGCCAGCATGTTCCCTGTAATTTGTACTCAGAAGAGCTTATATATGCAAGAGCAACATGGCTTCCAATCTCCAATAATCAGCACTCGCTATAGCTAGCTACAGCCTTATACTGATATCTACTTAGACTGAGGGAAGCCATGGAAGTCCGACAAGTTCTTCACATGAATCAAGGAAATGGAGAAACTAGCTACGCTAATAACAACAAACTTCAAGTTCTCTCTCTCTCTCTCTCTCTCTCTCTCTCTCTCTCTCTCTCTATTTAATTTCCTTCATTTTCAGTTCTTCTAACAGAGATGAACTTGGGTCTTTTCAGAAACTAGTGATAACCAAGGCAAAGCCAGTGGTGATAGGGAGCATTTCAGATTTGTATACCACCAACTTACCTTAATGTTTAAGGGTAGCAGATTTGGGTTGTTCTTCGGGGCCCAACACCCTACTGGTGATCACAGAGATCATTGAGGCTATTGATGAAATATGTCATTAGTTGAATCATAATACGCCTGAATTTCAAGTGTTTCTTATTGATCTTCCAAATAATGACTTCAACACCATTTTTAAGACTTTGCCGACTTTCTATGAGAAACTAAGGAAGGAAAAGGGTGAAAAGTTTGGGCCATGTTCTATCATGGGAATACCTGGTTCTTTCTATGAGAGGGTCTTTCCAAGCACTACTGTAGATTTCTTTCATTCCTCTTCCAGCATTCATTGGCTCTCTCAGGTTTGCAACTTAGGTTCTCTATGTATAATTTATATTTATGTTTATGAGTTAGCTATAGTAAATCATTTATCAGAATAAATTATGAGTCATAACTAAAAACCATTTAATACCACTAGACAAAAAGAAGTAATAATAGATTATCACAATAATGATAAACACCTTCTAACCTATTTGTAGATTTTATGTTATATGAATTTATTTTAGAAATAAATAAATACCATAAATCATACCAAACAATTAGATATATCATAATGTATTATGTAATTAATTATATAATACATACCAAAGAGAGCCTTAATTAATTTCCTCACCTCTCCTCAATTGCCATGTTTATACTGAGTAAACTGCCATAATGAAAAAGGGGGCGATTTTCACTTTTCATACATGGTTGGTGGATGTATACACAAGGTCATGATATCAACCCTTCATTCAATAGAGGAGTAAATTTGAGACTACATTTCTTCATACAATTCGTATACAAACATTTTTCAAAAAAAAAAAATCTTTGTATCTCATGATGAGTTAATATTCTTACAATCATGCATATTCATACAAATGATGATATATTTTTTTAACAATGATACATAATAGGTTCCTCCAATGGGTGAAATTAACAAGGGGAATATTTACTTGGCAAGGACGAGTCCTCCTAGTGTGCTCTAAGCATACATGGAACAATTTCAAAAAGATTATCCTTGTTTCTTAGCTTGCGTTCCGAGGAAATAACACAAAGAGGGCGAATGGTTCTAACAATATTAGGCAGGAGAAGCGAAAATCCCTTTGGCAAAGAGTGTTACTATATGCCTTCTCGTAAAGAGGTAGAGACTATAATTTGTAGAGAAGGATCATTTTATCTTGATCAACTAGAAATCTTCGACGTTAAGTGGGATGGAAGTGATGATGATGACAACAAAGAATTCATATTTGATAGATTTATAACTGGGAAGAAAATGGCAAAGTTAACAAGAGCTGTGGTAGAACCCTTGATTGCTTGTCAGTTTGGAGATGCTATGATTGATGCTCTATTCAATAGGTACATAGAATATGTTAACGATCACCTTTCGAAGGAGGAGGGTAAGTTTGTTAATTTTGTCATTTCCCTAAGAGGGAAGTGAAGAGTTTGGGACTTTGAGAAAGGTAATGGTAATCTGGTCATGATTTCTGTGAGAAAACCAATAAGAATGTATTTATGCTTTGACTGGGATTAACTAGCTAACTCTCTAGTAGGTAGTAATCTCCTTGTGCTTTACTAGAAAGAAAAGTTAAAGGTGTACCTTTTATTTTATTTTATTTTTATAGATAGATGGTCTATCTTTTCAATAAATGATGTTGTGATTTGGAGGCAATTTAATGGCAAGTTCTTGATCTCTATTTGGTTAGTCTATACTTTGTTTTTTTTTTTTTTTATTTCATGTTGGCTAGGTGGAAAAATACTTCTTAAAAGCAAGGAAACAAAATGAAACTATGAGAAGAAAATATTTAGAAAAAATAAAGAGGGAGAGGGGGGAATTACATGAGGTACCTATTATTTGAGAAAATGACGTTTGTGATTCTTCATCTTTTAAAAATCACGTTTGAGGTTGCTAACAATGATGTTTGGGGGAAGCTCAAATGTAATGAGCTTGATGGTGCAACAAGAAAATAATGTCAATCAGTAAACGAGAAACAACCCTCTCTACAAAGTGAATCTAGGTTAATTTTTCTTGTTGATTACGTGATGAAACACATTAGCTTTGTTTTCTTGTTGACTCATGATGAAACACAATAGCTTTGTTTGATTGTAAGGGAAATTAAAGAGTAGTGAAGAGAAATTTTCAAAAGTAAAAAGATAGTTTTATCAATCATTACATGACGATATCACTAACTCCAAATCTTTCCATATTACCTTTAAATCCTTATAAAATTTAACAATAATTTAGAAATTACATATAAATTTTTTTATCATAAATAAATCTATAGAATCTTATGTCCTTGTTTTCACCACTTACATTACATCTTGAGAACTTTTGGACCAATTGATTTTTCCATAAGACAATATCACATCTTGAAAATTGTTTAAAATTGAAGGTTGTATGTGTTTTTATTGAAATTAAAGTATATTTTGTTCATTAAAAAAAAACACAACGATTGATGTACTTTGAGAATGTAATGTGGCTTTGTTTTTAGAATTAATTTTTTAATTTTTTTTCTTGTTTTTTTCTTGTCCACGAATTTTACGAACATGTAGGTTGACATTGTTAGGAATGAACGCGTAACCAAGAGAAAGAAACGAAGATCAAGCAAACACACAACATAGGATTTGTTGTGGTTCAGCACCCAAACCGGAATACCTACCTCCACCACAGAGAAATAGAGATTCTTTATTGCCAAGAAAACTCTCTACAATTCTCTCCACCTGATACAGTGTCCTCCTTTGCTCAGACCTTACCTAGGTTCCCACATAGAGACAATATATAGGGAAACCTAGAAACCCTAATCCCACTACAATTATAAGTTTACCCCCGTACATGTAATAGACTCATACCCTAATACAAATACTACCCCTTATAATTACATGGATCCCACAGAATACAAGACACCAACCCAATAAATCTCCACCTAGCTTGGATTCTGCAAACCACCTTGAAGAAAACCCGTTGATGTTGATTCTGTAAACCCGTCTCTGTCAAACCGCTACACCCAAACCAGCATAGCCCACACCCCGTCCGGGTGTCCCATACAGCTCACCGCCACACGATGTGCAGTGACTCCATCTCTCCCACTGCTGCAGCATCACTGAAGAGATCACTTCTACTCACGAAATCATAAGCAAAAGAAACTCGCTTCTTCCCAAATCTGCACTTGTTCACAACTTGAACTTCTTGCATCTTCTGTCTTCCATTTGTACTCCTTGCCTGAGTTCCAACAGAAGCACCATCTGTTTCAACACTTCCTGCAAGTCTGTATAGATCGTCAACCATCTGTCCCTGCATCACAACTATGGCCCCTTTGGAGACCTTAAGAACTCCACCTTCAGATGAACACCTGTAGCCTCTCGCATCCAGTGTTTCCAATGAAATTAGATTCTTCCTTAAGTCTGGCACATGTCTAACCCCAATTACATTTCGCACAATCCCATCAAACATGCGAATCCGTACAGTCTCAATCCCGACAACCTTGCTTTCAGCATCATTTGCCATTCTGACTGTACCCTTATCACATTCATGATATGTAGCAAACTGTTCTCTAACTGAACACATATGAAACGAACAACCTGAATCTAAAATCCAATCTGAAGTATCTGTACCTGATGAAGTAGTGATAAGGAGATCTCCATCACTCCACTCTTCTATGACACCAGCAGTAGATGATTTTTCTCCACTCTCCTTGTCTTCTTTTTTCTTTTTATCTTCCTTACGCTTTGGACAATCCCATCTTATATGACTTTCCTCATCGCAATAATAACAAATTATTTTGCGACCTTGTGACTTGGAGCGACCCCTATTCTTGCCATATTCCTGTCTCCCATTTGATCTTCCTCTACCATGACCACCAACTGTAACCAAGGAATTACCCTCATCTGACGTCCCCTCACTACTATTTTTCTGCCGTGTCTCATTCATTAGCAAAGCAGCAATAACATCGTCAAGTTTGAGAGTATCCTTACTAAACAACAGTGTAGTCACAATGTGATCAAATGAATGAGGCAATGAGGCCAACAAGATAAGTGCCTTGCCCTCCTCTTCGATCTTCACATCAAGAGCAGACAACTCCGTCAGAATCATATTGAACTCATCAATATGCACATCAAATTTCACTCCATCTGACAAACGAAAGCCATATAATTGTTTCTTCAAAAACAACCGATTTATCAACGACTTGGACTTGTACCTACTCTCCAACTTCGTCCAAACTTCTTCTGGATCCTCCAAACCAATGACCTCATGGAGAGTATTATCTGCTAGAAACAACTGAATCGTACTATTTGCAAAATCCTTCAACTCTAGCCACTCATCATCTGTCAATTTTTCTGGCTTGTCAGATTTCTTCTTGAGAGCCTTAACAGTCCCCTCCCGCGTAAGAATATTATTCACCCGTTGTTGCCACAAGGTGAAATAATTATAGCCATTAAAGGGTTCTATGGAGAAGTTTGAATCCTTCGCCGCCATTCTATTAACTCGATCTTTACCTTTTGTGCCTGCCATCAACTTCCAAGAGCTTCAATCACCGTTGATCTTGCACAAGACTATCCGATCGATACCAAGGACACCGAATCTACTCGATCTATGCCTTCCAATGAAACCATAGCACCCAAAAATCCTTGGGAACAATAACTTCTATGTTTTTCCCCTTCTTTTTGGATGATACAACGTACGAACACCAAATCATACGACTTCTTTTTTTTTCAAAAACCTTGAACCGTGGGAAAAAAACAGCAAACCCACTCACTCTTTTCTAACTTTTCAATCCTTTGAAAAACTAAACAGATAAAACAAAAGAGAGTTCATACCTACCTTTTAATTTTTTTTTTCGAACCGTGGGAATTAACACACCTTTCTCCCACCGATTTCTACTTTTTCAATATATGATGACTTACTTTGAAAAAGTGAAATAGAAAAAAAACCAAATCCATACGTACCTTTTCGATCCTCTACAGAAAAGAAATTCTTCCTTCTCAAATAAATCATTGCGCACTTCCCTTCCTCTAGATCCCGTAACCGATCTATCAACCTAGGCTCTGATACCACTTGTTAGGAATGAATGTGTAACCACGAGAATGAAACGAAGATCAAGCAAAGAAACAACACAGGATTTGTTGTGGTTCAGCACCTAAATTGGAATGCCTACCTCCACCACAGAGAAACAGAGATTCTTTATTGCCAAGAAAACTCTCTACAATTCTCTCCACCTGACACAGTGTGCTCCTTTGCTTAGACCTTACCTAGGTTTCTCCACACAGAGACAATATATAGGGAAACCTAGAAACCCTAATCCCACCACAATTATAAGTTTACCCCCGTACATGTAATAGACTCATACCCTAATACAAATACTACCCCTTATAATTACGTGGATGCCACAGAATACAAGACACCAACCCAACAGACATGGAAATGAAACATGTGGTTTTTTTTTTTTTTTTTGGTCATAGAACATGTAACATGTGGTTAATGCTTGTTTTTCTAAGTTGTCGTAAATACCCTAAATACCCCTTGATATTCCTCTTTTATCATTTCAAACGATGGAATGGGAGAGTGACATAATCCCAGTTAGTGGAATCAGATCGGATCGGATGATTCTCACAATTCTCCACAATCCAAATCGGTTTAGACACCAATTCTATCTCACATGTGTGCCCGATCCTAGGGTTTGCTGGGACTAGGTTTTCAGCTGCACAGAATCGGACAAAAGATCAGCCCTATTTTCCTAAATATGCCTTTCTTCACTAAGATCACTAAGATCGGTCTTTGCCAACTGTGCCAACACAATTACTGCACGAGATTGATGGGGCCAATCGCAAGCCAGATTAGGCAATCCAATTCCTAGATAGGGACCATGGTTTGAGGAATCTTATTGGTCCTATTGACCAATTCGTATAGGTATCGACTGTGACTAATACAAGTACCTGACTGATACAGTATCGTTTTGCTGAATCAATATAGAAAACGATACCAAACCAAGAACAACCAATATGGATCAATATTGGCCGACACAAGTCAACATGACCTACATAAGTCGATATTAACCGACACATGACCAACACGAGTCAATATGGGTCGAGAATGACATGTTTTGTAACTTTTTTTTTCTTGTAAAACATGTTTTGTACCTTGACTCCATTTTATCCAGAAATCATTTGGCATATATAGTAAAGTTTGAATGAGAAGGTGTCCTTGCTTTTGCAGTACTACCAGCTAATCTATCAATTCTTTGTTGGACTTTGTATTGTCATTGTTGGAAACTTAACTGATGTGTCAGTGTTTGTGAGCATTCAGTTAGAGAAATGAGGAGAGAGAGTGTCAGTGTAGGAGAGAGAGTATCAGTACAATGGCACAGATGTGGCAACTTCACTTGTGTGTTCTACAGTGTTCTACATGTATTTTAGATGACTTGTAGCGAGTTCAATGGTATTCTACACTGAATTTGATGAGAGACTGACTGTGGGCCCCACTAGTAGTGTGACAGTGTTTCCATTGGTTTGGCAGTGTTTCTAAAGGTCTGGCAGTGTTACTGATGATGTGACAGTGTCTCTGATGAAGTGGCAGAGTTTCTGATATATGACGGTGCTTCTTGGCAGTGTTGTGGTAGACATCTTGAAGCATGAAATAAAGAAAGAAGAAACTAGGAAGAGAAAGAGGAGAGAGACTGTGGGTGGGACCCATGGGTGTGGTGGCAAGGTGACATGTCAACACGGCAGCCCATAGCACTTGGCATGCATGCACGCAAAGTTTCAAGTCCAAATTCCTAAGTTTTATAGACTTTTAACTTTGGGCCTATTTTTGGTGGGTCTCGCAAAAGGTTCATAGAGATCCGGCATTGAAAGACATAGAGCATTGAATTACCTTTCCAACGCAACTTGAATTGCTCAATTCGAACTTCGGAAGAGGGAGATATAACAGTTTCCGTTGAAACGATCAAAAACGACCAAAAAATCAAGTTCTCGGTGAGTTGTTTACAACAGGGAAAACAATAGCATTTTTAAAGAGTTCAGGGGCTTATTTGTGATTATCAAAAATTAACGGATTAAGCCATAATTATCATAAATGGATGAATATGCTATTCGGACGGCTCAAAATGAGCCACGTCGTCAAGATGGATAAGACAAGATGCAAGATCAGCGGCCAGATTGAAGCCACGATGCTCAGATCCGCATCTGATGGCTCAGATTAAGGCGGGCTCGAGTGTATTGCATCGGTTGCGTTAAGATTCTGTCGTGCGCTTTAGGATTGGCTGAATGTATTTTATAATCACGGATTGCGTCATACAGATGAGCCGCCTTGTCTCCATGTGGCACGCTTTCTGTACAGCGGCGATCAAGATCCAAATCTTGCGGCCAATATTGAAGCTGCCAGGATCTAACGCAACTTATGCTAAGCCAGTGGCTCACAGATCTTCCCACCTTTTGAAGGCTTATCCGACGGTCCATGCTGAAGATTCCTTGAGCGCCATCGGATCTCGACAACTAATAAGGCGGCGGCGCTCCAGTGCGACGCGGGTGCACAGTATGGCTCTAAAAGATTCCATTTTGAATTTTTTGATTGGTCGAACTTCAAACCGCCATAATGTCTTCATCCGAGCTCCAAATCGGTCCGTTCAAGTTGCAGTTTTCATATTTTTGGATGCTCTATACATTGGGCACCATTGGGAGTCAAAAAAACGCTGACAAAAATTAAAAAAGAGCATTTTGAAGGTAGACAGAAGGTTTTCTTGGGTTTTGTGCCCTGTGGGAGTGATCAATCACCAAATACCTCTTCTTTGTGCATCGATGGAGTGTTAAATCCCTTTGAGAGGTAAGTAAAGCTTTTATTTTTATATTCATGGTCATTATGGGTTGGGTGGAAGAGATTGAAAGCCTGTGAATGAGGTGTGCTTTGTGAATCGATCTCTATTGTCATTTAATGTTGTTGAAGAGTTCCTGAGAGTAGTGTGAAGCTTCAGAGAGATTGTTAACCTTTTGAAAGCATTGTTTGTGAGATTTTTAATTCCCTATCTATTTATGCTTTCAATATATTGTATGCTGGAGTAAGCAAAGATCGTAATTTCGATTTCGTGCCTGGTTTCGGCCAGGCCCAAAACCGAAATTTCGGTGGTTTCGGCCAAAATTTCGGGGAAACATGGTAAAAAAATATTATAGTTTCAGATGTGGTTTTGGTGGCTGTAAAACATGCTTTTTGAGTTCAATTTTATTATGTAATGCAATTTTTACCTCTATAACATATCTACTGAATCATTTGCACAAAAACAACATTATAAATGGTAATTCTATGTCGACACTATAACATGATAACGTACGCAAACATTGAAAAGGATAGTAAATTAAAAACTAAAGAAGAAACAAAATTTAATGTTCAAAAGCATTCCAAAACACTAACTTTAATATTCAGATTACATAAAATGAAGAAGTTCACTAAAATGAATCAAATCCAAGATGAGTGTCTAGGCACATCTAATCCCCGACCCTGAAACCATTGTTGTTGCCGATAACGGTTGCATCACATACGTGTCCCACATCATAATGTGGGACCAACTATCCTCTACCAATGCGTGCACCATGGTCCTCATCCTGTGTGGAACCAGGATACTGACTCTCCCCTGTGAATCTGGTGGGATCTGGCTGTGGCTCGGGCTGTGGATCGGGTTGCGTCTCCATGTCATGTTTCATCTCCCTTAATGTTGCACTTCTACTACCACCTGTACCACCATCACCACTTGCACCACCATCACCTCCATCACTACTCCCACCAATGTCACTATCATCATCATCACTAGTTTGTGTACGTGTCTATGTCTGTGTCTATGTCTGTGTGGGAGTAGGTGAATGAGTGGTATCATCACTAATATCATCTTCAAATGGTCTGCATGTTTGTGAATGAATGTTACCCTCCGATGCCATAAAGTCATCAACATCCACTCAAAGTTGGAAAGCAATTTGACTGTTAGGCCGACCTTCAGGCTCATCTAAAACAGGCTCACCTCGATCCCTCACCCACTCATACAAGGGATCCTCCGCCTCTTCGTCCACCTCGAAGATCTCACTCAATTCGATCGGGGTGATATCTTTTTCCAAGCCGAGACGAATGTTTTCTTCCCTTAATCTCATATTGTAGTGGACGTAAACGAGGCTCTCTAGCCTTTTAACACCCAAACGGTTCCACCTCTTTATGTGTATGAGGGAGAATGTGCTCCAATTGCGCTCGCAACCAGAGGCAGAACACGTCTGTGATAGCACTTTAATTGCTATCTTGCACAGGTTTGGGGAGTCTCTTCCATATAAGACCCACCACTCAGCTACATGATAACATAAAATGGTTGCATTAGAATTATAGCTTAAAATACTAATATATAATTCATAAAAAATAAATAAAATTAGAACCATTGGACTCACCAAGGGCAGTTGTTGAACGTGCAGTAATTGCAGCCTCCCTCCCAAAACATCCAGTTGCATCTGTGAAAGATTTGATCTAAATCCATTGCATTAAGTATTAGCATTATTTTGCAACTTGTAGCTTTCCATAATAGATATTAGATATTACCATAAGATAGATTAAACACTCACCTCTTGATTTGCATCGGATTGGATACGTGGATCAGGGTTAAGCTTTGCCACCACATCTTGAACTGCTTCTATCAAATCCTGTCTCATCCCAAGATTGTCTTTGGATTGATACTTGGGATTGAGATAATATGCTAAAGAGAATAAAAATTAATATTTTCAAAATTCAACAAATCCTCTACAACTTACAAAAAGTTAAATTTATGTAAAATAAAAAATAAATAGAGAACTATTTCCTTACCAGCCTTATGTAGTGAATGTGAGAGTTGCTTCTCCCAACGCTTTTCAATGATTTTGATAAACCCTACAGTACCCCTTCTGTAGGCATCTACAACTTGGGCTTTCATCAGTTCAATTGCTACCCATAAATGCGGTAGTGTGGGTTTTTTTTTATGAATCAATCATTCTTAGGACTTTGACAACTAGCTCTAATATCATTACAACCTTCTTCAGATCATCCCAGAATAAGTCATCTGAAATTGTTGACTGCGCTAACTGACCACGAGGAGTAGAAGACCCAGGCCAATTAAACCATTCTTCTGAAGCAAACATGGATCTTAGACCAGACTTTTTTGTCTCAAAGCTTTTTAGAGCAATGTAATTAGTGGCAAACCTAGTCAGACCTGGTCTTACTAAATCCCCCCCCACATTTTGTCCTCAATAATTGGAGAGCATGACCATGGTTGTAAACAAAAGTACTCACCTGTCTAGCCTTTTCTACAACATCATTGACAATACTAATACTCCCCATATCTTTCAACATAAGGTCTATGCAACGAGCAGCACATGGAGTCCAAAATAATTTATACCTGTGATTGTTCATCAATCTTTCCCCAGCTTTTTTGAAGTTGCTGCCATTATCTGTGACAATTTGGACCACATTGTCTATCCCCACTTCTGCAACCTCCTCCTTCAACAGATTGTAAATATATGTTGAATCTTTTCTATGCTTTGAAGCATCCACAAACTTTATGAAAATTGTTTTTCCATCACACGACACCATAAAGTTGATGAGAGATTGTCTAGTGGGTCCTGTCCAACCATCACACATGATTGTAATTCCATAATTCTCCCAAAATGGCTTCAAATGCTTCACATACTCTTCGCATTCCTTCTTGTGTTGTGGTAAATATGTGTTGTAGAGCTCATGAGTTGTGGGCCCCTTCACTCCTAGGCCAGCGTTGCTTACCACATCTATCATGTTCTGGTAATATGGACCAGTAGTAGCATGTGCAAGAATATTATTATAAAAAAACCACTTAGCCATAGCATACCCAACTGCCTCCTTTGAGTTTGTCCAATAATGCTTGAGATTTTTTTGTCTTTTTTCTTGCCCGGAAAATAGTGCAGGATCACTAGAGAGGATGTCTACTGCTGGGCCATGGCGTGGTAGTGGGGGCTGTGATGATGACCTGAAGCTTGAGCCTTTTTGAGATCTCCTACATGGTGGTGGGATCTGTGGCTGGGGATTTAGATCTATTGTCTCTCTCCTCCTCCTCTATGTCTAACCCTGGAGCTCTGCAACATGTCCAATAGAACTAGCTCCCCTGAACATCTACCTCCTCCTATCCTCATCTATCTCTAATGTCTGTTTATTGGCACTCATGGCTCATCTCACATTCTCTTCCTCTAGATCCTGGTACTCAGGGTCATCTAAGTTAGGTTCCTCTGGATCATAGTCCTCCTCGCCAAGTACAAGTAAACTCCTCTCTAAGCATGCATCTTCAAATTCCTGCATCGCTGCCCTCTTATGTGTCTTCCTCTGTATCCTACCCTTCAGCACCTCAGCCATGGCCTTTTTAATCTCTATAGGGACACTGGGACATCCAGTTACATTACCATCCCCACCAGCTAGATGCCACTTCAAACGAGTGGCCCCACCTCCTCCAATTTTTTTCTTACAGTAGTTGCATTGGGAGGTCCTCTTGTTAGCATCAAGGGGAGTACCATGCCTCCATGCAAGGTCTCCGGATTCTTGTGAGACAAACATTATGCTGCTAATATCCTAACACAAGTAAACAATAATGAAATCCTAAATTAGTAATTTAGCACCCAAACTACAATTGAAAAACAAAACTGGTTACAATCTGATGCATATGGATCATTTTAAAAACTACTAAGGATCATTTTAAAAACTAGGGGGTTGTTCTAGACTTTTCAGCTAAGATAATTACTACTAAGGATCAGTAACCATTGTGAGATGTGTGCAGGTGATGAAACCACAAAGAGAAGGACTTTTCATATTATGATATCCATAATATCAATGAGGCAGCAGGAAACATTCATAGTTGTTATACATTGTTGATATCCAAATAGTCATACATATACCTAAATCAAAAAGGACATGAGTAATCAGAGGCATGAGTAATCAGATCCATGGATAGCCGTACCAACTCATGAATGGCACCCAAAGAAAATAGCAATGGAAGCCAAAGCACAGCAAAAAGTAAAAAAAAAAAAAAACAGATCTGCCTCCTCCAAATATGTAAAGAACTAACAGAGAAATGAAATCTGAAGCATAAATCAGGAATAATGAAGAAAAGAAAAAATGGTTCACGCAACAGGGAAAAAAAACACTGAAATGAGAAAAACGAAGGTAGAAACACAAAATGGGTATAGAGAAAACAACTCAAAATATTCAAAAACCCAATTCAAGGAAAGAATTAAAGACCAATAGTGAGATTTACGAGTTTTTTGGTTTCTGGAAACCATGTTAATGAATGCACAAAAGAACCACCAACAACTAATGGTAAAAAATATAATAACTGGGATAGTAAAACATACATAACAACCCAAGAGTTTTAACATCGAGCATCAGAGAGATTCAGATTTCGAGAGATTCAAATTTAGCATCAAGCATCATATTTAGATTCAGATTTAGGAAAATAGATGTATAATATTAGCTAACAAACAAACAGAGATAATAGTAGCAAATAAGGGATGAAGGAACTAAAAGGTAGTGGGAAGACTTACCGGAGAAGAGACAAGAGAGAAGATCAGGCGCTCAACGACAGGTGAAGCATCAAACTCTACCATTCTTACAGTATTTAAAAGAAGTAAAAGTTCGAAGGGGTTTCAACATAGAGTCCAAATATAATTCAAACTGTAGAACTAAAAACTAAATATATTATGCAACTTACAATTCCAAGGTTGCAGGCCCGAAAGAAGCCTTCCACTTCCTTTGAAAGAAGATCCGACCCTGGCGAAAGCTTCTCTAATTTCTTTCTCAGATCCAAAACAGAATTCCACAGTGCTTCTTCTTCAACAGGTCCATTGCCATCGTTACCAATCATGGCTGACAACCTCTAAACAAAGAAGAAGAAAGAAGGTAGAAGGGGAGATATTGAAGGATTTCTAAACTATTTCAGCGTCTGCAACTCAGTCAAGAAGGAAATCGCGAAAATGAGAGGTGAAATCCCTAATTTTGATATGGTTTGTATGAACTCAAACCAGTTTTGTTAAAATCTCGGTCGAAACATGGACTTCTGAACCGAAACTATCGACGAAACCTAAATTTCGAACCAAATTTATGTAAAAAACAAACCGGCAACCATGTTAGTACCGTTTTAGGTCAAAATCGAGATGTTTCGGCCGAAATCCAAAATTTCGGTCGAAACTCTGAACCATGAGCGTAAGTGAAAATTGTTGAATGCCTAGCTAGTGGGGGAAAAATTGTAAGGCATCATTATAAACCTAAAAATTGTTATTTGCTTCCCGTGGGTGCCGGTTAAGCGTGGTGTGTTCAGTGGGTGCTAGACACTTGTTGTTAAGCCTGAATCTTGGCGTTGGTGCGTCCTCTCAGTTTTATGCTGGAAAAACCTAGGGTTAATAACCTTGTCTTGTTAGAGACTAAAAGTTGAGTGTTGAGTAAATACGGAGCCCGTTGCCCACACACAAGGCGAACCCTTCGGCATTACTTCATAGACTAGCCATCACACACTGTGTTGGTAAACCACGTAATATCTCTGTGTTCATTGTTTTATCTTTCTGGTATATTTGGGAGTGCGTGGAATGACTTGCAGGGTGAGTGTGCAAATCTGGTAGACCTGGCCACTGAGTGGTAGTGAGGTAGATTTGCATGCGCATGTGTGTGTGTGAAAAGTTAAGTCTCCATCAACTCTAGGCAGCAGTGAAATAATTAGGGAGAATTTTCAGACACACGATTCACCACCCCCGCGGTCTCAGTGTCGTATCAAGTTCATCAATCTTGTCTTTCTTTCTAGGGAATTTATTTGCCTTACGAAACCCATGAGGAAAATTTGATTAAGTAGTGGGAAGCATACCCGGACAGCATGTTACCAAAAAAAAAAAAAAAAATAAATAAAAAAAACTCCCAATTTCCAAGTCTGTACTAAGCTAGCTATCATTTACTAAGATGGGTCCTGCAATGTAGACGTAACTAGAAGATAGTAAAATGAAACAATCACAAGAGTAGTCGAATACGAGATCCCACCACAGGTATACTCCAAAGCTTAAGTTTGATCCGAGTAGTAAATAGTAAGAAGAAGCTTGGAAGAAAGAGAGTGAACTGTAATGAACGATGTGATAAGTGGTTTAACCTTAGTAGGTGAGCTTACTATATAATGTTCAAGTGTGGGTCCTATGCTCGCCTTTGCAATACAGCTCCGGAATAGTTAATTAGCCGAACTGCCCTTGGCTCGGATGTGAATGGATGGATTTTCCTGACTCGAATGTGAATGAATGGACATGTACCAAGTGAAAGGACTGACGTGGCTTCGCCCGTGTCGACCACCTTGGCGGGAGGCCTTTATGGACATCAACATGAATTGGGGAAATAGAGAAACTAATCACATTGGTAACTCCAGACTTCAAGTACATTCTCTCTCTCTCTATCTTCTCTCTCTCTACATTATTATCGTTGTTTTAAAGATATGCTTTACCCCTAAAACAAAGACAACAGGGTACCCTCTCCATTGTCCCATAATCTTCCATGTCCAAAGGGTCCCACATGCATGATGATTGTTTTCCTGAGATTTAAATCTAGAATACCAATATTCCACGAATAACCATGGTCATTTAACCCCTAAGGGTTGTTTAATTGGCAAGAACCAACACCTAATAATAAAGTGGAATTGTTAACTTAAGAAGGATCTGTTATTTATCCAAACATATATAACAAGACACTAACAACCCTATTAAAACTATTGATAAAGTTGTCAATGTAAATAAATTTAAGAGGGTAATTGAGTGAAATCACATTCACCTGTGGAAATAAAGAAAAAGTCGATAAAGTCGATAGAAGGCAAAAATTTTAATTAGATTTCTTAACAAATGGTTAAATCATAATTTAGCATAACCCAAGTCCCTCTCCCTTGACCCCCTCCTTGCTTCTCCCTCGGTAGCTGTATGGGTAAAGATAGGATTTTTCTTCCCTACCCTCTTCTTCCTTTGTGGAGGGATCAAAGTATGTGGAAACAATGAGCATTTGCAATGAAATTGTTATTTCATGTGCACTGCTAGCACCATTCTTTGTAAGGAAACTTTTACACATCTCCCCTGTACTTGGTCTTAAAGGCACCCAATCCCCGAGTTGGAGATTAATTACACGAACCTCCCCTAATTTGTTAATTATGTATCATACAGACATTGTCCGTTATTACATGTATGTTAACTAATGTGGTGGCCTTGTCTACAATTTTCTTAATACCAAAATTATCCTTCTACCTATGTTAAGTTACCGTTCTATCTTTATCCAAACTCATTAACTTACCTTTTATAGTATACCTAACTCGATCGAACAAACCCAAAAGAAGAAACTCAAGTGAAGAACTATCACCTAAAAACTCTCGTCATTGGAAGAAGAAGAACCTGGGGACCTTCACCGGACAGAGATGAAGAAAGATCGACATCACTTCATAAGCCAAATCCAAACACACTGATTTTCTAAACTGCTGTTAGATTCGTGAGAACTTGGATCAGAGGGGAGAATGTGTTAGTTCACTGTCTTATGGTAACAGAAATGAAGCTTCTTAATTTTAACTTGCATTGAAGAAGGGAGGGACTCCATTCAACAAACAAAAGTGCATCCTACGGTATATCATATCAGTCCAAATAAAAGTAAAATAAAATCTAATCTACAAATGGCCCCATCAAAGATTCTCTCATAAGGCAAGGATTTCATATAATATTCCTCCAATTAAATTAAAGAAAGGAAATTTGAAGATGATGAATTATTGGAACGTTTTCCATGTTTTGCCTTGTAGAGTTGTACCTCCTGGTTCATCCACAAAATTGGAGCCAAGCCCAATTTTCTCTACATTTTGTTTCTTCAATCAATGTAGCAGTCTGAATCTTCTTCCCCCGAGTCCAACTACTCACGGCCTTAGCCCATGCCCAATTCAGCATGATCTTGGGCCTAGAAATTCTAACATTAGCCAGGCCTGAGGATTTTGCACCCATGGCCTAGACACGATTTGAGTAAAAAATGACCAAACCTGGTCAGAAAACTTGTTTGGGAAATTTTGGTTGAATTATTTTTGGATGGATGTTGTTTGATTATATTATAACTTATTGCCAAAGAAGATGCCATAAGAGAGATCAAGGCCGCCATTGACAGGTAATAGGAGGCAGCTCTTGGAATTAGTATTGCAGACATAGGAAAGTGTAGTTCCAAGAGCATGCAAAGATGTGTCTGGGGCTCACTTTGGGAAGCTCATCAGCTGTTTGGCACCCAGTTGAATGAGATGTTCCTCAAAGTTTCCTGGTCTACATAGATCATATAACTTACATGGTCTGCATATCTACTTGTGTTCTGATCTTTGAGTCTCTCACTAGACCTCCCAATGACTTCAGAGGAGTTGTATCTTGTCGGTTAAATGCAGATTAGGTTGGTTAATCTATATAAATGATCAAACTGCTATGAGATTTTGCACTTTCTTGGGAGTGATTAATTAGGTTATGTTTGGTATGTATTCCTAGAATACATTCTTAAAACTGGCGATGGTTGTTGAACTGAGAACCTAAAATCTAGAGTGCAAGTGGGATCCATAATGTTGCAAATTAGCTCTGAATTAAGCCCGATTCCGCCACTATTGATTCGTCTGTGTCTTCGTCTTTATCGTCTTCGTCGTTGTCGTTAGTCTCTAGGGACTACATAGGAAGACGACGAGGAATCGACGACCAGATGAACTATATTAATTTTTTATTCCAAGATATTTAGTCCGAATCTTTCTCATCTGTTTATGCTTCTCTCTTCTCCTCCCAAAAACCAGATTTTGAAAATTTGGGAATTCATCAATGGGAAGAGGGAGAAATTTGGAAGAAAGAGAAGAGGAGACATAGAGAAAAAACAGCAGCTGTATTTTCGGGAGGAGGAGGCTTTCCTCTTCCCATGGGCGAATTCCATAAAACAAGAAGAATATTTCACCATCGAATGTCGCAAGAGATGAGAAATGTGACCTCGTCGACATTCATTGGAGAAGGAAAGTTGGCAATAGTTTTAGGAGAAGAATACTCAAACTGAAATTGAGAATTTCAAGAGAAAGAATCAACAACTTCATCCAGATCTAATACTGGCTTAACAAGTCTTGTGTAAAGATTTAAGAGAGCGTATGCAAAAGAAACATCGATAAAGAAATCTTGAATAGAAATTTTAGCGAGCAAATCCCTATGGCCGCTGACAAGAAGCAAAA
>CM053272.1:62582064-62848938 GCA_028583415.1 Protea cynaroides
ACTCAAGACCCTACTGGAAAAATTTGGATTTATAGGGCAATACCACACTTTGTTGAGGGGTATTTTGGTTAAAGAAAAAGTGGAAAATTCCACCTCAACGGCTCAGATCAAGCCACATCATCAAGATTCAGATCCGACGGACTTCGAAAAGGGGGGATCCTATGTGTTGCTGGATCCATGCCAAGATGCTATCGCGAGCTTTCGGATTGGTCGGAAGCACCTTATAATGGTGCGTTGCGACGAAGGGATATGGATTTATGATTCGCTGTGGCGCCCGTGTGGTACGCCTACGACACTTGATGCTAATCCAGCGGCTACGAAATCTTTCGATCGCGCCTGACGTGATGAAGCCGATCGTAAGGCCCATATGAAATCCCGCATTTACCTGACTCATCCGACGGCTATTAAGCTAGATTCTCTGATTCGCCAATCAGAACTCAACAATGTCGTACGGTACGACAGAGGCAGCGGCGCTAATGTGTGTCGCGGCGCACCAAATCAAGACTGAAGATGCTATTTGGAATAATCTGATCGGCTGGACTTTGGATGACCATATCTTGGCCGTCCGATCTCCGATTGAGGTGATTCAAAAGCCCACGGACTTGTCTCTTCGAGCTGAATCGATCTGCAACAAGAAAAGTGAGTTCAAGAGAGAAAAAGGGGCGGATTTCAGAAGAAAAAGTATTTTGAAGCTCCTTAGAAGGTAGAAGATCATTCCACTTACCTCCGTTCGCCTTTAATGGCTGAATGAAGCTTGACTGAGGTAGTGAGAGTATGTTAAGAGCACCCACCACCATTGGAGAGCTCGAGAAGCTTACCTAGTGAGCTTTACACATGCCGTGATCACGCTGGGAAGGTAATCACGCACACAAACCTTATGTTGTGAGACATATGATGTTGGGGAAGGGTTTGTAAACATTCAATATTAATATCATTGTAACCTGTCAAGTTGGGGCTTGACAGGATTGAGGGTAGTTGCCTAGAATTCCAAGTTGCAGCTTGGATTACATTGGTGGTATAGCACTTAGTTGTTGTAGCAGCAGAACACTATCAAAGTAGTGTATTGGGTATAATACGAAACCCTAGGTTAGGATATTGCTCCGTGGAGTAGCCATCACAGTGTGTGATAGGTGAACCACGTTATATAATATGTCATGTGGATGTGCCTATTTCTGTTGTGCATGTGAAGTGTGTGGATTGCAGGTCTGGGTGTACACACTAGGTAGGCCTAACCTCTGGTATGGATACCTGTAGGTGTGTGGCATGGTGTGTTACACAAAATGTGTAAATGAACAGATATGTGAACTAGTCAGCTCAAGGCAGCACAGTATAGATAGACAGCTCAAAGCAGCATTGTTTAATCAGTCAGGACTGACCTCTCATTGTTGGGAAGATTTTTAGTGGTCACTGATTCACCCCCCCTCTCAGTGTCAACCTGGGTATCACATTCTCCATAAAATACTACTATATCCATATAAACTTAGCCAAATTATAAAATGAGTAAATCTATTACATTGCTTTGATAGACATCTTCATCTATCAACAAAAAGAATCAGAACATATCAGGAAGGGAAAGAGTAAGGGAGGGCTACGTCATGCGTAGACGCAGTCGCTGCAGGTGTAGTGTAAGACCCGCACTCCATGAACCCGATCTAAACTTTGATTTCATGTCGTAACAGGTCTTCCAATCATCACCGGGCTAGACGGGACGAGCGGATGACAACCAGGTAGGAAATCGGACCAAACAGACAAAAATAAGTATGAAATTAGTCATGCCGGTCGATGGTACCGGTCTTAGCATGGTACCGGTCGACCGGTATAGTCAGTAGACTATTAAGATCCAGAACAGGATCTCTACGGGTCCTACTTTCTAAATTCTGAACCCTAGGACTTTCCTAATCCTAGAAGGCTTCCTAAACCTAAATCTTAGCCTATTTAAATCCCTATAAACCTCCTAGAATCCCTTCCATTTATCCTCACAAACCCTAGAAAGGAGAAAGAGGCTGAAGAAGGAGGAGAAGCTAGGAAGAGCTGATATTACTGTTTCGACGAAGAACACCTTACTGCAAGTCGACGGTAAGTGCTTGAACCTTCCTTTACTTTATGAACTCTTATAGGGTTGATTATTGTTGAATCAATACCATGCAAAGTATGTATTGATCTAAAACCCTATCTTGCCAATAAACCCTACTTTGCCGTCAAACCCTAATTTAATCGATAAACCCTAGATTCGAGTTCTAGGATGAATAAAATCAAAACTAGGACTTGAATGAAGTTGGAAACAACTCTAACTCAATGCTCAGACCTAGATTGTGTAGGAGAAACCCTAGAATCAATAGGGGATGATCGACGACAATTGAGAAACCAAGTGTATAGTCTTCCGGAGACATACCGGTCGACTATACCGGTTGCACCCTGTGCGACCGGTACCTCCCGGGGCTGGTCTATGGGGACTGGCTGACCATACCGGTCACTGGTTCTCCCCATAGTGCTGCGACCTGTACATGCAACCGGTCAGCTCTGTGAGATGTATTTTGTAACCTCGTTGGTTTTTCGACCAACGTAAATCCTAAGAAAATTATTCTAATTGAACCCTAATATTGTATAGGACTTTGTGATAGCACGTTTGGATCTTGCGACGTGGAGCAAGCTATCAAACGAGCGTCAGATAAGGGAATCAGGCCTAAACCCTAATAATCTAATGGACAGTAAACTGTTATTAATAACAATGACTCTGTAGACTGATGTTTGTGCATATTCGCATGTCATCATTTACTTTCAGTTATTATTATTGTTCATGCATACTCGCTATGCTAGGTTGTAATTGTTAGGCATGTGATTGTTTTCATTGGTGTGTGGAATGGGAATGGCCTGGGGTCTGGGATCATTCCTCACACTAGCACCTTTTCGTAGTATTCTATCTTAGCATGCTTGGTGCGGGTAGGGCATCAGGGGGAGGACGTGGTCACTGTGGTCTCCGGCCTGGCCACCAGACTCTAGCTCTATCTCTATGCCGTAGGGAGTTATGTTGGGATAGGGTCTACCTTGCGTATTGTTCTATTTTAGTATGCTTGGTGCGGGTAGGGCATCAGGGGGAGGACGTGGCATTGTGGTCTCCAGCCTGGCCACCAGACTCTAGCTCTATCTCTATGCCGTAGGGAGCTGTGCTGGGATAAGACCTACTGTATTGACATATAGGATTAGTTAGTAGCGAGCCCAGTTTGCAAGCCCTCCCCAACAGGTGCTTATGTGTTGGCATGGGTGGAGCATCAGGGGAGGTGTGTGGATGTCTTAGCTCTATCTCTATTCCATGATGGATGCATGTGGGTCGACAGCGGTGTGATCTACTGGGAGATGCTACACACTCGTGTATAGAGGTGCGGTGGCCGCCAATCCTTTCTATAGCATATTGCGAACTTAAACCAGACCACAACATAAAATGATTGTTACACATGCATATGAATGTTACACTGTCTGATTGTCTTACTGAGCTAAGTTGTGAGCTCACCCTTGTATATATACATGTTTTTAGATGTTGATGCAGGTTATACGGTGGATGATTATGTGAACGCATTGGCGTATAGAGGTGTTGCTGCTCTGGACGTGCAGGCAGGAGAGGACGAGCATGAAGCTTCATGCGAGTGCCCTTTCTACGGGTATCTCTAGGATTTTATTTTATTTCTTTTAATTATTTTCAGTTGACATTAAAGTAATGTAAAGATATTATTTAAGTTTTGGTTATTTGGATAATGAAATATTTTATTAAATTTATCAATAGATACTCAGTTCATTTTATTTAAAGACTTCCTGTCACACCCCAATTCTGTACTATTCAGAATGGTGTGATGAACCGCTAATAAACCAACGGTTCAACCAGGATCTCTAATAGGCTGTGTCCGTTGAAAATGAAACCATACACATCCACAACCATAATCAGAATAAATACACAATAGCGGAAGTCTTAATAATAAATGAACTGAGAAATCTAACTGTGATAACCATAATAAAATATCAAGTTATTGTTGTATCAACTAAGACATAAATAAATAAAGTATCAATTATATTCCCTTAATAATTCAAACAAAAATCTAATCGAATACGCATGAGTTGCACTCGCATGAGAGATCATGCGTATCCTCTAAGTCTTCGGCTTCCATTGTAGCAATACGCGCGTACACCGGAGCACTCATATAATCTTCGACCGTAGTACCTGCATCATCAACTAAAAATATTCGACGTCGAGAGGGTGAGTACACATCATGGCTCAGTAAGCAAACAAAACAATGCAATAAACATATGCATGCATTCAATTCATATCTTTGGTCTGGTAAATAAGTTTGCAATGTACTATAGAAATGATAGGTGGCCGCCGCACCTCTATACACGAGTGTGTGAAGCCGCCCAAAGGTAACGTTTATTGTCGTCCCACATGCACCCTACCATGGAATAGAGATAGAGCTAAAGTGCTGAGGCCCGGCCTATGACACTTCCCCTGATACTCTACCCATACTAACACGTAAGCCCCTGCTGGTGAGGGCTTACAAATTAACTAGGCTCGCAACTAACCAATCCTAATGTCAATCAGTGTATCCAAGGCCTCACCCCAGCATCCCTCAATACGTCCATAGAGATAGGGCTAAGGCCCCCCGGCAGAGTCAGAGACTATACGGTCCGAGACCACCTCCCCTCATACACTACGACGTAATAGTTCTGCTAAGACAGCTTTCAGGACCAGATATGGACATTATGAGTTCTTGGTCATGTCTTTCGGATTAACAAACGCACCAACAACTTTCATGGAACTTATGAACCGGGTCTTCCACGACATGTTGGATACATCGGTTATAGTATTTATTGATGATATATTGGTATACCCCAAGGACAAAGAAACCCACGTTAAGAATCTAAACGCCGCCCTACAGCGTTTAAGGAAAGAGAAGTTATATGCCAAATTTTCAAAGTGTGAATTTTGGCTAAGTGAAGTCGCCTTCCTAGGCCATGTAGTATCCGCTGAAGGAATCAAAGTGGACCCCAGCAAGATCGAGGCTATTGTAAAGTGGGAAGCACCAAAAAACGTTGCAGAAATAAGAAGTTTTCTGGGTCTCGCTGGTTATTATCGGAGATTCGTAGAAGACTATTCCCGGATTGCCGTACCTCTCACTAGTTTGACTAAGAAAGGTGAAAAGTTTGTGTGGACGGATAAATGTGAGAAGAGCTTCCAAACATTGAAGACCAGATTGATATCAGCTTTGATTTTGACTATCCCTATTCCAGGACAGACATTTACCTTATACACTGATGTGTCGGGACTGGGATTAGGATGTGTGCTTATGCAAGGAGAGCAAGTAATTGCTTATGCCACGAGACAATTGAAGATGCATGAGAAAAATTACCCCACTCACGATTTGGAGTTAGCGGCAGTAGTACATGCTGTCAAGATATGGAGACATTACCTATACGGAGAGAAATTTCAGATTGAGTCGGACCATAAAAGTCTTACTTATTTATTTAATCATAAGGAATTGAATATGAGACAAAGAAGATGGCTAGAACTATTGAAAGACTACGATTGTGATATCCAGTATCATCCGGGAAAAGCAAATGTAGTAGTGGATGAGTTAAGCAGAAAAGCAATGATAAAATCGCAAGGAGAGGTTAGCACAACTGCAGCAATGTGTACTACCGGAATGGTATTCAATCACAACAATGAGCAATATGTGATAGACGCAACAGATGAATCAGCCAACCAAGGGTTTATTCATCGGTTTTCAAATATGTTCGCTGCTTTGAAGATTATACCGGATATAATGGATGAAGTGAAGACAGCTATTAAATCAGATCCTTATCTGATAATAGTACAAGAAGATATTGAGAAAGGTAAGACTAATCCTGAGTTCACCTTGGACGAAGAGAGAGTACTGAAATACAAAGGAAGAATATGTGTACCTGAAACAGAAAGTGTGGACATTAGACACCGACTGATGAAAGAAGCCCATACCACCATCTATTCGATACATCCTGAAAGTACAAAAATGTATCATGATCTAAAGAAACTATATTGGTGGAGAGGAATGAAAGCAGATGTAGCCAAGTTCGTGTCTCAATGCCTAAATTGTCAGAAAGTAAAGGCTGAATGACAAAGACCCACAGGACTGTTACAGCCATTCCCAGAACCAGCATGGAAATGGGACTGCATCACTATGGACTTCGTCACGGGATTGCCACTGACTCCTCGAGTAGTTGACGCAGTTTGGGTGATTGTAGATCGTCTGACAAAAATAGCTCGCTTCATACCTATACGAGCTCAGTATATACTAGAAAGGTTAGCAAAGCTGTATGTGGATAATATCGTTCGATTACACGGTGTACCATAGAGCATTGTATCCGATAGAGATCCACGATTTACTTCCAAGTTTTGGGAAGGATTGCAAAAGGCTATGGGTACAACATTGAAGTTCAGTACCGCATTCCACCCACAGACAGACGGACAGTCAGAGCGTACAATTCAGATTCTAGAAGATATGCTACGAGCATATGTAATTGATTCAAAGGATCATGGGATGAAAAGTTACCATTGATCGAGTTTGCATATAATAATAGCTATAATGGCTACTATACAGATGTCACCTTATGAAGCATTGTATGGCAGAAAGTGTCGAACTCCTTTATTTTGGAATGAAGTTGGAGAACGTAGTATTGTTGGACCGGAATTTGTTGAAGAGACTTGTCGAGTGGTCGACATTATAAAGAAAAGAGTGAGAACAGCTCAGAACCGTCAGAAACAATATGCAGATACTCGACACAGAGATCTGAAGTTCGCTGTAGGTGATAAAGTATTTTTGAAGGTATCGCCTATGCGAGGATTGAAAAGGTTCGGACAGAAAGGAAAACTAAGTCCAAGATATGTCGGGCCGTATGAAATTCTAGCTAAGCGTGGTAAAGTGGCTTATCAGTTAGCACTACCACCATCTATGTCAAGTGTACATGACGTATTTCACATTTCCCTATTGAAGAAGTATGCCAAGGATCCAACGCATGTCTTAACAGTAGATTTACCAGATTTGACTTATGATTTGACATTTGAGGTAACACCAACTGAAATCACCAGCCGAAAGGTTCAACGTCTACGCAACCGAGATATTTATTATATTAAGGTCACATGGAAAAGTAGAGACATGGAAGAAATTACATGGGAAGAAGAAAATGCTATGCGAAAGCAATACCCTCACTTATTTGATGATGAAGGTACGTACAATTTCGAGGACGAAATTTTTATAAGTAGGGGGGAGTTGTAAGACCTGTGTCAATCTAACCCGGTCTTACCAGCTTGAACCAGGTTTACCCATCATGGTCGAGTCAGGTGGACCAAGGGCGTGAAGGAGATCGAGATCCCAGGTATCAAATCGACCTAAAAACACTTAAATTAGGGGGAGGGTCGCATACCCAGCCAAGGAGGGTCGGACCCCCCAAAACAAAAAGTCAGACCCTCAGTTTTGAAGGGAGGGTCGGATAACTTAGAAACCTAGGGTTGACGGGATCATCGACCCTCCCATCGACCCTCAGCTGCCGCCGAAACTAAAATTAGGAAATTTCCTAATTTTCGATTGGGATCCTTCCTAATCTCAAAGGGACTTATTTTAGGATGTTCCTACTCTATTTAAAGGACGTCCCTAAGCCTCTTTCACTCCTTTTACAACCCTAATTGGATTGAGAGAAAGATGAGAGAAGGAAGAGAAGAAGAGAAAGAAAACTTAAAGAAAAGGCTAAGGAAGAGAAGAGTTGCAGAGAAGGAGTATTCTTCTCAGGTATGTATACTAATTCCATGAGTTTCTACAGACCTTATGTTAGATATTGATGAGAGTGTGATCTAGGAGAAACCCAAACCATCAATCTATGGTTAGGTTTTCCTGGAAAATCATGGGAGAATACATGAAAGCTATTTAGGTGGTTGATTCATGGTTCTAGACTATGGAATGAATGTTGAATGGATTGTATGAGCAAGCCATAGGATCCCAAGCATGAAGAATGGACTAAAAAGAGGGAAATTGACCAAAGTACAACGAGGGTCGCACCGAGGGTCGATGACCATCCGACCCTAGGTGATCCTAACTATCGACCCTCAGTGTTTGAGAAGTTCAGATTTTGGGAGGGTCGCACCCATGGTCGATTAGGACTCCGACCCTACCTCCGACCCTCAGTTAACAGAATGATTTTTAAATTCTGAATAAATTCTAATTAAATTTTATCGGCTTTGTTAGGTCTTCTAGCAATATAATAACATTATAAAGGTGATTCTAAAGCTTGAAAAAGTATCTATTAGCAAGCTAAGGTGAGGGAACAAGACCTAAACTAATTGGTTAATAATAAACTGTTTTACTTCTGAGTCCAATGCCATATTGATTCTATGCGTGTATGCTTGTATGTGCATTTAACATGTCATCCAATATTTCTATTATTTGTTCATGCATATTTACTTTATTGTTTATAACATGATGATGATGATGATGATAGAAAAATGCATGTGAATGTTTGTGTTTGGCCAGTGTATATGGTGAGGATAGGAATGGTATCAACCGGTACAACCATGACCGTTCTTCATGGGGTGTATATTGTGCTATGGTCTACTCAAGTCATGTTCACTGATGTCGTCGTATCGCCATTACCTTAGCAGAACTATTGCGATGTAGGGCATCAAGGATGGTCTCGGTCCTTGAGTCCTATACTCTACCGAGGGGCCTTAGCTCTATCTCTACGGGTGCTCTAAGGGATGCTGGGGTGAGGCCTTGGATACACTATTTTGCATTAGAATTGGTTAGTTGCGAGCCCAGTTTGCAACCCTAGCCAGCAGGGGTTTATTTGTTGGTATGGTATCAATCAGTACAGCCATGCCATTTTCATGGGGTGTATATTGTGCCATTTTGGGTGCTGTGGGCGACAGTGCTAGAGTCATTGGGCGTATCCACACACTTGTGTATAGAGGTGCGGCAGCCACCTATCCTTTCTATAGCACAGTGCAAACTATAAACCAGACCAAAGATATAAATTGATTGCATGTATATGTATTGTTGCATTGTTTTGTTTGCTCACTGAGCCATGATGTGTGCTCACCCCTCGACGTCGAATATTTTTAATTGATGATGCAGGTTATACCATTGAAGACTATTTAGATGCTCCAGCGTACGGGAATGTAGCGACGATGGAAGTGGAAGATGAAGTGGATACACATGACGTCACTTGCGAGTGCAACTCATGTGTATTCAATTAGATTTTTGATTTATTTATTTGGATTTATTAAAGACATGTATTTGGTATTTAATTAATTATGTCTCAGTTGATACAGAATAATTTGTAATTTTAATATCACATAGATTCTCAGTTCATTTTATTATAAGACTTCCGCTATTGTGTATTTACTCTGATTATGAATGTAGATGTATGGAGTTTAGATAACACGGATATAGCCTATTCGAGATCTTAGTTGAACCGTTGGTTTGCTAGCGGTTCATCACACCATTCTGAACAGTGCGGAATTGGGGTGTGACAAACTGTCTCTTTCCATTAAGGATGGACGATGATTTGGGTGCCACATGTCAATGGATCCTATGCTAATAACCTTTTTAGGTAGGGCCACGTGACATGTGGGCCACCCAACTTACACTCAGCTCATTTATGGTTGTCATTGCCCTTCTAAACTCGTATAGAAGGATCCTGATAGCCATTGATCCGATTGATCTCAGCTATAACTCTCTATTGAATCGATTTGTGATTCAAATGGTAAGGAGAATAAGGGAGAGTTGATTTGATAAGGTAATCTAGTGTTTCAATTACATTCGACCTTATTCCACTCCCATTACTGGTTTCCACCATAATGGCTTGAGAAGTTTAACCTGTTCATGATTGATAGTTTTGATGATAGCACTTATGTTTAGATATGTCACTCCTTGAACAAATGATGTTGGAGAATGAAGAGTCTATTCGGCCGGCCTTACAAACGATTTTGGGTGAAATCTGCTTGGGTGAAGAATAGCTTTAGCTTTAGCTTTATTGGATCTAGCTGTAGCAAAGTGATAGAGCTTTAGCTTCATAGGAATCAACGATGACCCTTCTTCCAACAGTTGTAGTAGCAGAGAGAGAGAGAGAGAGAGAGAGAGAGAGAGAGAGAGAGAGAGAGAGAGAGAGAAGGGGCATCCGGAGGAAGTTTTTCCCTTTCTTCTCTCTGTGAGTTGTAGTGTTCGAGTAGGAGGGAGATTGTAATATTTCAAAAATTTAAAACCCTTTTTCTCTTTTGATCTCAGGTGACATTTACATCCCATTTAATTTTATGGATTTTTATCTTTGGCCATTGGATTGTTTTAGTTCCACGTGACAGTCATCCACTAGGTGCTCCACCCTTGAAGCACTTATGGGTGCTTCAGAGGAGCTCGATCCTTTAAATTTCTCTAGTGCTGGCAGCTCTATTATGGGCCTATTAAGTTTCCATCTTTAAAGTTCAAAAATAGTAAGTAGAGGGATATACACCCAAGATTTCAGATTTAACTAATGTGGGATTATTCCTAACCAATGTGAGATTATTCCTAAGACCCTCTCATGTGTTGCCCCTAAATGGTGTGGGGATTTGTTTGGCTCTGATCCGGTATGTAATTGGCAAAATTAAAGTCAAACCGTTTATAAATAGTTTGAAAACACTAACCAAAATTGATTACTAATCAGTTTTAGTTATTCGGTTTTTAAACAATTTCATTGCCAGGAGGGGAGGAAGAGAGAGGGAGAGGGAAAAGGGATGAAAGAAAACAATTTTAATCATATATGAAGGTGGAATTCAGATCCTCTATAGTGCTTCCAGCTAACACCGAGCCATTTGACTATTAGGAGTGCATCAGGACACATGTCTGAAACATTCCACTGTTAGATCCCCTCACTGTTGGTTGGCAACGATACAAAGGATCCTTACGTATTAAGGTGGGCTTACAATCTAGAGAAAGTTAACCATGTGAAAGCATTAAAATAATTTTAATTTATTTTTATGAATAGAAGTTTAGCATCAAAGGATTAATAAAGGGTTCAATTGGTTTTAATTGTACCATATCGTCTGTTTTAAAACGGTTTCATTTTTGAAACCAAAGCGAACCATTTAGCTAAATGATTTCATTTTTTAAACAATAATGGAACCATTTAATAATTGATTTCATGGTTTTGATTAAACGATTTGACTCGGTTTTCTTCTAATGGTTCGGTTCACTTCTAATACCCTTAGTTATGAATCATGATGTAAGAGATCGAGTGGTCGAACCGAGAAACAAATGGCCCTACATATGATAATCAGATCACCACATATCATCATAATTCCAATCATATTTCCTTTAGCGGGTCGCAAGTCAATGGGATGCAAGCTCTTAATTTTGAACCCAACCGCTTATATAGAAACCAAATTCAATTATTTAAACCAGAACCAATAAATTGATTAATAATAGGTTTGGTTCTAGTTTCTAAAATTAAAATCAAATAGTAATTGGTTTAGTTTGATTTTCAAACCAAAAAACCCATCGATTCAAAAATTAATTAAAATCGATAGGTTGTTAAACTGTACAAACATAAGGGTGTTAAAAATGAACCAAAACCATGAAACCAAAACCGAATCGAATCATTTAAATAGAAATCGTGAAACCGATTATAAAATGGTTTGTTTATGGTTTAAAAAATTAAACCATTTAGTTAAACAGTTTGATTCTGGTTTAAAAAATGAAACCGTTTGAACCGAGTATTTGGAACTGTTAAAACCGATTTTATTTTTAGTGCTTTCCACATGGCCTACTTCTAAATTTAAGTACACTTTCATATATGATTAAATTATTTTAATGCTTTCCTTTGCTATCTGCCAAAAAGAACTAGATCATGCTATTTGCTATCCCTCAACTCTAGCCACTCATCATTTGTCATATTTACCGACTTGTCAGATTTCTTCTTGAGAGCCTTAACAGTCCCCTCCCACGTAAGAATATTCTTCCCCTTTCTTGTCCCAAGATGAAATCATTATGGCCATTGAAAGGTTCTATGGAAAAGTTTGAACTTTTTGCTACCGTCCGATTAACCTGATCTTTGCCTTCCATACGTTCTCCTATCTTTTCTTTTGATCTTTTAGAGAAAACCCTTGCTCTATAGTTGTAATTTTTTCTCTTTAGAATCCTTGCACACCTTCTTCCTTCCGGATCTATTATGATCTGCCCGAACCTCGCTCTGAAACCACTTGTTAGGGATAAAAGTGCAAACAAGAAAGAAAGCGAAGAACGAGCAAATACACAATACAATAATTTACTATGGTTCGGTACCCAATGCGAAATGCCTACTTCCACCTCAGAGAATCAGATAATTTCATTATTTACCAAGAAAACTCTACAACTCTCTTTACCTGACAAAGCGTTTTTCTTCGAGATAATATATAGGCTCCCTAGAAACTGTAATCCCACACAATTACAAATTAATCATTGTAAATGTAATTGATCCAAACCCAAATACAAATACAACTCTAATACCTATATGGACCCCACAAAATACAAGACACAACCCAACATTTTGTAGGTTTACATTTGTGGTGGTACAAAAAATGGGTGCCTATTCATTGGAGCTACCTTTTCATGAATGTTGATGGTAGTCATGAGTATGCCTTCGGTGGCTGCGGGGTTGCCTAAATGACGTCTTGGAGTTCTACGTCAAGGGCCACGGGTGGGTCAAGTTTTTAGTTCTCGAGACTCTATCAGTGATAGAGGTGGGATAGGTTTGGCGGTGTGTGGTCAGAAGTTCAGGGTCATTTATGGATTCGTGGGGTAAGAGATACACGATGTAAAAATGGAACTTCATTTCCATAAAGGGTTGAAATGAGATTTCATACCCCTTAAAGGGTAAAGGGTATTTTTGAATTTTAGATTTTGATGGTTAACTTACATTACATTACCTACCATTTTAAACACTACGTTTGGGATACTCAAGTACAAAAGACGATCTTTTCGATGGATTGAAGGTAGAAGTGACCATGGACTTGTGTTCTTTTCCTGCTTGAGGCGTGTTCTTCTCCCGCTTTAGTCGCAGCGTATCATCTACTTTCTCCCATCGAAGTTTCTTCTGGTACTTCCTGTCTGTTCATTTTATCTTCGTCTCCTCATCTTGTCGTTCTGTACTCTCTTCACTATGGATAGAACTATAGTTCCCATTTGTAAGACCCGCACTCTATAAACCCGATCTAAACCTCTATTTCATGTTGTAATAGGTCATTCAATCATAACCAGACCAGACGGGATGAGCGGATGACCATCAGGTATGAAAATGGACCAAAACAGAGAAATAATGTTATACCGGTCTCATGATACCGGTCTACATACCGGTCGATAGCTATGTCTACCCAGGCAGACTAGTTAGATCCGAAAAAGGATCTCTGTGGGTCCCGCTTTCCAATCTCAATCCTAGAGACTTTTCTAACGTAGGAAAACTTCTTAAACTCCATCCTAGCTGCGAGGACAAATGTCCACCCATGCTGAATTGACAGTAAATGATTTGGAATCGCCACCTAGATTAAGGTTTATGACCTAAAATGTAGTTTCATCCTGAGATAAAACTTCTATTGACTCATGACCCAACATATTGGCTTTGGTCTATCAGAGAATGGATAAGCATTCAAGGTACAGTTTGGGAAGGTGTTAGGCACCCAAAACTGCCCAATCCAAAACTCGACGTCCTATGTGATTCTACTTTCCTTAGATTCTATGGTTTTGACTGTTCATGGTCAATGGATGATGATTAGGGTTCATGGGGGATCCTATGCCAAGTTGCTAAGTTCTTCTAGTTTAAATTCAGCCAAACATGTTCTCAAAGTAAAAAAAAAAAACAAACAAAATAATATACAATGAACTGAACCAAAGATGGTTAAGTGATGGACTGAATCTGAGATGTCCAAAACATCTAAAATTACCTTTTTATTCCAATCCTGGAAATCAAGTCCAAAACATAGTTCAAAATAGAATATGAGTTAAAGTTTATGGATATAGATTATGATTAAGCTTCCTTAGATTCAATTGTTCAAGTTGAAGTTTATGCTTGATGATGATTGAGATTGATTCTAGAGATGGCCTAATGGATCAAAGTGAATATGGATAATGGATATAGATATGGATATGGATATGGAGGACCTAAAGATACTAAGATGTGGTATCGTACTTGGAGAGTCCTCCAAGTTGCCTACGTATTCCAGAGGTCCTAGAAATTAGGTACAACATAGTTCGTTCTTGGGTGGATTAGGTAGTCTCAGGGATTAAGATATGCAAACACTCTCAGGGAGTAAAGTATGTGTACTCTCAGGGAGTAAGATATGTCTCTCAGGGAGGAAAGTATGTCTCTTAGGGAGTAGAGTGTGTCTCTCAGGGAGTATGTATGTCTCTTAAAGAGTAGGGTATGTCTCTTAGGGAGTAAGGTGTGTATACTCTCAGGGAGTAGAGTATGTAAGCACTCTCAAGGAGTAGGGTAGGGAAGCTGTCACACCCCAATTCTACTCTAACCAGAATGGTGTGATGAATCACCAATAAACCAACGGTTCACCTAGGAACTCACATAGGTCGTACCCACCATACCAAACCACGTACACATTCCACATTAATAATCAGAGGTAATAAACAAATAAACAGAAGTCTTATAGATAATGAACTGAGAGTTTAACAGTGATAAATAAATATTTAGTCCAATTATCTCTAAACCACAAGACATAAAAATAAATAATCAATTACATATCCGATGTTCAAATTATAACTAAACTTAAGCAAAAACACATTTATTGCACTCGCATGATGAATCATGTGCATCTTCTTCAGCTTCTACGTCCATCGCAACAACGTGTCCATACGTCGACGCATTCATGTATTCTTCAACGGTAGGACCTGCATCATCAACTAAAAATATTCGACGTCGAAAGGGTGAGCACACATCATGGCTCAGTGAGCAAACAAAACAATGCAACAAATATATGCATGCATTCAATTCATATCTTTGGCCTGGTTTATAAGTTTACAATGTGCTATAGAAAGGTTTGGTGGCCGCTGCACCTCTATACACGAGTATGTGAATCCTCCCAATAGATTAAACACCATTACCGTCCCACATGCACCCACCATGGAATAGAGATAGAGAGCTAAAGTGTCCGGATCAAACATCGTCAACACTTCCCCTGATGCCCTACCCATACCAACACGTAAGCCCTTATTGGCGAGGGCTTGCAAACTGGGCTCGCAACTAACCAATCCTAATGCCAAATAGTGTATCCAAGGCCTCACCCCAGCATCCCTCAATACCTCCATAGAGATAGAGCTAAGGCCCCCCCGGCAGAGTCAGAAACCATACGGTCCAAGACCACCTCCCTTGATTCCCTGCGACGTAATAGTTCTGCTAAGGTAATGACGATATAACGATGTTAGTGGGCAAGACTTGAGTAGAGATAGAGCTAGAGTCTGGTGACGAGGTCAAAGACCACCATGCCACATCCTCCCCCTGATGCTCGACTCGCATCCAACACATCAACCACACACATACATTCATATGCCTATTCCTAGCATCATCATCATCATGTTATAAATAAACAAAATTAAATATGCATGGACAGTAATAGCAGGAATATTAGATGACATGTGAGATGCACATTACAAGCATACATGCATAAAATCAATCATGGCATTGGACTCAATAAAAATAAACAGTTTGTCATTATCCAATTAGTTTAGGTCTTGTTCCCTCACTTGTTAGCAATACTCGATGTCCTTCCAAGCCTTGAAATTCTCTTTGAATTGATTTAACAACCTAAAAGTTATATGAATTTAAGTTAGGGTTCATATGTGACATGTTACAGTAGTTAAAAATCGAAACAAAGCACTGATAGGTGTCTGATTAATCCTATGGTCTCTTGCTGTATCGACCTTACCGTCTATGGTTGATACCCTACGGTCGCTATGGTGCGACCATAGCTGCGATCATATGATTTCTGAAATCTTTCCGAATGCCTTTGGTCGATCCTCTAGTCATACTGGTCATGCTATGGTCGACCGTAGCTGTGACCTTGAGATTTCTGGTCACAGTTTATATGAAATTCGAGTTCTTCCTGGGTAAATTCTTCTATTCTTCAATGGGTTTTATTCTAAGGTCATCCAATGGCCATCATTAATAGTTTATTATACCTTAATCATCAAATTCATTCCTCATGGTTCTCCTTGGGATTTTCTCAAGGAAATCACATAGATCATAATAGGTTGATATTGCCTATCTTCCATAGAAGTCTTATTTCTTAGAGTTTACATCTCCAGAGATTCGTTTCATACCTTTGCCCGTGATAGAGAGTCAATCTCTTCTCAACAAATCTTTCTCCTTAGCTTTTTCTTCTTCTCTTTCTCTTCCTTCTCTTTCTCCTCTTTCTTTAGGGTTTACTAATGTTCTAAAAGAGTGAAAATGGTTGAGGGACGTCCTTTATATAGAGAAAAACTCTCCATATAGAGTCCTCTTTCAATTGGGAAAGCAATCCCTTAGTTTAGGAAAGTTTTCAAAACTCGGAGTTTGATCTGGGTTCTCACGGTCGATCATACGGTTGCATAAACCGTCAAATCGTAGGGTCGAAATCATTGACCGTGGGGTTCTAGATTTGAGAATTTTGGTTCCCTTCCTTATGGTCGGCCATACCTACCCAAGCATGCGACCTTAGGTATGTTTTTAGTGTTTTTTAACTCGATTCTCATACCTGGTTTGTGATCTATTTTCACACGCTCGGTCCACTTGGTCCAGAAATGATGGGAAGACCTGACACGACACGGTTAGACCAAGTTAGTGGAGTGCGGGTCTTTCATAAGCACTCTCAGGGAGTTAAGTATGTGTACTCTCAAGGAGTAAGGTATGTCTCTCAAGGAGTAGGGTATGTCTCTCAAGGAGTAGGTGTGTAAGTTCTCTCAGGGAGTAAGGTTGGTAAAGACTCTCAGGGAGTAGAGGTATGTAAGTGTATATAGACTGAGATTTGGAACCGTATCTGGGAGTCTTCCCAGATTACCTACGTATCTTAGGGTTTGCCCTAAGAATCAGGATCTACGTAGTTCAGAAGGAAGTAGGGTGTTCATTGGGTGACCCGTTTGGGTCGAAATACGGGTGGTTACGTAAGACTGCATGATGAACCTAAAAGATTTATGGTTGGATTCACTTCACACCTATCTGGGTTTCTGCACCTTAGGGGAATGAGTTGAAGGGTAGGGATTGTCTTAAAGCTTCCCTTGTAACCTAAATCCTAATTTTGGAATTATTGGGTTAGGCTTCATGCTTCTTGATTAAGACTTTTATCTTTTTTGCTTTTACCCTTCCCTGAATGTGGGTGTCTACATGCAGGTCCCCACACCTAGGAATGTCTTCTATCAGTGTACATGCACAGCAGTTCGACTAGGGTGCAACAGAAAGTAAGTTCTTTGCCAACAACATATATCATTCAAGCATGACATTAGCAAGCATATCAAACATGGCAGTGTACCCAAAGCTAACATTGCAAGCAATTCAGATATGACAGTGTGCTCAATATGACAATGTAAGCATGTGAACATGGTAGATGCATGGATATAACAATGTAGACAATATCAGATCCCCAATCTAACGGTTATATCTCTTTTGATAATCATGATCAACACTTTCATCAAAATAACCAAGATCAACAGCTCAGATCTCAAATCAAGTTATAATCATGATCAATGACTCATATCTCATCAAAATAGCTAAGATCAATGGCTTAGATCTCACAAAATGATAATCTAATGATCCAAATAATATAATCCAACTGTTCAGATTCATTTGATTCACTCCTGATGGAAATTCAATGGTTCAAATCACTTAAGATCATATTCCAACCATTTAAATTGATTAAAATCACTTCCAAAGATAATCTAACGGTTCAGATCGCTCATCATGATAATCCAACTGCTCAGATTGATTAAAGTCACTCCCAAAGACAATCTAACGGTTCAAATAGTTTATCATGATAATCTAACCGTTCAGATTTCTTTAAGACACTTATCAAGACAATCCGATGGTTCAGTATCATATCATCCATAATGACAATCCAATGGATCAAACTCATCCAAATCACTCATGATGATAATCCAATGGTTTAAATTTGATATCACATTACCATTATGATCAACGGCTCATATCTCATCAAAGCAGTTAAGATCAACGGCTCAGATCTGCTCATCAAAATTATTCAAGATCGAGGGTCATATTTGCTCATCAAAATTATTCAAGATCGAGGGTCAGATTTTCTCATCAAAATTATTCAATATCGAGGGTTAGATTTTCTCATCAAAATTATTCAAGATCGAGGGTCATATTTGCTCATCAAAATTATTCAAGATCGATGGTCAGATTTGCTCGTCAAAATTATTCCAGATAGAGGGTCAGATTTTCTCATCAAAATTATTCAAGATTGAAGATCAGATTCATTAAGTCAATCATCCATATGATCAGATTCAAAATCTAACGATTTAGATTCATTTAATCAATCTAATTTAGTGGGAATCATTCCATTGATACAAAAGTGATAAGAAACGAAAATCTCATGACATGATAACATGGATCATGAAGCAAGATAATGGTACCAACTAAACTCCTGAACAAAGAAGACAATTATGGCAACAAAACTTTATGAAGGAGCTCAAAAAAATATATGCAACGAATGTATACAGTTTAATACCACAAAATCATAACTCCATTGAACCACTCAAATAATTCACAAGAACAGATTCAAAAATCATGATAACAATTTAAAAATTACCTGAGAAATGAACATGAAATCCATCGCAAAATTCTTATAACCAAGAATCTTTTGGACCCATAGGACATGATGACAGTTTGAGGGAAAAACCTGTCTAAGCCATGTTCCTACTAGTGAACGTTGCCATGGAGGAGCGTGGAAAAATGACCAACTAATCCAACATTCCAAGCTCTAGTTGCAGCAACCAAGGTCTGGACAGCCTGCATCCCACGAGGGAGGTGCCATGGTTGTGCATCAATGCATGGATGTTGATGGTCAGCAGCAGCCGCCCAACTCCCTTGGTGAGTCGCAAATCCTCCCTCTTCTCTTTTCTTGTTTCTCTCTTCCTTTTTCTTCCTTCTCTCCCTATTTTTCCTTTCTCTGTCCCCAATCTCTCTCTCTCTCTCTCTCTCTCTCTCTTTCTCTCTTTCTCTCTCTTTTCCAGTCTCCTCAATGGTCCAGCAATAAGCCTCCCTCCTCTACGTCTTTCTCTTCTTCTCCCTTTTATCTCTCCCTGTTTTTCCTTTCTCCGTCCCCAAGCTTTCTTTCTCCTTTCTTTTCTCCAGTCTACTCAATGGTCCAGTAGCAAGCCTTCCTCCTCCACGTCTTTCTCTTATTCTCCCTTTTATCTCTCCCTCCTCTCTCTCTATGGGTTTTCGGTCAGGCTAAAGTGTTGGTCCCTCTGATTAGCACTCTTGCAGGTGTGCTATATAGACGTTGGGGGAAGGGAGTGAGTCGTGTGTTTTCGAATGGAGGGGGGATTGGTAACCGATGTGGTGGAGTTGGTGGTGCAAGATATGGGTCGGTGGAGTTGGGCTCAAGAAGCATGGGCGATGGAGTAGCTCAAAGAAGGGACTGCTAGTCATGGGGATGAGGACATGGCAGCATAGGTTTTTTTTTTTTTTTTTTGGTTTTGGTGGTTTGTGTAGGTCATGACAGGTGGCTCAAGGTGGCATGGAAGATAGATGGGTAGTTGGTGGTCTTGGGCTCAAAAAATGGAGGTGACGGTGCTTTGGGGTTAGGTTCAAGATGGGAGGTGGAGTGGAGTACACGGCTGGGTTGGTGTATGAAGGTTGGTTTTGGGTGGCGTAGCATGGGATCAAGTGGAGGTGCATCATGGGTAATGGAGTGGATTGATGATGAATGGTGTGGCTAGGTGGTGCTCTCTTCTCTCTTCTCCCTTATCGGGTTCCCTCTCTCTTTCTCTCTTATCGGGTTCTCTCTCTCTCTCTCCTCTTGACTGAATATATATATATATATTAATATATACAATATAATATATAGAAATATTATATGATATATAAATATATAGTATATATCATATAAACCTATATGTATAACAAAAATACAAAAAAAACATGCACATGGGTTGAACCGACTTGGTCCGGATTGCTCTGGGCTGGGTCAGGCTGGACTGGTCGAGTTTGACTGGGCTGGACTGAATTGGGTTTGAACTGATTTGGGTTGAACCAAGTTGGGTTGATTTGGGTTTTGACCGGCTCCTCTCCGTCTTTTATGGGCCATTTCAGTATGCATCTACATGGAATTATTTGGTGACCTTTCTCTTGAATTTTCCAAGTCCGCTTTGCAGAGTATCCAAAATGAAGAACACTGGCGCTTGAATCACTTGATTCGGACGTCGAAAAATAAAATTATAAAGGATCGAAGTTTAGGCGGGCATATCGGCTTGTAGCTTTGCATGGGATCCTTCGGAGGCCGTTGTCCCAGATTTTCCGTGGCCACTTTGAAGAGGATGGACAATGGAGCACACTGGTGCTTGGATCACCGGATTCGGATGTTAGATGATCAAGATATGAGAACGTGAATTTTAAATAATTAAACTTACGATAATTTGCATGCAAGCCCTTGGATAATTTATTATTATTTTTAGAAAACCCCTTGTACTTATTTCCAACTAAAATTGCCATATCTTCTTCCTTTGATATTAGGATTAAGAGATTCTGGTCTCATTTCAAAGGTATTTCCAGGACCTATGCATCCATGCAAATTACAGCCCATGACCTTGTTGTGGGGCCCGCCGAAATTGGCCTCGAAGTCGTCGTTTAATGTCCAAACATTGAATTGACCCGCAATCTTTCCGAATGTGTTCACAAAGACTGCTACACACTGGGGGGGGCACTTTGGCTCAGCTCAGAACACCGTAGAGAGCATACAGGGACTAATTGACTGTTGGTTTGAGAGAGTTTCACTCACCTCTCCTTTCTTGCTATCTACACACCAATATAGTTGTCATAGTTAGGGAAAGCAAAAATCTGGTGCTTACACTAGCCTATTTAAGGACCTCTAAACCTCATTAAATCTCTTTGATTGATTCTCACAAACCCTAGAGAGGAGAAAGAGATATGAAGAGGAGAAGGAGCTGAGAAAGGTTGAAAAGGGACCTCTGTTGGACGAAGAACACCATAATTCGTGAACTAATGATAAGTGCCTAAACTTTTCTCTAAGTTAAGTATTGTGGATGACTGATCAATACCATGCAAGGTTAGGTATTGATCTAAAAACCTAAATTTCCGTTAAACCCTAATTCAGTTAATAAACCCTAGATTGAATGCTAAACTAAGGTTTTTTAGAATGTAGGACTTGAATAGAAGATAAAACAAAACCTAAAACGTTGCTCAGGCCTAGAATGCATAGGAGGAACCCTAGAAGCCATAATGGGTGACCAACGGAAGACGAACACCAAGTTGGTGGTCTTTAGAGGCATACCGATCGACCATACCGGTGGCACTATGTGCGACCGGTACCTCTCGGGTAGCCTGCCAAGGCTGTCCGATCGACTATATCGGTCACACCACTGTACAGTGACCTGCGACTGGTATGTCCAGAATTGGTTGGTTTTTGACCCAGTTGGTTTTCGACCAATGTAAAACCCTAGGGAACTAATTCCAACTAAACCCTAACATCGTGTAGGACCCTATGGTAGCGAGATTAGACACTATGACGTGGAACAAGCTAGCAATCAAGCGTCAGGTAAGGGAATCGAACCTAAACCCTAATAACTTAATAACAGTAAAACGTTGTTAATATTTATTGTTCTGTGGAATGTTGTTTGTGTATATTCACTTGTCATCTTTAATTTCAGTTATTATATTGTTCCTGCATACTCCCTATGCTAGGATGTGATTGTTAGACATGTGATTGTTTTCGTTGGTGTGTGGAATGGAAAGGACCGAGGGTCTTGGATCATTCCTCATACTAGCACCTTTGCGTATTGCTGCTATCTTAGCATGCTTGGTGGGGATATGGTATCAGGAGGACGTGGCACTGTAGTTTCTGGCCTGGCCACCAGACTCGAGCCCTATCTCTATGCCATAGGGAGTTGTGCTGGGATAGGGCCTACTGTAATGACATATAAGATTGGTTAGTTACGAACCCAGTTTGCAAGCCCTCGCCAATAAGGGCTTACGTGTTGGTATGGGTAGGGTATCAGGGGAAGTATTGGCAGTTTGTGATTCGGACACTTTAGTTCTATCTTTATTCCATGGTGGGTGCATATGAGATGACAATGGTGTTTGATCTATTGGGTGGATTCACAAACTCGTTAATAGAGGTGCGGTGGCTGCCAATCCTTTCTATAGCACATTGCAAATTTACAAATCAGACCAAATGTGAATGTTACTCATGCATGTTATTTGTTGCATTGTCTGATTTTCTTACTGAGCTAATTAGTTGTGAGCTCACCCTTGTGTACACACTATTTTTAGATGTTGATGTAGGTTATATTGTGGAGGACTACGTAGATGCTCCAATGTATGGAGGTGTTGTTGTTCTGGAAGTGCAAGCAGGGGAGGACGAGCATGACACTTCATGCGAGTGCCCTTACTGCGTGTACCTCTAGGATATTCTTGGTTTAGCTTATTTTATTTATTTCAGTTGGATTTTGGATTTTATAAACAATGTAAAGGTATTTATCTACGTTTTGGTTTATTGGATAATTATGATAATTTATTTAAGTATCAATAGAATATTCAGTTCATTTAATTTAATACTTCTGTTGTATTTATTAAAAATCTAATTATGGCTATGTGCAATGGTTTGTATAAGTGGATACGGTCTTATCGAGATCTTGGTGTGAACCTTTGGTTTAAGTGGTGGTTCACTCACACTTTTGGTTCAATCGGAATTGGGTGTAACACCATTTCTCAAAATACTAAGTTTGAACATAATGATCAGGATCCAGGCTAGAAGAAAGATTATATTAAGAAGGATTATCAAACTGCTGATATAGAAAAGGAGGATGATGATTCTGTGGTAATTGAAGATGAGGCCGTGGTTTTATCTCCTTTTCAACCTGAAGTCACACTGGTAGGAAAAATCATTACAAGCAAACTATACAGATGACAAGCAGTTACTGAAGGTTTACCAGCAGAATGGAATACTATGGGTGGTGTTCAAGTGACTTTCTTCAATACTGATACTTTCGTTTTCAGGTTTCAACATGAATTGGATCTCTAAAATGTCATCCGTGAGTCTCCATGGTCGGTTGGAGGAAACCTGGTTGTTCTGGAGCAATGGAATAATGATAGGCAGTGGACTTTTGATCATTTTGATATATGGATCTAGTGTTATGGTACTCCCATAGAGCTATTATCTGAAGACCTGGCAGTGCATTTTGCTTCAAAGATTGACTCTCCAAGTATGATATCACTTGTTGATGATATAGTCAGAAGTAAACCTATCCAATTTATGAGAGCAAGAGTTATTATTATGGTCTCACAACCATTAAGGAGCTTCTTCAATATCAAAAGAAAATCTTTACCAGATCATAAGGTGACTGTCAAATATGAGCGTTCACCTCTATTATGTTACTACTGTAGGAGAATAGGGCATGACCATATCCATTGCGTTAATTTGTTTGAAGATCTTAAGAATCGTAGAAGAGACCATGGGTGTTATTCAGTGATTGCTTGTCCTAAGGCTCCTAAAAATCAGTTTGATTCTGAGCTAAAAGGATCAATTCCAAGTAGTAGAATTATTGAAAAGGCAAAAGTTCTGTTCTCTAGAGAGAAAGGAGGAATAGATCAGTCACGGGTGAACTATGCTGCAACCAAAGGTGGAAGATTAATGAAGGAAGATGAAAGGTTTGTCGATTCAGCTTCAATGAGCTCTCCAATGCATATGAGCTGTAATTCCAAGAAGAGTTTTGACGAAGAGTTGGCTGGTGGTAGATTTCGTAAGATTCAAGGCAGCAATATTAAAGGATCCGAGGGGCTCGAGAATTCCCACAGAATCTGGCCTTCCGCATGCTACTCTCAATCCTTCCTCGAGTCAAAAATCTCAGATTTCGGAGCCGAACTTTTTGGATTATTCTAATCTCAATGACACCCGAAATCCCCAAGCAAATCTTATTGAAGATTCCATTGAAAGGAGTCAAGATAGTGATAATGTTACCGTATCATGTTCGGCCAGTCCAAAACGGGGATATCAGCAAGCAGAATTAATTCCCTGCCCGTAGAAAGCTAAGAGAGCTAGACACTCTCCTTCGGACTCGGATAATATGGATGATCAAACTGATTATTTTTTAAAATTTGGACCCGTGGTGGCTCGGGAGAAACAGCCCCACGGGTGCCAATGAAGCTCTTAAGCTGGAACTGTCAAGGGTTGGGGAATGACCCAAATATTGTGTTTCTTATGGAAACAAAAAAATAAGAAAGAGAATATGCGGTCTTTCATTAAAAGTTTCAGTGGAAGCATTCCTTTTGTGTTGATCCGAATGGCTTTTCTGGTGGATTGATGATTATATGGAAGGACAATCTGCATATTGAGATTGTCGAGTCAAGCATGAGATTTATCGATTTAAGAATTCATAGGCCTTCTTTTTTGGCATGTTATATTACTTGTTTTTATGGTGAACCAACAAAGGAAAGAAGATCAAATTTCTGGGATTTGATGTCTAGTAAATTCGCAGATAGGAAGGACGACTGGCTATGTATAGGGGATTTTAATTCTTATTCGGGGAGGCATGAAAAAATTTGAGGGAAAGTGGATATTGGTCGATACTCTAGATCTTTTAAATCCTTCTTAGACTCTGGTAATCTTGTCGAAATTCCATCCCCAGGGCCACAGTTTACTTGGAATAATAAAAGAAAGGGTGAAGAGAATATTAGAATTAAACTCGATCGTGCCTTTTCTAATTATGGCTGGAGAACCAGATTTGCCGAATCTTTGGTGTTTGTTAAATCTTCATTGGGATATTATTGGATATTTCTGGAGCAAAATTTAGAGGGATCAGACCTTTTAGATTTGAGGCCATGTGTGATTGCAAGGATACGGTTGAGAAAGGATGGGATTTAACTAATAGACCTACTTTATCTCACAATTTTCGAAATTGTAGAGATACTCTAAAAATTTGGAATAAAAAATGCTTTGGGAGAGTCTAAGCGAATATTGCTTCTTTGCATGAGAAGTTGCTCCAAATTCAAAGTGGGCCACCCAAGGATTATGACATTATGCAAAAATTGGAGATTATCAAGGACCAAGATAAGGAGTTATTAAAAGAGGAAGTTATGTGGTAGCAAAAATCGCTTGTGGATTGGCTGAAGAGAGGAGATCTAATACTAGATTCTTCCAGGCATCTACTATTCAAAGGAGGGCTAGAAACCGGATTACCTACATCAAGCTTTCATCAGGGGAGTGGTTAGACAAGGAGAATGAAATATATGGTGAATTCAAAAACCATTTTGAGGACTTTTCTTCATCGAATATTGAGGATGCCCAGATTGCTGAAGCTCTTCATAATATCGATCCGGTTATTTCTCATGAGGATAATGATCTCCTTTGTAAAATTCTCGACTCTGAAGAGATTTTCTTTGCTTTGAAAGCTATGGCCCCTCTGTAATCTCCTTTTCTTTGCTTTGAAAGCTATGGCCCCCCCTGTAATCTCCAGGGCTAGATGAATTCTCTCTAATATTTTTTCAAAAGTTCTGGGAGATTACTAAAGGTGCAGTTGTCAAATTTGTTCAAGAATTTTTCACATCAGGAATTCTCCCACCAAGTATGAATGAAACCTATATTTGCCTTATTCTTAAAATTAATGATCCAGAATCGGTTGACCAATTTAGACCTATTAGCTTATGCGGGTTATGCACAAAAATTATTTCTAAAGTTCTTGCCCTGAGATTGAAACCTCTGCTTGACAATATAATTTCTCCTACTCAATCGGCATTTGTTCCGAATAAAGTAATTTCGGATAATACTGTCATCGCCCATGAGGCATTTCATTTTATTAAAAGGAGGCGAAAAGGAAATAATTTTTGGAGGGCCATGAAGCTAGATATGCCAAAAGCATATGACAGGCTTAAGTGGAAGTTTATTGAGGCCACTCTCTTGAAATTTGGATTTCATGTTAAATGGGTTTCCTTGATTATGCAATTGGTCTCTACAGTTTCCTATACTCTTCTCATTAATGGAGCTGAGAGGGATAGCTTCAAACCTTCAAGGGATATCAGACAAGGGGACCCCTTATCGCCTGCTTATTTATTCTTTGTTCTGAGGTTCTATCATCCGTTCTTCACCAGGCTGAATTGCAAGGTTCTATAGCTGGTATTAATTTCTATAGGAGATAGCATTCTATTAGTCATTTATTATTTGTAGATGACTGCCTTCTATTTTCTAAAGCAAGCTTCAGTTAGCTTTTGGCTATTAGAAACTGCTTGGAGATTTATTGTAAGGCTTCTGGATAGAGTATAAATCTCAAAGTCCATGATGACTTTTAGCCCTCATACTCCCTAAAAAATTAGAAGATGATTTTCTAGGGTTATAAAAATCCCTAATGGGCGTGGACCTACTAAGTATCTTGAGCTTCCATCTGAGTTTGGAGCTTCAAAGAAGGAGTCTTTTATTTTTACTTTGGAAAGAACATTGACAAAAATTAAAGGCTAGAAGGCAAATATGATCTCTTTTGGAGGGAAGGAGATCCTTATCAAATCAGTAGCTGTGCCTACAATAAATTATGCGGTTTCACATTTCAAATTGCCAAGCTCTTCCATAAAAACATTAAGCAAGCTGTGGGGGACTTCTTGTAGAGTAATGGAGATAACAAGAAAGGCATTCCATGGGTATCATGGAGGAGAATTTCAAGATCTAAAGATGGAGGTTTGGGAATTAGAGATCCTTCTCTTCACAACAAGGCTCTCCTCGCTAAAATTGCGTGGAAACTCCTGAAGAGTCCTGATTCCTTGTGGGCCAAGGTATTAAAATCCCTCCATTTTCCTAATGGTGATTTCCTTAAAGTTAAAATTGGTAGTAGACCCTCTTGGGCTTGGGCTTGGAGAAGTATTTTGAAAGGAAGAGATGTGATTGAAAAAGGCTTTATTTGGCATGTTGAGAAAGGAAACCTTATCAACATAAGGAATGACCCTTGGGTGCCAAAATTGATCGGGTTTAGGATTACTACCCTTTTGGACTCAAACTCTTCAATTTTTTGGGTTAATGATCTAATAGATCCTCTTAATAAAGGCTGGAAAGTAGATCTGATTAGATCTATTTTCAATCCTAAAGATGTGGAGGCTATTATCAACATTCAATTAAGTTTATTTCCTAATGAGGATAATATCATATGGGGAGCTTCCAAAAATGATAATTTTTTGGTGAAATCTATATACCATTTATTAAAAATTTGGAAGAAGATGCTTTGAAGCTTCTCCCTTCCTCTTCTACCAGCCATAAATGGAATTTGATAAAAAAAAAGGATTGTTGGAAATTAATATGGCATTTTAAGACCCTGCCAAAGATTCGCTCATTCCTTTGGAAGGTTTGCGTTGAAATAGCTTCAGGAGAAAATTTAGCTAAAAGAAATGTGCAGGTGGATCCCTCTTGCAAATATTGCAATATATACCCTGAGACCATAGAGCATACTCTGTTCCAATGCTCTTTTGCTCGAGTGGTATGGTTTGGTTCCCTAATTTCTTATGTTATGCCTATAAATAATGATCTATCTATATCTCAATGACTCCAACAATGGAATAAGTTTATTAAGTTCTCAAAGCTGGAAGGCACCAAATCCTTTTTCATTGGCTACATTCATTTGTTGGCAGATTTGGCTGGCTAGGAATGATGCATGCTTCCAGAGGAAAATGTGGACACCTTCGTAGGTCATTAGTAAAGTTGTGAGTGCCTTTACCGAATTTGATTGAGCAAATTTTTCTCCAACTAATTTCCCTCCCAATTTGTAGGTGGCTTCTGAGAATTCTTTCCGAAACTATGACCATGAGTTTGATGTTATTTTCAATACTGATGCTGGTTTAATTCCAGATTCCCTCATTGGTGGTCTCGGATTCTGCTGCACTGACCAATCAAAGAAGATTTGTACAGCAGTTTCAAGTCCCTAGAGTTTCTGTGATAGTCTTGAAGGAGAGGCTCTTGTGATAAGATTGGCTATGATTGAGGTTTGAACCTTGGCCATATTGAGTAGATATTGAGCAGTACTGAGTGTGTTGTCATTGTTGGCAACCTTGGTTGAGTGACATGGAGGAAAGAGGTTGTCTGCAAACAGTGTAGACAATTAGCAGTCAGAGTGGACAATCAGCAGGCTCCTTGTGTGGTTGAAGATTAAAAATATGATAGAGAATAGAGAGAGAGAGAATTTAGAGAGAAAGTAGAGAGAAGGAGGAGAGAGAATATGGGACCAGGTGGGTCCCACCTGAGGTGGCCAGCTACCTAGGCAACTAGACCACCCAGCTGGCCAGGCCATGCCGTGCCCAACAGCATAGCCCAGCAGGCCATGCCCTGCCTAGCAGCACATCACAGCACAGCAGGCAGTCGCGTGCACAGCACCCTCGTGCCATGCTGCAGGTTAGCAGGGTAGCAGCAGTGCAGCCAGCTCCTTACAGGCCAGCATGACACGATGCCCATGCGTGTGGCCATTGCATCATGCAAGCCCGCAAGGCTTACGCGGCTTACATCTCACATGTTCGACGAAATTTCGCAAAGAACAATTTCCTAAAGACCCTACTGGAAAAATTAGGATTTACAGGGCAATCTTACTCATTCACAGGGGAAATTTGGTAAAAAAAAAGAAGAAGATCCAAAATAGAGGGTCTGGATCAAGCCACGTACCCAAGATTCCTATTTGATGGCCGAGAAAAATGCGGGCTACAGTACTTCGTAGGTGGTGCATCAAGATCCTTGCACGAGGTCTACGATTGGTTGGTTGCAAGTTTATTTTATGCTCCACGCTTCATTTTGTAGCAGCATTGATTCGGTGAAGCGCATGTGAGGCAAGGGCGGCGACAAGATACAGATCTAACAGCCAGGATCGTAGCCGATAATCGGTGATGCAATTGAGACTGGTCCAACGACCATTCAAAGACCCGCCTTTCACCGACAAATCCAACGGCCAAATGGGTCAAATTCCTTTTTGACCAATCAGCGGGTGACACAAGCGTCTGACCCGTCAGCGGAGGCAGTGTTCGAGTGTGGCGTGGCGCACCGAATCAGACCCCAAGATGCCATTTAATCTAATTTGGGTGGTCAGTCTTCTGATGGCCATATCTTGGCCGTTCGAGCTCGGATTGGAGTGATTCAAAGTTCCTTGAACACCATTTTTGAAGAACTACCCATTGCAACCTGTTGAAGAAACTTTCAAAGAGGGCAGAGTGCGATTTCAAGAAAAAACTATTGTTGGAGCACTTTGTATGTATTATGTGACTTCCATTCACTCCCTTGCCCATCAATGCTCTACTGGAGCTAAGGGAAAGGACTGAGACGATGTATTGAACTTCCGGTGAAGTTTTGGTAGTGGGAAAGACAATAGGAGAGTGAGAAACTCCTATTATTGGTGAAGAAAGACACCTACCACCATTAGAGAGGTAGAGAAGTTTGCTTGGTAAGCTCTACACGTACTGTGATTACACTGGGAAGGTAATCACACGCACCAACCCTATGTTGTTGTGTTTATGATATTTGGGAAGGTTTATAATCAATCCATTCATTATTCATTGTAACCTGTCAAGCAGGGTGTTTGACAGGATTGAGGGTAGTTACCCAAAATCCCAAGTTGCAGCTTGGATTTCATTGGTGGTATAGCACCCAACTATTGTAGCAATTGATACTATCTGAGTAGAGTATTGGGTATAATACGAAACCCTAGTTTAGGGTATTGCCCCGTGGACTAGCCATCTGTCACACCCCAATTCTGACTGAACCAGAAGTGTTAGTGAACCGTCATGGAACCAATGGTTCACACCAGGATCTCTATAAGACCGTGTCCACTCATACAAACCATTGCACATAACCACAGTCAGAATATAAATAATACAGCGGAAGTCTTTAAATAAATGAACTGAGTATCTATTGATAAATTTAAATAACATAATCGATTATCTAAATTTCCAAACATAAAATATAATATCCTTACATCCACTAAATCCAACTGAAAATAACTAAAAATAAATAAAAGTCAATCAAAGGTACACGCAGAAGGAACACTTGCATGAAGCGTCATGCTCGTCCTCTTCTTCTTGTACATCCAAAGCAGCAACGCCACCATACGCCAGAGCGTTCACGTAGTCATCTACCGTGTAACCTGCATTAACATTTAAAAAAACAATGTATATACAAAGGGTGAGCTCACAACTTAGCTCCGTAAGACAATCAGACAATTTCACAATATTATGCATGAGTAATAATCATTTTATGCTGTGGTCTGGTTTAAGTTTGCAATGTGCTATAGAAAGGTTCGGAGGCCGCCTCACCTCTATACACGAGTGTGTGACATCGTACAGTAGATCACACCACCACCGACCCACATGCACCCATCATGGAATAGAGATAGAGCTAAGGTATACCCGCACCTCCCCTGATACTCCACCCATACCAGTACCTAAGCCCCTACTGGCCGGGGCTTGCAAACTGGGCTCGCAACTAACCAATCCTATATGTCATCAATGTAGGCTCTATCCCAGTACAGCCGTCTACGGCATAGAGATAGAGCTAGAGCGTGCAGGCCGGGCTGGAGACCACAATGCCTCACCTCCCCCTGATACCCTACCCGCAACAAGCATACTAGGATAGAACAATATGCAGGTAGACCCTATCCCAACATAACTCCCTACGGCATAGATATAGAGCTAAAGCATCGTGGCCAGGCCAGCGTCAACATCGGAGACCACAGTGCCACATCATCATGGCCAGGTCAACGTCAACATCAGAGATCTCCGTGCCACGACCTTCCCCTGATACCCCACTCGTACCAAGCATGTTAAAATAGAATACTACAAAAGGTGCCAGAGTGAGGAATGATCCCAGGCCCCATGCCCTTCCCATTCTACACTCCAACGAAAATAACCACATGCCTAACAATCACATCCTATCATATGGAATATGCATGAACAATAATAATAACTGAAAATAAAAGATGGCATGTGAATATGCACAAACATCACATCATATATATTCAGGGTTATTAACAATGATTTACTGTCCATTAATTATTAGGGTTTAGGTCAGATTCCCTTACTTGATGCTCGTTTGATAGCTTGATCCACCTCGCAAGATCCAAACGTGCTATCACAAAGTCCTACATAATATTAGGGTTCAATTAAAATAGTTTCTTAGGGTTTACGTTGTTCGAAAAACCAACGAGGTTACAAAAATACACTCACAGAGCTGACCGGTGGCATGTACCGGTCGCAGCTCTGTGGAGAAATCTGGTGACCGGTATGGTCAGCCGGTCCCCACAGACCAGCCCCCCGAAAGGTACCGCTCGCAACATACCGGTCGCACAGGGTGCAACCGGTATAGTCGACCGGTATGTCTCCGGAAGACCATACTTTGGGTTTTTTGACATATCGTCGATCATTCTCCATGGTTTTCAGGGTTTCTCCTATCCATTCTAAGTCTGAGCTTTGAGTTAGAGTTATCTCCAACTCATTCAAGTCTACTTTCGATGAATATCATCCTAGAACTCGAATCTAGGGTTTGACAGAAATTTAGGGTTTAATGGCCAATTAGGGTTTTAGATCAATACCTGCTTTGCATGGTATTGATCCACCCATACAACTATCCTAGAGTCATAGAGTAAGAAGAATGATTCAAACACTTACCGTTGACTGGCGTAAGGTGAGCGTCGTCGAACGGCAAGGGCGACACTTCCTTCTTCTTCCTAGCTTCTTCTCCTTCTCTAACCTCCTTCTCCTTTCTAGGATTTGTGAGGAATAATGGAAAGGATTTGAGGAGGGTTATAGGTGTTTATATAGGCTAGGATTAGGGTTTAGTAACCCTATTAGGATTACGAAGGTCCAGGTATTAGGGTTTAGAAAAGTGAGACTCATAGAGATCTAATTCCAGATCTCCGTAGGCAACTGCGCAGAGTTGACCGGTTGACTGGTATGTAGACCGGTACCATCAACCGGTCAACATAAAATCATACTTAGTTGTCCGTCTTTGGTCCGATTTCGTACCTGATTGTCATCCGCTCTTCCTGTCTGCCTCGGTGATGATCGGAAGACCTGCTACGACATGAAATCAAGGTTTAGACCAGATTTATGGAGTGCGGGTCTTACAACTCCCCCACCCTTAAAAGAAATTTCGTCCTGAAATTTGCATGTAGGTTTCACACCATCACAGTGTGTGATAGGTGAACCACATTACATACTGTGTTGTGGATGTTATTATGTGTGGTGTGCATTTGAAGTGCGTGGGTTGCAAGTCTGGGTGTATACACTGGGTAGGCCAAGCCTCTGGTATGGATAGCTGTAGGTGTGTGTGGTATGGTGTGTTACACGAAATGTGTTAACAGGGTAGATGTATGGATGACCACCTCAGTCAGCTCTTAGCAGTAGCATGTATTTTAATTGGGCAGACTTTACAGAATTAAGAAAGGATTTTAGTGGTCACTGATTCTCCCCCCTCTCAGTGTCAACCTAGGAATCACAATTGATATCAGAGTTGAGTTCCCAAGGGAAGAAGACTAGCAGCTTCGAGTACTGGCAGTGCTGAGAGAGAGTGAGAAATGACTTCAAATGAAGATCAACATGGACATGGAAGAATACCCATATTTGATGGGACCAAATACAGTGTGTGGAAAATTCGAATGGAAGCATATTTGATAGCCCAAGGCAATGGTGTATGGTTAGCAGTGAAGAATGGCTACAAGCACCCCACATAAGACATCATTGATGCAGTAGAGATGAAAAAGAGAGAAAATGAAGTCAAGGCAGTCACAGCTCTTTTGGCTTCACTTGTAAGCAATGAGCTCACCAGAGTTATCAGCTGTCCTACATCCAAAGAAATTTGGACAAGTTGAAGAGTGTACATAAAGGAGATAGCAAAATTAAAGAAGCAAAATTACAAATTTTGAGATCTCAGTTTGAGTGTCTGAGGATGACTGAGGGAGAAACCATTGAGTTCTATCTCAACAGAGTGAATTGAGTTACCAATGCAATCAGAGCACTGGGTGAAGAGCTGAAGGAGATTCATGTTGTCAAGAAGGTTTTGAGAACCCTGCCCAAGTTGTATAATGCAAAGGTGTTTCACTTGAAGAAATTACCACCTTAGACAGTTTAACCATTGATGAGCTACATGGCATCCTGACCACTTATGAGATGTGAATGATAGAACCAGTGCCAGTGGAAAAAGAAGCTGCTTTTGAAGCTATGAAAAAATTAAAAATTAAAGAACCAACAGAGAAGTCAAAAGCAGATGATAACAGTGATTCTGATGACTCAGATGATGAACTCATAGCTTATCTAGCTAGAAGATTGAAGAAAAGAAGTGACAAGTATAAGGGCAAAGTCAACCATGAGATGTTTCAACTGTGGAGGCCTAGGACACTTTGCATCCAAGTGTCAGAAGAAAGGAAGAGTTTATGACTCTGATGATGAAGAATCCAAAGAGAGTCAAGACAAAAAGGGTAAGAAGAAATTCATACCAAAGAAGAGAAGCTTTTTGACAAAGCAGAGTAAATTCTCAGATGAGTCTACAGAGGAAGATGACAGTGAGATATTGTTCATGGCCAGACTTGATGAAGTTTCTAAAGAAACTGAAGCCCCTAAGAAAAAGAATGATGTCTCTAAGAGAAGGAAATAAATATAAGATAAACCAGATCTTAAGGCTGAGCTATATTCAGCCCTTACAGAGCTCAAAGCAGAAAAGAAGAAAAATAGAGCATTGAATGAGCAGTATAATGATGCTGGTGAGATGATCAAACAGATGCTAACTACTCTTGATAAGGCCAAGAAAATTGCTGATGACTTGGATAGTGAGCTAGCAGTAAAAACTATAGAATGTGTTGGGCCATCCCATGCGCAACAAGCAGCAAGGTTGTCCGGAGCTGAGCCGGTGCTCAAAGCAGCTTCGTTGGATTAATGGATCGTCGAATTTGAAATGATAACAGCATGCATAGGTAATTAGAAGGAGTTCTAATAAACATATACATAAAGTATACCATCGAATCACCTTATTTCCTCTATGAGGAATAAAGAAAATTAAAGAACCCGCGGATATCGAAAAAATAACAATTATTGTTAACCAAGGGTCAAGTTGCTTGATGTAGCCCAATTTTGCTACAACTTGCAAAAGAGCTGTGCGTCGAACAAGAGCCCCTTTGAGTTGGCCTGTTGTATTTCCCGTACTCGTCTGTAAGGCAAGTCAAAAAAAGTTTTCATTTTCTTACTTGTATTTTATTATTTTTTTGTTGCGCTAAGCCACAAATCACAAAATTGAATAAGTACACAAACCCAGAATGCCCCGGTTGACAAATCTTTCCTCTCCCGTTGGTCGAAAGCTTGAAGAAGTAATTGTTAGACTTGAGACTGAGATTGCAAATTCTATGAGAGTACAGAAAGTTATCTAGAGGAAGCCACAATAGCTCCTTTAGTGACTATTCTAAAGTCAAAGGAGAAGACAATTAGAATATAGGAAGATGAAGATGACTGCTCTCAGGAGGAAGATGAAGATAACAACATACTTCATGAGATTCTCAGCTACCAAAGGTCTTCCCATTTAAAATCTAGCTTGGATATGACAATCAAAGGTCTGAGAAAATGAAAGAAAAAGGGTCTACTGAAAACCCTATTGTCTTTGTTAAAGCAAAGCAAAGAGAACCACATGTTGAAAGGGTTCCCAAGGACAGGACTGACAAAAAGGGATTTAGTACAGTTAACCAAAACAGGCACAGAAGGCAAGGGTACAATTCTGTGCAAAGAAAGAGCTTCAGAGGATACTGTTATGGGTGTAATGGATATGGACACAGAATTACAGAGTGCAGAAGACAAGCTAGACCACCAGTGTTTACAAGTAAAAATAGATTTGCTCCTCTAGTTGATGAAATAATTGAATGCTACAGATGTCAGGAATTTGGCCATATAGCCAGAAATTGTCAAACAATCATTCCATCTCAAAGGCAACCAAGAAGGAAGGTAAAAAGAACTCCTTCTAGGAGACAAGCTCAGAGAGAGGAAAGAGTTATAGAAGAAGAGGCTAGACAACATATTACAGTGAAGGACAAGGCAGTGTGAGTTGAAAAAATTCAAAGAAAAGATGACAAGTCATTGATAGTTCAAGCAGCTCTTAAGGAAAATGGCAAGTCATCTTCATGGATTCTTGACAGTGTGTGCTCCACTCACATGACTGGTGACAAAGAGAAGTTTCTTAATCTTAATGTTGAAGAAGGAGGATCAGTAAGATTTGGGAACAATGATGGTGCTAGAGTTGAAGGAAGGGGATCAGTCAGTATTAACAGTGGAAAAATCAAATCCCATAATTTATTGTATGTTAATGGACTGAAGCATAATCTACGGAGTATAAGTTAGATTTGTGACCAAGGAAATGAGGTCACCTTCAACAAAGATGGTTGTGTTATCAACAAGGTTGGAACAGAGAAAATTATGGCTCTAGGAGCTAGAACAGTGAGAAACTTATATGTTTTATCAGAGGTCAACAACAAATTCCTGATGAGTCAAGATGATGAGAACTGGCTGTGACCCAGAAGGTTGGGACACATCAACTTCAAGAATTTTATAAAGATTAGTAGACAAGAAGCAGTGAGAGATCTTTCTATTATGAAGGTTCCTGAAAATCATATTTGTTGGTCATTACAGAAAGGGAAAGCAAGCTAGAGCTACATACAAATCTAAGGAATTTCATTCAAGTAAACCACTAGACTTGATACATACAGATTTATATGGGCCCATGAGGACTCAAGCCATTAGAGGAGAAAGGTACTTTATCTTGTTCATTGATGAGTACTCTAGGATGACTTGGGTCATGTTCCTTAAAGACTAGACTGAAGCCTTGGACCGGTTCAAGACATTCAAGAAAAGGGTTGAGAATGAAACTGGCAACACAATCAAATGTCTTAGATCAGATCAAGGAAAGGAATTTACATGGAATGAATTCTCCAAATTCTACAATGAAAGTGGAATCAGAATTCTGCATTCAGCTGCTAGAACTCCCCAACAAAATGGGATAGTTGAGAGGAAGAACAGAACAGTACAAGAAATGACAAGGACAATGCTCTCAGAAAATAATGTAGCTAAGCATTTCTGGAAAGAAGGTATCTACATAGCAGTCCATATCACCAACAGATGCATGTTAAGGCCACATGAGAACAAGACACCTTATGAGATGTGGTTTGGGCGAAAAGCTACAGTGAAGTACTTCAAGGTTTTTGGCTCTCAATGCTACATCAAAAGGAAGGAAGAGAACCTTGGCAAGTTTGATGACAGAGCAGATGAAGTTATCTTTTTGGGATACTCATTCAAGAGCAAGGCTTACAGGTACTACAATAAAAGACTGGGAAAAGTTGTTGAAAGTTCTGATGTCAGAATTGATGAGCAATTACCCCACTCTAAGAGAGTTGAGACAGAAAGTCTAGAGTTTGAAGAACTTGAAGATGATGAGACAGTGATAGTTGAAACAGAACAACAATCAGAAACAAAATCTGAAGCACAAGAAACTACAACTGAGTTGAAAAAGGATGGTAGACCAAAAGACAAAAAGTGGTTAAGGATTCATCCAAATCATTAAGTGATTGGAGATCCTGATGCAGGAATGCAAACCAAAAAAATAAAGACAACTACTTTTACCTTATTGTCAGAAGTGGAACCCAAGTCTGTGTATGAAGCAGGTTAGGATGAACACTAGATGGAGGCTATGAATGAAGAACTTGATCAGATTGAGAAGAACAATACATGGGAGTTAGTTCCAAGGCCAACAGACAAGAATGTCATTGGCACAAAATGGTCTTCAGGAACAAGTTGAACGAAGATGGATAGGTTATCAAAAACAAGGCCAGACTAGTATGTAAAGGCTATGCCCAAGTGGAAGGGAATGACTTTGATGAGACTTTTACTCCTATGGCAAGACTTGAGTCCATTAGGATGTTTTTGGCATTAGCAGTGCACAGAGGATTCAAGGTGTACCAAATGGATGTTAAATCTGCATTCTTAAATGATAACCTTGAAGAAGAGGTGTATATTGAGCAACCTAAGGATTTCCAACTCAATGATGAAGGAGATATAGTGTACAGATTGAAAAAGACACTTTATGGCTTGAAGCAAACTCCAAGGGTTTGGTATGCAAGATTAGACACTTATCTGCATCAGTTGGGTCTGCGAAGGGGAGTAGTGGATAGTAACTTGCATGTTATGACAGAAGATAGCAGTCAATTGGTGGTTGTTATTTATGTAGATGATATCATTTTCAGAGGACACTGTGAAAAGCTATGCAAGTAATTTTCTGAGAAGATGAGGACATAATTTGAGATGTCTATGTTAGGGGAGTTGTCTTATTTTCTAGGTTTGCAGGTTCATTAGAAGCAGAATGGCATTTTTCATCTCTCAAATGAAATACACTAAAGAGATGTTGAAAAATTTTATGATGGTGGTAGCGTGTCGAATGCACCAATTTAATTAAATATTTCTTTACTGATCTGATTAATAAACTGTAAATAGGATAAGCAAATGTCGATCCCACAGAGAATGAATTGATTAAAATTTATATTCTACTTAAACTAAATATAATAATTGATGCTAATTAAACACAATAACAAAGGGGGGATTTTGGTTGTTTGAATAAAATTGAAAGTAAACAGACAAAATTTAAATAGGAAAATAATTAGATGAGAAAATTCAGTCCTTGGTTCAATATCCACCCACACATGCAATGAGTAAAATTAATCGCAACGTTAATCTTTTCTTTCAATTAGAATTAAAGACCCTAGATAACAATAAGCTTTGTTACCCGAGTTTTCCCTTAAGTATCTCTACTAAAACAAACTCTTTAGAGAGATCTAACCATTGAACAACACTAAATAAGCTCTCAATGTTTAATTTAATGGTAGCATTAAGATGGTGGAAAATAGATCAATCTAAACAACAATCACACACAAGCGGAGATTATTTAACTTAGGTTATATTATTCACAATGATGAGATGAAAACTTGGACATAATCTTCTACCACTGTTTGCTACTTGTGATTAGAATCAAGACGATTACGTATTACAGATTCTAGATCTAGCAATTAATATTAATCTAACTGATTCAACAGACCATTACTAAATTATTCAGACAAATATCATAATTAAAGAGAAAAGAATAACATAAGAAATTCCAATAAAAGAGAGAAGAAAAACAATGTTACTGAATAGAGATTACACCATTGACATGAGTTTGGGCTTCAAAATCCCCTTGAACTGAATGAGAAGATTAGCTAGACATTACAATCCTTTCAGAGATAGAAAAATTTCCAGCAAAAGAGAGAGAGAGAGAGAGTTTATCTTAACACTAATGCTCTATATATAAAACATGACAATCCTTTGTAACTTATAATTCCTTCTTTATGTAGGATTTCTTCTTCATGTAAGAGTTCTTCTTTGTTTAGGAGTCATTCTCTATTTAGAATTCTGAAATTATAGTCTTCTTTTCTTCTTTGGAATCTTCTATTGTAGGTTTAGGTTTTCTAACTTGATTAGGAGATTTTTTATGGAATTTACATCCACAGTTGAATGCTTTAATATGATCAGAGGGCTACTCCAATTCGGATTCGGTTAGATTTTTGTGTCAAACTTTGAAAGAACGTTTGGGGGCCCAAACGAACTCAGATTTTTCTCTATAATATCATTCCGAAAAGGTTGAGACGTCCTCTACAACTTTACTGAAGACAATTTTTCAATTCTGAAACTCTTCTTATGCCAAAAATCTGCATGAAACTCAGAATGTCAATATCAAGGATGCTGGAATTTTCTTATATTTTAACAATTAATTCACAATATATCTAAAATATGTGAAATTAATAAAATTCATCATATTCAGTTCAATAACCCATAAAACACATTAAAAAGCATAGTGCAAAGAGAACAAAAATATAAAAATTACACCTATCAAATACCCCCACACTTAGCTTTTACACGTCCTCGGACAAAGAAAAATATAAAAATAAAACAAAATAAAATCCTAACTCACTTTCGTAGGAATCACGATTGCACTTAGCACGTGCAACAAGCCTTTAAACCCCTAGGTCACCCTTAGTGGACGAGTTATGTCTCGTGAGTATTTTCAGAGAATAAACACACAAAATTCATATAAAAATTCTAAACTTTAACTTTGATATTTAGGAAAAGAACATACACAAATCCTATTAATCAAAATATTCAACCTGGGATCAAGAAAACAAGGAAACCTCCACACTTTTAAACTTTATTACCTCATATGATTCAAATACTTAGCATGCATCTTTAATTAGGGAATCTTGTTATCTCTTCCAAACATACATTTCTTCAAAGTAAAACCTATGGTAACACACTGGCAACCAAGACCCAAGATTTAGAACCTATTTGACCATATTTAGCTTTCAATACTTATATTTGATATTTCTTTTCTATACTCTTCCTCTCTAAGCTACTCCACTACAGTTAGCTTGAGAAGTGCATGTGGTTATGCATTCCCAAGTTACTTATGTAGCTTCGCTTTTTGCATATATCCTCAAGGACATTGATGCTAGAGAGTACTTTTTTTTTTCTTTTTTTTTTTCAAGAAATCTCATCCAAGGAATTTCAATCAAGACACCTTGCTTTCTGAGGCGGAATGCCCTGTCTAGTTCCAAGAAAGGTTCATACCTTTAGGTCAGGTAATATATATTTTCTAACTCGATTCCCACCTCAAGATACAAACTAGGTATTATCCTCACATAAGTTTTTATTACTTTGCATGTGATGGTGTCCTAAGTCTCTCTCTCCTTTCGTTTTTGTGTCAAGACCATAGTAAGAGTGTATGACTTTACTAAAAATCAATGCTAAAAATATTAAAAATTTTCATGGAAGCTACTCTCAAAGCACATTAACACTAAAAGAAACTAAAAATAAAAACACGACACTAAATAAGTTTAAAAAAAAAATAAAGCTAAGTAAAACATAAAACTCTAAAGAAAACTAAATTTTCTATGACAGATCCTAATTTCTCTCCCCATACTTAAATCTAACATTGTCCTCAATGGAAAATAAGAATGTAAAAGAAATCAATTAATAGAGAGAAGAAAGACAAATCTGTTTTCTTGGGTTACCTCCCAAGCAGCGCATTTGTTTAACGTCATTAGCCCGACTAGCTTTGTCCATCACTCCTCATAAGTAGGATTTGCTAATCCCACTTCTTTAATATTGTCCATTTGAAAACCATCAAAGTAAGGTTTAAGTCTATGACCATTCACCTTAAATATCTTGTTTGTTTTCAAGTTCTTTACTTCCACTGCACCATGATGAAAAACATTAGTCATAACAAAAGGGTCAATCCATCGAGAACACAACTTACCTGAAAATAGCTTTAACCGTGAATGAAAGAGAAGAACTTTCTGGCCAACAAAAAAATTCTTCATAGAAATCATCTTGTCGTGAAAACCTTTGATTTTTGCTTTATAAATGCTGGAGCTCTCGTAGGCATCATTCTTCAACTTCTCAAGTTCTTGCAATTGTAACTTTCTTTAAACACCAGCATTAGTTGTATTCACATTGCAATTCTTGACCGTCCAATAGGTCCAATATTCCTTATGATACCATAGCATTTGAACCAACTTCTCTTCCTGACTAGGTGTCAAGTTCTTCGCAATGATTACCGATAATATCTCATTTTCTCCCAAGTACTCGTACTTTAAATGGACTGGCAATGGCTTCAATTCCAAGGTAGGAACCTGCAAAACAAAGGGTAATAATTTTTTATGAAACTCAGATAGCTTTATAAAAGAAACTCCATATTTTTTTGAAATTAGTTTTAAAGAATGTAAAGCTGTCATAGTCTCCTTCAATTCTTTACTAATCTCTATTTCGTTCTCCTCTAACTATAATTCTGTGGTAATTGCAACCTCCAGTTCATTCTTATTATTTAATTTAAACACTTCCTGCAATCTAGAATCAACAGTATTAATAGCAAAAACCGAATGAACATCAGTAGGGTGTTTCATGGCTTCAAAAATATTAAAATGAATTACTTTACCATCAAACTCCATTATGAGGGTACCATCATGAACGTCTATCTTTGTTTGAGCTGTATTCAAGAATGGTCTTCCCAATAAGATAGGTACGGGATTAGGTGAGATATTATCTTCCATGTCCAGAATATAGAAATCAACTGGAAATATTAGCTCATTTACCTGTACAAGAACATCCTCAAGTACCCCTTCAGGGTACGCATTAGTACGATCAGCCAGTTGGATAATGACACCCGTTTCTTTCAAGGGGCCTAAATTTAACGAAGCATAAATAGATTGTGGCATTATATTAATAGATGCTCCTAAATCTAGCATAGCTCTCTCAACTCTGGTATTACCTATTTTACAGGGAATAGTGAACATGCCTGGGTCTTTGCACTTGGGAGGAAGTTTTCTTTGAAGAACTGCTGAGACATTCTCTCCCATACTTAAAATTTCATTACCATTTAGCTTCCTTTTATTAGTGCATAAGAAAGTTTACATATCTGGGCACCTATTTGATTGCATCCAATAGGAGTATATTTACCTCTACTTTACAAAACAAATCTAGAATTTCTTTATATTTGTCCTTTTTCTTGGATTATATAAATCTGCTAGGAAAAGGAAGAGGATTAGTCTTAGACAGAATAGAAGGTTTGGGTGTTACCTCAGGTTGAGCAGCTATTTCATCTTTATATATTTTTTTTCTCAATTTTTCTTCATTTGGGACAGCAGGGCTCGTCCTTGTTGGTTCCTCAAGTTCTTTACCACTTCAGAGTGTCACAACATTCACATTTTCTTTTGGATTTACCATAGTTTGTGGTGGTAATTTTCCTCCAACATGAGCTTCTAAACGATTCATAGCAGTTGCCATTTGACTCACCTGACTCTTTAGACTTTGAATACTGGATTTTGTTTCCTTTTAAAACTGTTGGGTATTTAGAGCAAGAGATTTAACTATGTCCTCTAATGATGAGTTTGAATTCTGAGGGACAGGTGGTGTAAGACCCGTATCAAACTAACCCGGTCTTACCACCTTGAATTAGGTTTACCCATCATGGTCGAGCCAAATGGACCAAGGGTGTGAAGGAGATTGTGATCAAAGGTATCAAATCGACCCAAAAACACTTAAATTAAGGGGAGGGTTGCATACCCAGCAAGGGAGGGTCGGACCCCCCAAGACAGAAAGTCAGACCCCCTGTTTTATAGAGGGGGTTGGACACTTTAGGATTTAGGGGTCGACGGGATCATCGACCCCCTCATTGACCCTCAGTTGCTGCCGAAAACAGAATTAGGAAATTTCCATAATTTCGGTTGGGGCTCTTTCCTAATCTCAAAGGGACTTATTTTAGGACGTTTCTACTCTATTTTAAGGACGTCCCTAGGCCTCTTTCACTCCTTTTAGAACCCTAATTGAATTGAGAGAAAGAGAAGAGAAGGAAGAGAGGAAGAAGAGAAGGAAAGGAGAGAAGAAGAAAAAGGAGAAGAGTTGCAGAGAAGGAGTGTTATTCTCAGGTAAGAATACTAATCCTATGAATTTTGTGAGACTTAGAATAGTTGAAGGAAGATGTAGGAGAAACCCAATCCAGCCATCCATGGTTAGGTTTCAATGGAAACTATGAAGGATATCAATTAGACTATATATTGGGAGAAGAGAAGTTCTAATCCATGGAAAGTATGTGGAATGGACTATGGAAGAAGTCATAGGAGTTAAACAAGGAAGAATGGATCAAAACATGAGAATATCGACCAAAACCAGAGGTGGTCGCACATAGGGTCGATAGACCCATCGACCCTGATATTGACCCTGTTACAGGGGGTCGCAGTATACTGCTACCCTACCTGCGACCCATCCTGCGACCCTGCAGTTAACAATAAGCTGTAAAAATTAGAATAAATTCTAATTAAATTCTATCGACTTTGTTAGGTCTTCTAGCAGTATAATATTGATATAAAAGTGATTCTTAAAGCTTGGAAAGAGGATCTACAAACAAGCAAAGGTGAGGGAACAAGACCTAAACTAATTGGTTAATAACAAATTGTTTTTATTTCTTGAGTCCAATACCATGATTGTGATATGCGTGTGTGCTTGTAATATACATTCAATATGTCATCCAATATTTTTATTATTACTGTTCATGCATATTTAAATTTATTGATTATAACATGATGATGTTGATGATGGTAGGAATAGGCATGTGAATGTTTGTGTTTGGCTGGTGTACATGGTGTGGGTAGGGATGGTATCAACCGGTACTTCGATGCCGTTCTCATCGGGGTATATTGTGCCATGGTCTATTCAAGTCATGTCCACTAAGCAAGTGTTAGTGTGCTTGATGTGAGTGGAGCATCAGGGGGAGAATGTGACATTGTGGTTCAGCCTGGTCACCAGACTCTAGCTCTATCTCTACTCAAGTCTTGTCCATTAACATCGTCGTATCGTCATTACCTTAGTGGAACTAATATGTCGTAGGGCATCAGGAGGGGACGTGGCATTGTGGTTCAGCCTGATCACCAGACCCTAGCTCTATCTCTATGGATGTATTGAGGGATGCTGGGGTGAGGCCTTGGATACATTGTTTGACATTAGGGTTGGTTAGTTGCGAGCCTAGTTTGCAAGCCCTCGCCAACAGGGGCTTACGTGTTGGTATGGGCAACCGGTGCAGTCATGCCGTTTTCATGGGGTGTATATTGTCCATGGTGGTGGGGTGACAATGCCGTTTTCATTGGGCGTTTCCACACACTCATGTATAGAGGTGCGACGACCACCTATCCTTTCTATAGCACATTGCAAACTTTAAACCAGACCAAAGATATGAATTGATTGCATGCATATGTATTGTTGCATTGTGTTGTTTGCTCACTAAGCCGTGATGTGTGCTAACCCTTTCAAATTCGAATACTTTTAGTTGATAATGCAGGTACCACCATTGAAGATTATATGAACGCTCCTGTGTACGGGCATGTGGCGACAATGGAAGCTGAAGACTTAGTGGATATGCATGACTCCTCATGCGAGTGCAACTCATGCGTATTCGATTAGATTTTGTTTAGATTTTATTAAAGACATGTAATTGATATTTATTTAATTATGTCTCAGTTGATTTAACAATAAATTGATATTTATTTATGGTTATCACAGTTAGATTCTCAGTTCATTTACTATAAGACTTTTGTTATTTTTGTTATTACCTCTGATTAATGTGGAATGTATTTTGGTTTATCATATGTGGGATAGCCTATTGTGAGATTCTGGTTGAACCGTTGGTTTATTGATGGTTCATCACACTATTCTGATTAGTGTGGAATTGGGGTGTGACAGGTGGCCTGGGTTAGAAAGTTGGCTATCTATTTTGATAAAAGTTCTGCCCTGCTGGTTCGTTTCCTCCATAGCTCATGTTTGGATGATCTCTCCAACCTGGATTGTATGTATTAGAGTATGGATCATACTACCTTGGTGGTCCTGAAAAGTATATAAAACATGACAATCCTTTGTTACTTATAATTCCTTCTTTGTATAGGATTTCTTCTTCATGTAAGAGTTCTTCTTTGTTTAAGAGTCATTTTCTATTTGGAATTCTGAAATTGTAGAGTCTTCTTTTATTCTTTGGAGTCTTTTATTGTAGATTTAGGTTTCCTAACTTGATTAGGAGATTCTTTATGGAATTTACATCCACTGTTGAATGCTTTAATCTGATCAGAGGGCTACTCCAATTCGGATTCAGTTAGATTTTTGTATTAGACTTTGAAACAATGTTTGGAAGCCCAAATGAACTCAGATTTTTCTCCATAATACTATTCCGAAAAGGTTGAGACGGCCTCTACAACTTTACTGAAGACAACTTTTCAATTCTGAAACTCTTTTCATGTCAAAAACTTGCATGAAACTCAAAACGTCAATATTTTGGATGTTGGAATTTTCTTATATTTTAACAATTAATTCACAATGTCTCTAAAATATGTGAAATTAATAAAATTTATCATATTCAATTCAATAACCCATAAAACACATTAAAAAGCATAGTGCAAAGAGAATAAATATAAAAATTACATACGTATCAGATGGAAGACAGCAAACCGGTGGGGACACCAATGATAGTGAACTGTAAGTTGAGTTCAAATAATGACTCTCCAACTATTGATCAGACTCTCTACAGATCAATGACTGGAAGCCTATTGTATTTGACAGCTTCAAGACCTGATATTCTACAAGTAGTGTGCTTGGTGGCCAGATTTCAGGCTTGTCCAAAGGAGACCCACTTAATGGCAGTGAAGAGGATACTTAGATATTTGAAAGGCACAACAGATTATGGACTGTAGTATCCCATGACTAGAAGGTTCACATTGACAACATTTTCAGATACAAACTGAGCTGGTAGCATTGATGATAGAAAAAACACTAGTGGTGGTGTATTCTTTTTGGGGAAAAGCCTAGTAGCATGGCACAGCAAGAAACATGAGTCTGTCTCTTCATCTACAGTAGAGGTAGAGTACATAGTAGCAATAACTACATGCACTCAGGTAATCTAGATGAAAAGACAGATGTCAGATTTCAGTGTTACTTGTGAAGATCCAGTGATCATTAAATGTAACAACATGAGTGCAATAAACCTCTCCAAGAATCCTGTGCAACACTCAAGAACCAAGCACACTGATATTAAATATCATTATTTGAAGGAGAAGTTGCTTGAAGGGGAAGTGAGACTGGACTTCGTTCCTACTACAAACTAGGTGGCAGACATCTTCACTAAGGCACTTCTATAGGACTCCTTTGAGAAACTCAGAGACCAGCTAGGAGTAGTGACTCTTGGCATACTATAGATGACACAAGTGTAGGGGGAGTAGATGACTGCATAGCATCACTTTTTATCTATAGGATTGAAAAGATGCGGTGGGCACTCCTATGGATGAGTCTATGCAGGGGGAGTTTGGATGAAGAGGGTGCATTTTTCACGCATATATGCCCTTTGGGCTTGTTGTCAAAGGGGGAGAAAGACAGAAAGGCAGTGTTACAGTGAGCAGATATCTTGTGTGGGTTGCCAACAATTCCAAAGGGAGAGATGGTTGGAACCTTGGCCATATTGAGCAAATATTGAGCAGTACTGAGTGTGTTGTCATTGTTGGCAACCTTAGTTGAGTGACATAGAGGAAAGAGGTTGTTTGCAAATAGTGTAGACAGTTAGCAGTTAGAGTGGATAATCAGCAGGCTCCTTGTGTGGTTGAAGACTAGAAATATGATAGTGAATGGAGAGAGAGTGAGAATGTAGAGAGAGAAAGTAGAGAGAAAGAGAAGAGAGAGTATTGGACCAGGTGGGTCCCACCTGAGGTGGCCAGCCACCTAGGCAACCAGACCACCCAGCCGGCCAGGCCATGCCCAATAGCATAGCCCAGCAGGCCATGCCCTGCCCAGCAGCACAGCACAGCAGGTAGCCGCGTGCACAACACCCTCGTGCCATGCCGCAGGTCAGCAGGGTAGCAGCAGCGTAGCCAGCTCCATACAGGCCCGCATGACACGATGCCCATGCACGTGGCCATTGCATCGCAAGCCCGCACCGCTCACGCGGCTTACATTTCACTTGTTCGACGAAATGCCTCAAAGAACAACTTCCTAAAGACCCTACTGGAAAAATTAGGATTTATAGGGCAATCTCACTCATTCACAGGGGTACTTTGATCAAAGAAAAAGAAGAAGAACCAAAATGGAGGGTTTGGATCAAGCCACGTACCCAAGATTCCTATCTGATGGTCGAGAAAAATACGGGCTACAGTGCTTCGCAGGCAGTGCATCAAGATCCTTGTGCGAGGTCTACGATTGGTTGGTTGCAAGATTATTTCATGCTCCGCGCTTCATTTTGTCGCAGCATTGATTTGGTGAAGGGCACGTGAGGCAAGGGCGGCGAAAAGATACATATCTAACAACCAGGATCGTAGCCGACAATCGATAATGCGATTGAGACTGATCCAATGGCCTTTCAAAGATCCCCCCTTTCACCGACAGATCCAATTGCCAAATGGGTCAAATTCATTTCTGACCAATCAAAGGGTGACACAAGCATCTGACCGATCAGCGGAGGCGGTGTTCGAGTGTGGCACGGCGTATCGAATTAGACCCCAAGATGCCATTTAATCTAATCTGGGTGGTCAGTCTTCTGATGGCCATATCTTGGTCGTTCGAGCTCGGATTGGGGTGATTCAAAGTTCCTTGAACACCATTTCGAAGAACTACCCATTGCAACCTGTAGAAGAAAGTTTTAGAGAGGGCATAGTGTGATTTGAAGAAAAAAAAATTATTGGAGCACTTTGTGTGTATTATGTGACTTCCATTCACTCCCTTGGCCATCAATGCTCTACTGGAGCTAAGGGAAAGGACTGAGACAATGTATTGGAACTTCCAGTGAAGTCTTGGTAGTGGGAAAGACAATAGGAGAGTGAGAAACTCCTATTATTGGTGAAGAAAGACACTTACCACCATTGGAGAGGTAGAGAAGTTTGCTTGGTAAGCTCTACACATGCTGTGATCACGCTAGGAAGGTAATCACATGCACAAACCCTATGTTGTTGTGTTTATGATATTTGGGAGGATTTGTAATCAATCCATTCATTATTCATTGTAACCTGTCAAGCGGGCTGTTTGATAGGATTGAGGGTAGTTACCCAAAATCCCAAGTTGCTGCTTGGATTTCATTGGTGGTATAGCACCCAACTGTTGTAGCAGTAGAATACTATCTGAGTAACGTATTGGGTATAATACGAAACCCTAGTTTAGGGTATTGCCCCGCGGACTAGCCATCACAGGTGTGATAGGTGAACCACATTACATACTATATTGTGGATGTTATTGTGTGTGGTGTGCATTTGAAGTGCATGGGTTGCAGGTCTGGGTGTACACACTGGGTAGACCAAGCCTCTGTACCTGTAGGTGTGTGTGGCATGATGTGTTACACGAAATGTGTTAAGAGGGTAATGTATGGATGACTACCTCAGTCAGCTCTTGGCAGCATCATGTATTTTGATTGGGCAAACTTTACAGAATTAAGAAAGGATTTTAGTGGTCATTGATTTACCCCCCCTTCTAAGTGTCAACCTGGGAATCACAAGGTTATTTCTGAGGGATGAAGGAGAGTCCTTCAATCAGACTATAAGCAACTTGTCAATATTTTTAATGGAAAAGGAAAAGATTGTCCTAAAAATATTCTTTCCATTATTGGAGATATTCTTAGATTGAGAGATGATTTTGATGTGTTTTTCCTTTATTCCAAGAGTTGATAACGGGATTACCCATGCTCTTGCTAAAAAAGCTCTTACTGAACATGGTTTGGTGAGGTGGCTAGTGTCTGAGGATTGGATTCAGAACATTGTTTGTAATCAGAACTCTGTATTTTTTGATTTCAGCTTTCAATTGGTATCTTTATTACCCAAAAAAAGAAGAAGTAGAAAAGACGTGTTAAGATATGATGATAAAAAAACTAAAACTGCCAAAGTTCCTATCTATATGCTTTAATAAAGAACCAAACTATTCCCACATGCTTTTATTGGAAAAATAACATTATAAATCGACTTTGACAATGTGATTAAGTGATTTTAAAGGGCTTAAGATCTGAGGATTTCCAATTCCGGATCCCTTATTAACTTCTTAGGAATCGTCCCGATTACTTAGATTTTTCTGATTAAAAAAATGAAATGATTAACCCCTTTAATTTTTTTACCATTATTTAATTCATATTCCTTGTTTTTTCCTTTTTTTTTTCCTTCATGAGGATGAAAATTTTACACGAGCAAAATATTATATGACCAATATGTCAATCACACTCAATAATACCACATTCAGGCTCCATTGACAACCAACATTAATCTGAGGGCCGTTTGATTGAGTTAAAAAAAAAACACTTGAGACACCGAATTGGTAAAATAATTATTTTTTAAGGCAATTGATTGATTTGGTAATGTATTATTCCTCCATCAAGGTTCCCATGTCATTTACAAAATATAGTTTTTAAGTCTATACACATAAAAGAGAGAGAAATGCTAAGGGAAAATTACTCATACCACCTCTCACCTTTGACTACAGGGACATCCTAAAGTTGATAACAGCTACACATACTATCCCTAAATCTCAAACCTATAACAGCTACACATACTATCCCTAAATCTCAAACCTTGTTATGGAATTTTTTTAATTTCCAAAATATCCTTATGGGTATTGTAAAAGGACAAAATTAGGCTTTTTGGCTTAAAACCCCTTACCCTTTTCTTTTATCTTTCTTATCTTCTTCTTCAACAATGGCGACAGAGACAGTTGAAAAATACAATACCCACATGAGGGTGGATATTGAGCGGTGAGAGAAGAGACGACATCTTGCAACAGATAGTGCACAAGGGTTTAAAGCTGGAGCTATTGCTTTGTTTTCGGATTCTAATCTCTCCCTCTTACGGTCTCTCTCCTTCTTCCCCTGTAAATGAGTTTTTCAAAACCATTGGAGAAAGAGTTGAAGATCAAGAGGTGAAGATGGACAACAAGGACTACCATCTCTCCCGGTTGATTACCTATAAATAGATGTGGATTAACCCCATATTCTGCTTTTAAAGTCTCCCAAAGGATTAATATCAAATCCACCACAAACGCAGACTCAGTTCTGGCCCTCCTCAACAGCTATGGATTACCCCAACCCCATATCTCCAAGCTAATTAGCAAGAACTCAACAGTAATCTCTACAGACCCTAAGAAAATTTTGGAACCCAAGATTGAATTTTTCTCTAATATGGGGATTTCAAGCCCCGACCTTGCAAAGATATTCCTTAGAGAACCAAGCACACTATCAGGTTCCAGTTTGGAAAACCAAATTGTTCCTTCCATGGATTTCCTTAAGAGTTTCCTTCCAAATTGGGAAGTAGTCAAGAATCTAGTTTGATTTTTAGCATGGAAACCCACAAAAGAAGATGGTGATCAAGAGGTGAAGATATAGGGACTACTAGAAGATGGTAGGTAGAATTATCATTTCTTCTAGTCATTTCCTTAAACACCTTCATCGTAGTGACCAATCCACCACAATCTTAAAAAAAAAACCTTGCAAACATGCAAACATGCAAACATTAATAAATTTCAGTCTCTTTAGAAAAGATCAATGAAGAAGGGCCTCCTCTTTACCACCACCGAAGAAAAAGATATGAACAGGAGAGAACCACTTGAAAACACTAAGGATAGAGCATTGTCCGATTGGTTCTTATTTATGGGGTTTAGGGGTAATTTTGTAATTATATTATTCTTTTTTCAAAAGGGGAAAAATGATTTTTCACCTTTTTGTTGGTAAATACAGTAAGGGTATAATGGTCCAAACAAGTCAAAGGGGTAAAATGTGTAATTGTTATCAACTTTAGGATGTCTCTATATTATAGTCAAAGTCAGGAGTGGTATGAGTAATTTACCCAAATGCTTAATACAGGGGGGCCACTATCCAAGATTATCTCATGTCGCCTAGTTGTCCGATGACGATTGGCGAGGCTAGGTGACAAGATAGAATCCAGGTCCAGTAAAGAAATGCCAAGGCAATTCAATATGTAAGGAAACCTTTGATTACAATATAGATATTTCTTGACTAAAATAACATTGGACAAAGAAATTTAATTGAATCAAGCTAAGCATCACTGAGGCCCAAGATAACTATGATTTAAGCATATTACTTTTAGTGAGTACACCAAGAAACCAAAATAAAGAGGAAAAAAAAATCATCTGTGACACTCTGTTATAGCAGAGTGCATCTAGACCATTGAAAGTGCATCAGTCATAAGTCCCGATGTATTCCCAATGGCTAGGATAAAATGTACTACACAAAAGTTCTACAGACGATCTTGGCCCAAGTAAAGATTACACATCATCCTTTTATGTATAGAGTAAATTCTCCTCAAGTGTCTTAACCAAATCATCTTTAAATAGTGTATCAAACTTAAAGGAAATCAAGGAGAAATACATTACCTTGTGGAAGTTGGGTTTGGTGTCTTGTATTCTGTGGGATCCACACGATTATTGGGATTGTACTTGTATTAGAGTTTAGGTCTATTACATGTACGGGGGTAAATCGATAATTATGTGGTGATTAGGATTTTTAGGTTTGCCTATATATTGTCTCTGTGTGGGAAAACCTAGGTAAGACTTGCAGATGAGATAAGCCTATCAGGTAGAGAGTTGGAGTGATTCACATCCTCTCCCCCAGTCATTTTGGGAGGACGGAGATGCCCAGTCGGATGGTTGACATGTGGGTCTTGGGTGAATTTTAGCCCCACATCCGAACTGACACCTGAGCCTACAAGCTAAGTCGACAGGGGGTGTCGGCTTGGACTTGAGGCTCAGATTCACCCGAGACCCATGTGTCAGCCATCCGATGGAGGCATCTCCATCTTCCCAGAAAGACTGGGAGGAGAGGATTTGAATACGAGTTGGAGAGGTTTTTTGGCAATAAAGATTTCTCTTTTCTCTGGTGAACGTAGGCATCCCACGATGGGGTGCTGAACCATGTAAATTTCTTTTAGTTTGCATCTTCAATCCTAACAAGCGGTATCAGAGCTAAGGTTCGACAGACTGATCAGTAATCTGAGAGAAGGAGGGAAGAGCATGGAAGGCATGAAGAAGAAGGAAAAAAAAAAAACCAAAACCATGTTTAGGGTTTCGATCAACCATGCATTGGTAGCTAGGGTTTCTGGAGCAGTATCAGAGCCAGCTGAGTTTGCAACGGAGGTGTTCATGGTGGCGCCACCGGCGTTACTAAGTCATCCAATGACGGATGTTGAGTATCCTAGGGTATCTGGTAAATCTGGTGCAGAGATGCCTAGGGTTTGGTTTTTTCTTGCAGTCATTGATTTGTTGACTGATCAAATTAGTCAGAACTAAAGTATATGAAAAGTATTTCTCTCATTAACTAAAACAAAGGATTACAGAGGTATTTATACAGAAAGTATTGTAGAGTATTAAATACATATGTGCCACGTGTCCTTATTACATGATTTGATTCTAGAATATTCCAACACCCCCCCTCAAGCTGACAGAGGTTGCTGAAGTCCGAGCTTGCTAAGTAATGTAGAAAACAAATTCTGGCCCAACGCTTTGGTTAGTATATCAGCACGTTGCATGGAGGACCAGATATGTTGAGCTTGAATAAGACCACTTTGTAACTTTTCTCGAACGAAGTGGCAATTTATTTCAATATGTTTCATTCGTCCATGGAAAACTAGGTTAGCTGCTATATGAAGAGCAGCTTGACTATCATAAAATATCAAAATAGGAAATGGATGATCTAGGCCCAATATAGAAAACAGCAAATTTAACCAAGTTACTTCACATGATATGGTAGCTAAAGCCCTATATTCTGCTTCTGCAGAGGACCTTGAGACTGTAGCTTGTTTCTTTGTTTTCCAAGAAAGTGGACATGTACCAAAATATGTAATGTAACCCGTGGTGGAGCGATGAGTAAACAGGTAGCTTGCCCAATCCGAGTCACAATAACTAGTTAAAACTGGAGTAATGGAGGATGATACATGAACACCAAGCGAGATAGACCCCTTTATATACCGTAGGACTTAATGAGCAGCATCCAAATGAGGTTCTCAGGGTTTATGCATAAACTGACTAAGCAATTGAACAGAGTATGATAAATCAGGTTGAGTTACCATCAAGTAGATAAGACGACCAATCAGCCAACGTTATGGAACTGGATCAGAGAGTAAAGCACCCGATTCAGTGTCAGGCTTAATATTTTGGTCCATTGGTATGGAGCTGGGTTTTGCACCAAGGAATCTCGTGTCGTTGAGAATATACAAAGCATATTTTTGTTGGGTCAAAAGCATCCCATCAGGAAGATATACCACCTCTATCCCAAGAAAATAGGTTAATTTGCCTAGATCTTTTATTTAAAAATATTGATGAAGATGGGCCTTAGTTTCAGAGATGTGGGCTTCATTAGATCTAGTCACTATCAAGTCATCCATATAAACCAGGATTGCAGTAAACAGAAGCCCAAAGGTATATATAAATAATGAGGCATCAGCATTGGACCGAGTAAAATCCATCTTGAGAAGAGCAACAACTAATTTCATGTTCCACTGCCTAAGGTCCTGTTTAAGTCCATATAAGGATTTGCGCAACCGTCACACCATTCCTGGGGCAAGAGGGATGCCATTATGTGTATAGCCAGGTGGAGGAGTCATATAGACTTCCTCATCAAGATCACCTTGTAAAAATATATTTTTGACGTCCATTTGATATAAGGGCCAACTTCTATAAGTAGCTAAGGCAATAAGACTCCTAATAGTAACCAATTTGGTCACTGGAGTAAATGTTTCATGGAAGTTCAGTCCCTCAAGTTAAGTATATCTTTTAGTTACTAGGCTAGCTTTATAGAGTTCAAGTGACCCATCGGCATGACGCTTGATCTTAAAGATCCATTTACAGCCAATAACATGCTTACTAGATGGTAAATGGTATATAGTCCAAGTGCCATTATTAGTTAATGCAGTCATCTCATCATCCATAACTAATTTCCAGAGTGAGTTTTTATGGGCCTGACTATATGTCTTGGGTTCAGCTTGATGGCAGAGCTAGGTCATAAAGGCCTTATAAGGTTCATTTGAGAAAAAAGACAAACAAGACTGAATTGGATAAAGTGGAATACCTGTAGCAGCCGAAGATGATGCATTGGGAGCCGGATATGTGATAGAAGTATTACAAATAAAATCCTTGAGCAGAACAGATGGATGACATGGTTTGGTAGACCTATGAACTAATGGAGAAGAGATAAGGGAGGTGGAAGAAGAATCATGCAAAGTAGAGGTAGAAGAAGATGATGACTCAGACTGAGTGATATCAGTTAAATGATGTATATCAGAATGAGATATATCAAGAGAAGGAGATAATGTTGCAGTAGAATTAACAGAGTCCAAAATAGGCATAATTGGGAAACACATTTCAGAAGAACCAGGTTCAACAATAGGTAAAGGCAATATAGTAGGAACCAAAGAGTTTGAGGGAGAGTACGCTGCCAGAGAATTACCATAAGGAAAAATATGCTCATAGAATTGTACATCTCTATTGATGAGATATGACTTAGTAGAAAGATTATACAAGCGATAACCATGATGATTAATTGGATATCCAACAAATATGCAAGGATTGGACCGAGAAGAAAACTTATGTTGGAGAGGAGACATATTTTTCACAAAACAAAGGCATCCAAATGTACAAAAATGACTGTAAGAAGGAGTTTTATGAAATAATACCTCATATGGAGATCTACCTGATAGAACTCTAGTTGGAAGTCTATTGATAATATAGCAAGCAGTTAAGATACAATCCCCCTAGAAATTTAGAGACAAATTTAATTGAAACCTTAATGCCCTAGCAACTTGGAGAAGATGTCTATGCTTCCTCTCAACAACACCATCTTGTTGAGGGATATACACACATGTTAATTGGTGTAGAAGTCCAAGAGACTGAAGTAGGGACTGAAAGGAGGAGGAGAGGAATTCCTTACCATTATCAGTTCGAAAATATTTTACAATGGTTGAAAACTGAGTAGATATCATTTTGAAAAATTGGGACATAATAGACAATATTTCAAACTTATACTTCATTAAGTAGACCCAAGTAGTTCGTGAGTAGTCATCTACAATACTGAGAAAATAGTGACAGCCAGTATTGGAGGCCTTAGAATAGGGCCCCCAGATATCACAGTGTATCAATTTAAATGGAACAGGGGATCTAGTTTTATTAACAGTGAATGGTATCCGTGATTGTTTTGCCAATGGGCAAACAGTACAACTATCAATGTGTGAAGTAATGGAATGTATAGTAAAGGAATGTGGGGAAGGGTGACCTAACCAAAAATGACAAGTTTAGGGAGAGACCACAGCAGCAGTAGCATACACAAGTGGTGACGAAGCTGTAGAGTCAAAATGATACAGACTATCACGTAGCCGACCTAGCCCAATCACCAACTTCTTTGACAAGTCCTGGAAAACACAAAAAGATGGCAAAAAAGTTACACTATAGTGTAAAGAAGCTGTTTTCTTCGCTCCGTAGTTTGCTGGCGTCAAAGGCGAGGCAAGGGGCTCTCCATCTGACGGAAGATTGTGTCCAGGATCTGGTCGGCTCGTATTAGCCTATGCTTTATTACAGGTAGTCATTCCCCCCGTTCCTTTGCCGCTTTTAAGAAGACCAAAAAAGCACAAGTGCAGAGAATAAGGTTTCGGTAACTAGCCAAGCAGTTGACTTACAGACAACACGTTGAAAGTAAATTTGGGAACATGAAAAACATTGTCCAAGAAAATTTGTTGTGAGAGCTGATGTTGACCAATTTGAAGTATAGGTATGTAGACCCATCTGGTAATGTAACAGGAGGAGATAGTGAAGAAGACAAAGGCTGGCAATTAAGTGGAGGAGTCTGTGAGAAGTGATGGGTTACCCCTGAGTCAATAATTCATGACTGAGATGAAGGAACCAAAGCAGAGAGACAGAAATCCATACTTGCAAAATTAGCATTAGTATTGGAATTGGACTGAGCTAGAAATGAAATCAGTTGTTGGTACTGTAATGGAGACAACGGAGGAAGCGGTGAGGCAAGCACATCGGAGGACTTTTGAGAAGACGACTTGTCAGTGAGGATCTCTGGAGTATGATCAGCAGTAACCATGTTCAGATGAGAGCCAAAAGTATGCTCTATATCAGCAGATCGTTTATGTGAGAAACCCCGTTGGAGAAGACACTTTAGGTGGCCGATGAGTATACCCTGAAGGAAAGCCATGTAAGGTATAGCACATGTCACGCGTTTGACCGTGCTTATTACAATGTGTACAAAACGGCAGCCGGTGAGTCTTAGAGAACCGACTTACCGTCGCAAGAGCCGTAGCATCTGAAGAAACATGAGTGAGGAAGAGACCTCTGTGGCGTTCCTTTTGTAATACCAATGAATAGGCCTTACCAGGTGATGGGTGTGGATCCATGGTAAGTATTTGTGTTCGCACAGTGTTATAAGCTTCATTGAGACCCATAAGAAATTCAAATAACCGTTCCGATTGAAGAAGCTCAAGAAATTTTGGTGCAGATCCACATGGACAGTCCGGTAGAGTCAGGTAAGATCTAAGCTTATCGCACAATCCCTTGAGAGCAGAAAAATAAGAGGTAAAAGATAGATGATCTTGATGGAGTAGGGAGATCCTACATTTCAATTCATACACTCTAGGACCATATCTTTGAGAGAAGCAGTTCTCCAAATCCAGCCACAGGTCACGAGCAGTTTCAGCGTAGAGGACAGTATCATGAATTTCTTTGACGAGACTGTTGTAGATCTAAGCTTGAACCATCAGGTCGCACTGGTCCCAGGCGATTGCTACAGTAGAGTCTTCCTTCGAGTCTGGCCAAGGGTAAGTGCCATCAACAAAGTGGAACTTGTTCTTGGCACCTAGGGCAATGCGCATGGCCCTCTTCTAGGTAGAGTAATTAGTTCCATCTAAAAGATGAGAGACCAAAAGATGGCTTGGATTATCCGTAGGGTAGATAGACGAAGGAGATGAAAGACCAGACAAAACACTAGGAACTGAGGAAAGACTCGGAGATGTCATTGAGAGAAATCTGAAGTAGAATGTTCAGAGACAAAGAATAAGCTAGATCGGACAGCGAAACACCATATTTGCATAAAATAAGAACACAAATGAAGAAACAACTACCAGATCTGAGCACAAAGAGATCAATCTCCAAATCTGAGTATAGAAAGCACAAACACCTCAAGAAACCAAGAATCACAGCAGATCGGAGCACAAAAACCTTCAAGAACCAAGAATCACAATTGCGATTTAGAGAAAAAAAAACACACCAAAGATCGACACCAACGATCAACACCGCAGATCAAAGACGAGTTGAAGAAAAGGAAAACAGTGAAAGAACATTAAGGAAGAAATCGTACATGAGAGACAACAAAGCAAAACAAAAACACAGTTTCCCATATGCTCTGATACCATGACTGATCAGATCAATTAGAACTAAATTATATGAAAACTAGAGCTGGTAGTTTTGATAATAGAGGCATGGTTTCTGTATAATTACCACTATATTATCAAAACTACCAGCTCTAGTTTTCATATATATATACAGGGTCGGGTTGGGTCGGATTTAACCCAGGGGGTCAACCCTAACCCAGCCCAACCTTGTCAGGGTTCATACAAAATTAAACCCTAACCCAGCCCTATCAGGGTTCGGGCCGGGTTCAACCCTGCCAGGGTTCAGGGCGGGCCTGGGCGGGTTAGGGTTGCCAGGGTTAAACTTGCACCCCTAGTTTCTGGATCTGGTGTCAAAATCCAGAAGGTTGAAGATGCTTCTATTTCAGAAGGCCTTAGAAGGATGGTCAAGGATGATTCTCGGTATTGTAGGAAGATGAAGACATGTAGGAGAATCTGCATGGTCTTTCGACTTGAGGATGTTGGGTTCTACATGATTAAAAAAAAAAGAAGGAGAAATCAAAAGTGTAAAACGTCATCAATCTATTTATCTATTTTCGTACCTGATTATCATCTGTTGGTCTCGTCGAGTCCGAAAGACCTGTTACGACATGAAATAAAGATTTAAATTGACTTCATGGAGTGCGAGTCTTACATAATATCACTATAATTTCCATGCAAATCTACTATTACTCTGGAAACTCCTGTATGCTTTCTCAGCCCTATATTTTTGAAACTTGTATTGGACACCTTGAAAATTCTGATTGGGATAAAACTTCATTGTAAGTAAGGACTTGGGGTCTATCTATCTACAAATTTTAGATCCACTTAAACTGCCACATGAAAATTGATCAAATTTCTGCTTGGAGATTCCTTTCCAAGTTGCCCCTTATAGAAAACCTTCTGCCTTATAGGGGTTCAGATAATCGGCTCATTTTACGTGGAATGTTTTGGGCATTGAAATGTTCATCTGACCATTTAACATGAACTTTTGTCTTAATTTTATTTCCTTAAGATACTAAGAATATGGAATTTTTGTCCTCTCATTGATCATTTTTAGTTTAATAATTTTTTCAATTAGTTTCACAAGTGACTTGATGTGTTTGTCATGAAACATGGCAGGGGCAAATGGAACTAGAAATGGAATTGGCATAGGAGTGTGCTATGATTTGCCAGGGAATGATCTACCGCTTGTAACCTAAGTGGTAAGCCTCTTCAAGAGCAATGGAATCCAAAAGATGAGGTTGTTTAACCCAAACACTGATGCCCTCCATGTAAGAAAACTACAATCCATATGTATGTCTATGCGGAATAAGATTCGACATACCCGTAGTGTAGGGATCTGTTCCAACCATTATCCGTCCAACCGAGTCCTCATCTGATACACTCTGATATGCCCTGCTCCACAAACAAAAGAGAAGAGAGAGGGGAAGGATTTCTATGCACTGACTGTATTCGAAGACAGAGAACGTAATGGAGTTCTCAAATTTCTATCAGTGTGCACAGGACCCTACCCATTAGTATTTATAGACCAACCGTCTCCATTCATCAAGGATGGACGGTGATCTGGGTGCCACATGTCCTAGGATCTTAATGCTAATCATCCAACTTAGGTAGGGCCAGGTGGCATGTGGGCCACCCAACTTACATTCTCCCACTTGGCCCATATTGCCACATGACAAGCCACTTTATGGTTATTAACATGATGTATGGCCATACAATAATTTTTGGATCCTTCTTTATGGACTTGTTCTTTATGTTCATCATAAAACTCCCAACCCATGAATCATGGTGGTACATGTCCCAGTATTAAAGTACAATGGAAACACTTCCTTCCATGTATTACAATAGATTGTTTATTTTACGATGAACCTCAATTGTGACTACCCTACTTTATAGAATCAATTCAATAATCGATTAAAGGGTCAAACTTTATAGGCATCTGTCATTCCAAAATTTTATGTATACAACCAAATAAATGACAGGAAAAGAAATAACTTTATTTCGAGTCATCAAAACTTTATATTGCAATATCATAAATAAAACATTCAAAAAACTTAATGATTTACATAGCTCCTTATGATCCACGTGAACTACATACACCTTGGGCAGAAGCCCTTTAGTGAAAGGATCAACTATCATATCATTAGTGTCAGTATGTTTTATTTGAACGCAACGAACTCGAATGTCTTCTTTAACAACAAAATACATTATCTCAATGTGTCGGCAGTGACTCACTGAGCATGTGTTGTTAGAGAGAGCACTGCTGCAGTATTGTAACAGTAGATCCTTATAGGTCTTTCAATAAAATTTATGATTTCAAAACTGTGATAAACTGCCTCAACCATAATGCCTGAGAAATTGCTTTATAGCATGCCACCACTTCTGCTTCAATAATAGAAGAAGCTGTCTTAGGTTGCTTTACGCTGCGCCAAGACACTACTCCTCTAACAAACAAAAATGAAGCCAGAAGTATACTTCCTTGTATCTCCACATTTAGCAAAATCTGAATCTGAGTAACTGATTTGCTTCAAAACATCAACATGTCTATATAAGAATGTGATCCTTGATGCCCTGTAGGTACCTCAGTACTTTCTTTGCTATTGTCCAATGTGGCAAAATAGGGTTCTTTCGAAACCTACATAATACTCCCACTGAATATGAGATGTCAGGTCTGGTACAGATCTGAACATTCATCAAATTGCTTACTACTGATGCATAAGGGATATTTTTCATTGTCTGCTATTTCAGATTGGTCTTCGGACATTGCTCCAGACTAAGTCTGTCGCCTTTAACAAGAGGTGCTACACTTAATGAATGGTGCTCCACTTGATGAATATTGCTTCATCTTGAACCATTCCAAAACTTTGTCAATATAACCCTTCTAGGACAGTCCTAAGGTCTTAAGAAACCTATCCATGTAAATCTCTATGCCTAAGACATTGGACGCTTCACCCATATCATTTATGTCAAAGTTTTGGGTCAAGAAATATTTAGTCTCGTGTCGCATCCCTAGATCATTGCTAGCTATAAGAATGCCATCCACAAATAACACTAGTATGGTGAAACTAGTTCCCTTGATCTTTATGTAAATGCATTGATCAGCTCGATTCTCCACAAAACCGTAGGAAGTAATTGTTCTATCAAATTTCAAATACTACTATCGGGAAGCTTGTTTCAATTCATATATGGATCTCTTAAGCTTGCATACTAGATGATCACCTTTATCCGGAGTAAAAACCTTCAAGTTGATCCATGTATACCTCCTCAATTAGATCACCATTCAAAAATACTATTTTGACATCCATCTGGTGTAACTCAAGATCATAGTGAGCCACCAGTGCCATAATGATCCCCAAAGAATCTTTTCTAGACATGGACGAAAAGGTTTCTTTATAATCAATGTTAGCCTTCTGATTATAACCTTCTGTCACAAGTCGAACCTTGTATCTTCCAATATTGCTATGTGGGTCCCTTTTAATTTTGAAAACCCATTTACACCCTACCATAGAGGTGTCCTTAGGAAATTCTACAAGTTCCCATACTAGATTCTTTGACATAGATTCCATTTCATCCTTAATGGCATCATGCCATAAAATGGTATCTATACAACCCATAGCATGTGAAAATAATATCGGATCATCACTTATTCCAATATTAGTTTCACAGTTTTGGAGATATACTTCATAGTCTGAAGGGATTGCCAATTTTCTCTCTCTCTCGAGGATCTCCTTAAAACTTGTGGCTCAGGATTGGTTTCTTGATTCTGGACCACAGGTTCAAACGACAACTGGTTCCTGATGTGGTGTATCCTAATGTGGTAATTCATCATAAACAGGTAGTGTTGTTCATGAACCACAGGTACCACTGGTAAAGGGATAAATCCCTGACCACCAGATGTAGAAGGAATTGTCGATACATCTTGTTCTTTGGATTCAATGTTTCGACTCTGTATACTCCCACTGTCGTCGTCATCCTCTAGAAACTTGGCAACTTTAGCCTCTAAAATGGTAAGACTATATGAGGGACAATAAAAATTACAACCCTTAGATGTTTCAAAATATTCAATGAAATATCCACTGACTGTTCTAGGGTCCAACTTCTAAAGAAGTGGATTATAGACTCTTATTTTGGCTTAACAGCCCCATATGCGAGTATAGCTTCAAACTAGGTTGCCATCCATTCTACAACTCAAAAGGAGTTTTAGGAACCGACTTGGATGGTACCCTATTCAAGATATGTACCGCTATTTTAAGAGCTTCACTCCACAATTTTAGAAGTAGATTAGAGTTACTAATCATACTCCTGACCATATCCATAAGTGTACGGTTTCTTCTTTCAGCAATGCCATTTTGATCTGGAGATCCAGGCATGGTATATTGTGGTACAATACCTTGCTCTTGAAGATATCGTGTAAATGGGCCAGGTCTTTGACCATATTCTGTGGTTCTACCGTAGTATTCTCCACCTCTATCTGATATTATGATCTTAATCACTTTTTCAATCTGTTTCTCTACTTTTATCTTGAAGTTCTTAAAGGCTTCTAATGCCTCATCTTTATGAACTAAAAGATAGAGATACATGAATTTAGAATGGTCATCAATGAAGGAGATAAAGTATGTCTGACCATTCAGACAGGGAGTGGAAAATGGGCCATAGATATCTGTATGTATGATTTCTAGCAGTTCAGTTAACCTTCTGGCACCTTTCTTGGTTTTGTTAGTTTGCTTTCCCTTGATGCAGTCCACACATAACCCTAGATCAATGAAATCAAGAGTCTCAAGGATTCCATCCTTCACTAATCTTTTAATTCTATCACTAGATATGTGACCTAATTTAAGATGCCACAACTGAGAGGATTTTTCATTCACATTCATTCTCTTTATGCCAATATTATTTACAGAGAGTAAACTACTTTCATATGTTGGATATAGATTTAAGAAAAATAAACCATCAACTAAAGAACCTGAACTGATGAATACATCATTTTTTTAAACCTTATTTTTGTACTAGAAAAATTAAACACATAACCCAAAGGTGTTAATCTAGAAAACAGAAATCAGATTCTTTGCAAAAGATGGAACATAAAGGGTTTCTTCTAAATCTAACACATATCCGGATTGCAATATCAATCTATAGACACCTATAGCTTCCACTTGAGATTTCATCCAATTTCCTGAATGGATATGTCTCTCAGTTTCTTTCGGAAGTATTGTCTGCAGAAAGCCTTGCATGGTATTGGCCACATGGATTGATGATCTAAAATCATCCACCAGTTATTTGAATGAGAATCAACTAAATTTGATTCATAACAAACCAAAACTCTGAGCTGAGATGTCCCTCATGTGCATGATGTAGTTACACACATCATTCTTACCATTGTTACTTAAGAGTCTGATTTTTCCATTAGAGTGCTTACTAACATCTTGTTTGAACTACAAACTGAGCATCAATTGCCTTCATGTAATCAATGATCTTCTTACATTCAGGAATTGATCCTTTAATGCTCTTGTCGATATTGTTCATGACAAGCATTAGGCTCAAGTGGTTAAACCGCTCCCACTTATCATAATGAGCAATTTGGACTAGCGTACTGGAATCCGTAAGAGCAGCGGGCTCTTCTATACGGAGCGCCATATCCAAATCCATGTACTCTAAGGTTAAATAAATCTTCTATTTCCAATCTAAATAATTTTCCCTAGTAAGCATTGGGAGACAAATCTGGTTATAAACTGCAAACAACAATAAGAAAGTTTAAATTTATTGGCGTACAACTTTATACTGACATCAACCCACGTCAATAATCAGTAACACACTAAAATTAATTATAATCTACCTGTAGGCTAAACTTATAATCAATTTTAGTATGTGAAACTTTACACTAAGTTGATTGACATCAAACTTAAGTGACAGACTAATGTATCCTACAAAATTACGTGTGGGCTAAGATTATAGTCTACATCTATCTAGGTCTGTATTAATAAGACTAGAATGCTACACTACAATTCAGAAGGTTGTTCCACACCTGTAGGCAAAAGAAGGCTCCCACTGTCTTGTAGTTTCACATTCTACCTTATTCCATCTTCTCACATAAGAAAAGAATATTTCCTGTGGGGATAATATCCAGTCGCAATGCAAAAGATGCAATTTTCTGATGCCTACCACTAGAAGGGTATTTCATTCTTTTATGACATCCTTAAATAAGCACTTATATGTGTTAAAAAATAAAACTAATTATTTCCTTGATTTTAACACAAAACTTTATTATAAGGGCATATTTGTCATCTATGACATCCTGAAAAACACACTTATATGTGTTAAAAATAAACCTAATGGTTTTCTTGATTTTTTTTAACACATCTTTATTATAAGGGCATTTCAGTCATTTATGACATCCTTTAAACAACCATTCATAAGTGTTAACATAAGCCTAATAAACTTAAAGAGTCCTTAATGGCTTATTCTTTACTTTATGTAACACTAACTCTTAATGGCGTTTGTTACTGTCACTAAAATAGTGACTCAAAACAACTTCACTGTATTCATATATTTAGTGGCGTTTATTCTGTAATGTCACTAAACAGTAAGATAAATCATTCTGTTATGTATATCTATATACAGTAGCGTTCTGTCTTCAAATTTCGCTAAGTACATAGATACAGTGACGTTCCGTCTGTAAATGTAACTAAAAGAAACTAGGACTTCTAGCGACGTTCAGGACACACTGTCATAACAAATACAGTCACTGTTCTTTTCAGTTTTAGCGACGTACAGAAGGAACTGTCATCAAAAGTGCAGTCACATATACAGTGACGTTCGGTTCATAACTATAATATGGTGATATATAATAAAGATAGTCCAAAATTACTAAACGTCACCATGTGTGTAACAGACTCACCTGGTTCAAAGGCCTGGGTCAAACCGAAAACAAACCCAACCAAAAAGGTTTGTACTGGTTCAACCAATCCAGCCCAACCATAATGGGTCCATATCCGAGACATAAAATGGGCTTCGGGTCAACCCGTATGGGTATTGGTTCGGGTCATGGGTAGGTTCGGTTCAACCAGTAACTAGGTTTTCTCTATCCGGTTCATTTTTTAGAACCGGGTTGAACTGAGAGCACTTAAAAAACCCTAATTCCTTTAGATTTAACCAAAGATTCTTTCAAATTTACCAATAATTCCATCCTTATGATTTTAATCTTCTTCTCTCTTATCAGACCACCGAACCTAGCAACGGCGGCGCCAGGGACATGCCAGAATATCCGGCACTCCCCAAACGAATCCGGTGAAGACACCTGTCACACCCCAATTCCGCACTATTCAAAATAGTGTGATGAACCGCTAGCAAACCAATGGTTCAACCAGGATCTCGAGTAGGCTATATCCGTATTATCTAAACTCCCATACATCCAAAATCATAATCAGAGTAAATACACAATAGCGGAAGTCTTATAATAAAATGAACTGAGAATCTACTGTGATATTAATATTTAAATAACAAATTATTCTATATCAACTGAGACATAAATAATTATCAAATACATGTCTTTATTAAATCCAAATAAAGAAAATCTAGAAAATATCTAATCAAATACACATGAGTTGCACTCGCAAGAGGAGTCATGTGTATCTACTTCAGCTTCAGCTTCCATCGCCGTTATGTTCCCATATGCTGGAGCATTCATATAATCTTCAACGGTATAACCTGCATCATCAACTAAAAATATTCGACGTCGAGGGGGTGAGCACACATCACGGCTCAGTGAGTAGACAAAACAATGCAACAGTACATATGCAATCAATTCATATCTTTGGTCTGGTTTATAGTTTGCAATGCGTAATAAAAAGGTTGGGTGGTCAAAGGTTAACGTTTATTGACCCCGCCTCTATATACAGGGTGTGAAAGTCCGCCCGAAGGTTAATGTTTATCGTCGTCCCCATCCACCCTAATCATGAACATTATATAACAAAGGTTAACGTTTATTGCTATATAGTGCCATACCAACACGTAAGCCCCTGTTAGCGAGGGCTTGCAAACTGGGCTCGCAACTAACCAATCCTAATGCCAAACAGTGTATCCAAGGCCTCACCCCAGCATCCCTCAGAATATCCATAGAGATAGAGCTAAGGCCCCCCGGTAGAGTCAGAGACTACAAGGACCGAGACCACCTCCCCTGATACTCTACGACATAATAGTTCTGCTAAAGTAATGGCGATACGACGATGCTAATGCACAAGACTTGAGTTAGAGATAGAGCTAAAGTGCTGAGACCCGCCAAAGGTTAATGTTTATTGACGTTCCCATCACACCTCCCCTGATACTCGCTCGCATCAAGTACACCAACCACACACATACAATCACATGCCTATTCCTATCATCATCATCATCATGTTATAACAATAAAGTAAATATACATGAACAAATAATAGAAATATTGGATGGCATGTTGTATGCACATTACAAACATATTCGCATAGAATCAAACATGGAATTGGACTCAAGAAAATAGAAAATAGTTTGTTATTAATCAATTAGTTTAGAGTTCTGTTTTCTCACCTTAGCTTGTAATAAATACTTTTCCAAGCTTTAGAATCACCTTTATAATGTTATTATATTGATAGAAGACCTAACAAAGTCGATAAAATTTAATTAGAATTAATTCTGAATTTAAAAACCATTTTGTTAACTGAGGGTCGGAGGTAGGGTTGGAGTCATGATCGACCCTGGGTGCGACCCTCCCCAAACTCTGAACTTCCCGAACACTGAGGGTCGATACTCAGGATCACCTAGGGTCGGATGGTCATCGACCCTCGGTGCGACCTTCGGTGTACTTTGGTTAATTTTCCTCTATTAGTCCATTCCTCGTGCTTGGGATCCTATGGTTTGCTCCTACATTCCATTCAACATTCATTCCATGGTCTGAAACCATGAATCATCCACCTAAATAGCTTTCATGCATTCTCCTATGGTTTCCCATGAAAACCTAACCATGGGTTGATGGTTTGAGTTTTTCCGAGATCACACTCTCATCAATATCTAACCTAAGGTCTATAGAAACTCATGGAATTAGTATCCATACCTGAGAAGAATACTCCTTCTCTGCAACTCTTCTCTTTTGGCTAAATTCTCTTCCTTGCTTCTCTTCTTCTTCTTTTCCTTCTCTTCTCTTTCTCTCAATTAAATTAGGGTTGTGAAAGGAGTGAAAGAGGCTTAGGGACGTCCTTTAAATAGAGTAGGAACATCCTAAAATAAGTCCCTTTGAGATTAGGAAAGAATCCAAATCGAAAATTAGGAAATTTCCTAATTTCAGTTTCGGAGGAAACCGAGGGTCGATGGGAGGGTCGATGATCCTGTCGACCCTAGGTTCTCTAAGTTGTCCGACCCTCCCTTCAAAACTGAGGGTCTGACTTTCTGTTTTGGGGGGTCCGACCCTCCTTGGCTGAGTATGCGACCCTCCCCTTAAATTAAGTGTTTTTGGGTCGATTTGATACCTGGGATCTCGATCTCCTTCACGCCCTTGGTCCATTTGACTCGACCATGATGGGTAAACTTGGTTCAAGGTGGTAAGATCAGGTTAGATTGACACGGGTCTTACAACACCGGTCACCGCCAGAACACCTCCAAACGGTCGGAGAGATAGAGAGAGAAAAGAGGGATTAAAATCCCACGGCAAAACAGCATGTTGGCTTGCGGCAGCCTGCTGGCTGCGCATGGCCGCGGCTGGCTGGCCCTTGCGGGCTGGCCTGCTGCGCCTAGCGCGGCCGACAGTCTTGCTACAACTAGCCTCCTTATGCCTGCTGGTGCACGCCTACTGGCCTGCCGGCCTGTGGGCTGGCAGCCATGCGAGAGTGTGCACCCGTGGCTACTTTACGGGATATTAGCCGACAGAGTCATATAATAAAAATTATTTTTATTAAAATCGATGCCCCACAGCATCCAGTCAGGATGGACGGGCGGCGGAAACACCGCTCTGATACCATAATATAATGAAATTACAATCCATATGTATGTCTATGCGGAATAAGATTCGACATACCCGTAGTGTAGGGATCTGTTCCAGCCATTATCCGTCCAACTGAGTCCTCCTCTGATACACTCTGATATGCCCTGCTCCACAAACTAAAGAGAAGAGAGAGGGGAAGGATTTCTATGCACTGACTGTATTCGCAGACAAAGAACGTAATGGAGTTCTTAAATTTCTATCAGTGTGCACAGGACCCTACCCATTAGTGTTTATAGACCAACCGTCTCCTTCCATCAAGGATGCACGGTGATCTGGGTGCCACATGTCCTAGGATCCTAATGCTAATAATCCAACTTAGGTGGGGCCAGGTGGCATGTGGGCCACCCAACTTACACTCCAAGCTTTAAGGGGTTCTCAAATCCAAGTTACCTTAGGTGTCGCAAATGAAGATCTCCCAAAACTTGCTAACAGCCTAGAAGATACTGAATCCTGGTTCACAACAAACGTTGAGCCCTATTTAAATGACATAGAATTTTCTTATATTGCTATTGGCAATGAGGCTTTACCAGGCCAGTTTGGTCCTTAAATAGGCCCAACCATGCATAACATCAAAGATATGCTACATAAACATAACTTACCTCGCATTCAAGTCACCACCGTTATCAACACCATTGTACTCGCCACCTCGTATCCACCCGCGGCCAGTGCTTTCACCGCAGAGTCGGCCTCTGGTATGACCTACGTTCTACAATTCTTGTCTCACAATGGTGCACCTATCATGGTTAATGTGTACCCTTACTTCGCCTTTGCAGCTGACCCAACAAATGTTCACCTGGACTACACACAGTTCACTACAATAGGTACTGTGGTCCAAGATGGAGACTTGAGTAACTCGAATCTATTTGTGTTAGGAATAGAACCAAGAAACAAGAATGGGGTGAGGAAGAGAATGATAGAAGTTCCACTTCGAGGGGGAAACCTCCAGACGATTACAACAAGACTCAATTGATACTTGACTGCCTTACAATAACATTCCACTCTCTTACTTACACTTCCTAATCCTAACCATATTCTGTTATAATATATATACTAACCATATTTTGTTACAGTGAAGCTGTTGTAACATTACCATACTATACTGGAAGAACCTTGTCCTCAGGGTTCAGGAAACTGTCCTCTAACACCATCAGATATTGGTGTTGTGGTTTCTTGCGGAGCTGGAGTCGATATGAATAGTTTGCATGAAGTCCAGACTACGGACACTTGTCCAGTAAGATGGGATCTGAATAACTTGTGAAAACTTGACAGTTGGAGTCTGTAATAAAACCACGTATACTAGTATTACATCCTTGACAAAGAAAAAACACATTGAAGAACCTGAATCAGAGATGAACCACCTTGGTAGGCTTATTGCTGTTGATGCTGGAAGACAACTGTACACTGTTTTAGAACTTTGCCAAGCATTTGATCGAATATTCAAATCATGTGGGGTTTAATGATTCTCCAAAATAATCATTGTCACTCACACTTCTCCAGAATAGACTGAAAACAATTTGATTTTAAGCAAAGACAAAGTGGCTTTTAATGGGCAAAGTGATTTGGAAAAGTCTAGAAAAGAAGCTGAAATTGGTCAGAGTTGAAGGATTTTCAGTTTGGCAGCAAAATACGGATTCAAATCGTGTCCACCCTGAAACTCGGGAGAGACATGTGGCTACAGCTCAATGGAGTTTGACGGATTTAAAATGAAAATCAAATCTGATTTGTTTAGATGCACAAAACAGGAGGTAATGGGAGACTGTTGTTTAATGCAGGAAGAGTGGATCTGTATCATCTCCAGCTTCCAGCTTGGGTTAAAACTGGATGACATCCAGTTGTTGCTCGATGAACGACAGCTGGACTAGACTACATCGGAGGGCTCTAATCAGTAAAATCAAAAGGGTACAATGCATCAAAATACACAAAATCAATTACCCATTTTGAAATCTCAGCTGTAAAACACACGATTGATTGTTGCCCTTCCCTTTCTTCAGTGGTAAAACACATCCCGATTCAGTTTTCCAGAAACGTTTTTCCTTCTCTCTGTTCGTCTCTAACCAACGAATCCCTAAACCGCTAAATGACTGTTCACAGCAAGTCTTATTTTGCTTCTTACACTTGTTGCATCTTTTGGTGCCCATGCCTGAGTTGGGCAATTATTTGGATATGATCATATTCTTAAGATATGGAGAAGTACAAATCAGATGATTCCAAATGGGATCAATTTTGACATCTGTTGTCGTTGGAATCCGTAAGGGGATTAATCAAGACAGATAATATGCAACTCTCAATGAAACAATGGAGTTCCTTCTCAAAACAAGGGTTTCCTGAGACACAGTTGATCAAATACCATTTCTTTCCCTATTGAACTTGGATATTGAAAGAACTCAATTAGAAACAGCCAAAAATGAGAGAGAGAGAGAGAGAGAGAGAGAGAGAGAGAGAGAGAGAGAGAGAGAGCTTATTTTTAGAATTCCTTATCCCAGTCCCCTTTATTTCATGCTTTCTTGTTACATATATAGATTCAAACATGAGAAACTTTCTTGGGCCCGCTTTCACACGTCTGTTGTTACTCTGATCATTAGCTATCTAGGATATAGTAGGTTCGAATGCCTACGACCCCCTAGACCATGCTACAATGTCTTGTCAACTACTTTTCGACCCCCTAGACCATGCTACAATGTCTTGTCAACCACTTTTCGACCCCCTTAGATCCTTTTTGACCCCCCCCCCTTTTAGTTAGGTTCCCCATAACCTCCAAACGTTCGTTTCTGTCCTTGCGCTTTTACCACGTAATATTCTGACGATCCGCCGATTTGGGCCAATATCTAGTGAATCGGCAGATCAAATCAGCATGCTTTGCATTAATGGTTGTTGTCAGCATTTATGGCCATTAAATACAATCCATTAATGGCCCAACCACCCTTGTCAACCTGTCACATCTTGTCCGAGTCAGACCAAAGAGTCGAACATGAGCTCTTTTACAATATTTTCTATAATACCCTCTTTCCCATATCATGGATCTTGGACCTTAGATAAATGCCACGTGTTCATCACCAAAAGATCATTTGGAAGTCCTTTTCTTAGGTTGGATTTAACCATCAACCATCATTTTCCCTAACAGAACCCCCTTGCTTCCTTACCAGTCATTTCGACCGGAGGAGACACATCTTTAATGGAAAATATCTTCTTCTGAACATGTGGTCGTTCATCCGCTGCCCTCTCAGTGGCATGATTATCTCCGTTTGCCCCTCTTTTTTGGAACTTGAACGCCTGCTTTTTTGAAATGGCGCCTGTAACGTTCTCGCCATGATTAGGGTTAATCTCGATTTTTAATACTCCTGGTGCCGTTTCCATTTCCATCGAGTCGTTGGTTTTGAATAGTGTCCATCTTTCGTCACTTATCATTCATCGCATCCGTCCACGCGTCGTTTTCCCATCAAGAGTCACGCCTGTCTCTCTCCCGTCAGTCAGAATGCTGAAGAACCATCATGATTGCTAGGCTGGGACCCACTGGTCAGCAAACCTATAAATATCTTCTTCCTTCTTCTCCTCTCCTTCCTCACACACTTGCTCTTTGTAGAACTTTTCCGTGAAGGCTTTCTCTCCAAGGTTTTTCTGGCTCTACCTTCCTCGTTCTGTAAGAGGCATCTTCATTTCCGTAGAGAGTTTCGGTGACCCGAACATTATCTGAGTAAGTCTCATTCCTGACCTTTGCATTTCTTTTACTTCTTTGCTAACCGATCATGGCTCGTGACAAAGCTGTAGTCAGTCATGTTTCCGAACCTACCCTGCGTCGATCGCATCCCCCACGATCTACCCAGGGTGGGGAGAGCTCCAGTGGTAACCCCAGGAGCTCTTCCCCAGATTTCTCCGATGAGGCTGGTCCTCTCTGTGTAGCTTCCTCCGTGAAGTCCATCATGACTGAATCCAAGCTCCAAGACCTTAGGGCTACCTTCCGCGTCCATGATTCGGTGGAGTTGATCGTTCCGACCCCAGAGGACCGGGCGTGCCACCCCTACTCTCACAGAATGGTGGTAAACCTTAACATGTTCTTGTCTGATTTTCATTTTCCCTGCCACCCCCTGGTCTTTGAAATCCTTGGCTACTATGGTCGAGCTTCGACTCAGATTACACCCAACTCTTGGGCTCACATCCACTCCTTTATCATCTTTTTTCTTAGATGTCGAGAACCCCCTACATTGAGGTTTTTCCAATTTCTGTTCGATGTGGGTGTCCTGAACTGGTGTGACCCTTCGACCCGTAGGACAAAACCCAATGGGGTCTACTATTTTTTTAGTCAAAATTTAGACATAGTTCTTCCCATGATAGAAACCACCCCCTCCTCTGTTCCTCATTGGAAAGAGTGATTCTTTGGAGCCATGATTAGGCGCGGTCACACTCTTCAAGGAATGCGTTCTTTCACCATCGAGAACTGATGGCAGTTCATCAACCCTTCCATAGTGGGGGTCGCCCCACCTCTGACACTGCTCGAGATGGAGACCCTCAAACGGTAAAAGATCGAGGGAGGGTTATCCAGTTCAAGAATCTGTCCAACAACCAATTCCTATTCTTATATGGACTGAGTAAGTTTCAGGGTAGTGCTAACCTTCTACTTTATGCTTGTTTGTGAATTCCAATTCTAACGACTTTCTGTTGATCTGTGCTGTAGTAGAAGGCTTGGACGAAAACATATGGGAGGGCCTAATGGGGACAAATCTGTTCTGACACCAGCAGTGGGAAAAGGAAGAGATAGTGGCTTCTATGGCCCAAAAATTGGCGGTTCTTGAGAGAGCCGCGGATGCTGCTCCTGCTGTTCCTCCTGAGGCCCCGTTGATCCCTCCCGTGAGCACTGCTCCAGGGAGTATCGCTCCTTCCCTCGAGTCTGAGTCTTCAACCATTCCACCCACTGGAGGCTCTGAACCAGACGCTCCTCCAGAATTGCCAACCTTTGACCCCCTTCCTCTGGCCGGAGAGTCCACCTTGCCGTCGGTCATCGATGTTGACGAGGAGGGTAAGTATGCTTTATTGTGACTTTTGCTATCTTATCGACCTCCTTCATGATTCTCATCATCTCTTCTCCCCCCTCCCTTTTTTTTATTTTTTTTATTTTTTTTGGAGGATGATGATGATGCTACGGTTACGAAGACAGTGCATAGGCTGAAGAGGAGGAAATTGAGCTCCGAGGCCCCCTGCCTCATCTTCCCAGAGGATACCACCCAGGACATCTTGAAGCGGATTCCAGCTGGACCTCCACCACTGCATACACTTCTTCCTGAAGAGACACCTGTTGACCATGTTCATCCTAGGTCCTTTGATGAGCCAGCGCTAATTGACCCTGCGCCGTCTAGCCCTCCTCATGACGCCGAGCCTGCTTCTCCCACATCCATCCCTCTGACGGTGGATTCAGATTCTGGATTCGATGCCCTTACCTGCTCTGTGCCAATCATTTTGGTTCCTTCACCATCCTCCTCGAGTTTGGCCATTTCTCTTTCAGCCTCCTCTTGTATGTCTTCTCTTTCCACAGACTCTACTGTAGTTACTTCTTTCCCTCTTTCATCTGAAGAGTTGCCTTCCTTGGCCCCTTATACCTTCCCTCAGCCGTCTGCTTGTTCTATGCCCGTAAAATCTTATTCCCCTAGCTACCCTGCTGAGGGGAGTATTAGGGAAAAAGGTCAGGTCGAATCTTCTGCCCTACCTCCGGGGCCCTCTTTTACCTTTCCTTCGACCAGCCTTACTTCTTTCGCCCCCAGCCCCAGCTCTACCGCTATCCAGCCTTCTATATTCGCCCCTTCCTGGAATGTACGCTCCATGGACCGTGGGTTATGTAATCATCAAATGGCTCAAGAGATCATCCACAACGCCTGTCTTCCTGTGGATGATGAAATATTCAAGCTTGTCTCCCTTGAGGGCATCGACCAGGGCCAATGTGCAACCCTTTATCAAGTAAGTCTCCCAACCCCCCTTTTCGATTTTTTTAACCAGTATTCCTTGTCGTCTTTCTTTTTGCAGCTAATGTGCTGGACAAACTATTTCTAAAAAATGTTGGCAAGCTTCGTACAACAATTGAAAGAGGCACATGCTACTGCTCAGAAGAACAGCAGGCTCCTGTCTCTTGCCCTCACAGAGCGTGACCAGGCCACCCATGCTCGAGACGTGGCTATTGCCGCTCGAGTTGAGGCCAAAGAGCTTTAGAAAGAGGAAAAAGATTCCCTTTCTGCCGAATTTGACATAGTGGAGCAAGAGAGGGACAACGCTAAGGAGAAAGCAAAGGAAGCCAAAGAACAGGCCAAAGAGGCGGACAAGCGAGCCCAAGAGCTGTCATTGGAGCGAAACCGAAGATGGCTCTCTGACGAAAAGTCCAAGTACCGTCATTTGGAGGAGCAGTTCACCACTCATGCCAAAGTTTTTGAGGCTGCCCAGAAAGAGCTGTCTGAAGTGCGCCTATCCAACGTAGTCATGGTGAACCAGCTTAAGGCAACCACCGAGCTCAACAACCGACTGGAGGAGAAAATCAAGGACTTGCAGGGTGTTCGAGATGAGCTGGTCACCAAGAGGGACCAACTGCTAGCGGAGAAAACAAGCTACTAGGCGAGTTGGCCCAGTCTACCATCAGCAAGGATGCCCTCAAGAGTGACTTAGTCATCATGCAGGAGCAACGGGCCATTCTGCAATCTTCTGTTGCTCGTATGAGTGACGAGTTATCGCAAGCCCGATCATCTCTAGCGCAAGGTAAAGAAGAGACCCTGAGAGCCCTGCTTGATTCGGAGGATATGGAAGGTATGCTCAGGAGGGAAAGGGCCAGAGCTATCCATGAAGCCCTTGTGGTCGTGCACTCATAGATGTCTGCCCACCTTCCAGCTTTCGACTTTTCTCTCATTCCTCTGATGAGCAAGGTAATCCGGGACAAACTTGTGCAGTCTTCAAGCCCTACTCCTCCTCCAGAAGTAGCTCCATCCTCTGCCACTCCTCCCTCAAACGCAGTAGATAGTTCCGAGGTGACTCCCGAAGATCTAGCCTCCCATCCACCAGCAGATGAACAATAAATATGTATCTCTTTGTTTTTTTTTTGGTAAGAATGTATTCAACTTTTTTGTAAGGACGTATCCTTCATTCAATACAACTTTCTTTACTTTATTTGTTCTAAGTAATTCCAACAACTATTCCCTCTTTATTTCCCCTGGCTTTAAATAATTACATCATGTCAATGATTTAAATCCAAAGTAGAACGACCCTCAGGTCCCTTTCTTTTTTCGAGACCCTTAGGCCTTTTTCATTTCGAGACCCTTAGGCCTGTTTCTTTTCGAGACTCTTAGGCCTTTTCCTTTTCGAGACCCTTAGGCTTTTTTATTTTCGAGATCCTTAGGCCTTTTTCTTTTTGAGACCCTTAGGCCTTTTCCTTTTCGAGACCCTTAGACCTTTTCCTTTTCGAGACCTTTAGGCCTTTTTATTTTCGAGACCCTTAGGCCTTTTTCTTTTCGAAACCCTTAGGCCCTTTCCTTTTCAAGACCCTTAGGCCCTTTCCTTTTCAAGACCCTTAGGCCTTTTTCTTAGGCAAAGAGGTAATGTAAGTATATACTTTATTGAGTAGGTAGGAAAAACACCTTACACATAGTATCTTCGAAGATTTTTGGAGTGCCAAGTGCGCGGTAAGGCAGATCCATCCATTGTCTCCAAGTGATACGACCCCTCCCAATTTGGGGTCAAATTACCCTGCTGAGTAGGAATAGTGACAGCCATCGAGCGTAAGACTAAGTCACCCACTTGAAACAGATTCTCCTTAACCCTTGAACTGTAGTATTGGATCGTTTTTTGTTGATAGACTGCTATACGTAATTGAGCTATTTCACAAACATCTTCTAGAAGATCTAGATCCATCAAAAGGATGTCTTTGTTAGTATCCTCTTTGAAGTTTAACACCCTATAGCTTTTCTCCACCACCTCAATTGGAATAACGGCTTCTGATCCAAAAGCCAATTTAAAAGGAGTAGCTCCTGTAGCCGTCCATTGAGTTGTTCGATACGACCAAACCACGCTGGGTAATTACTGTGCCCACATTTGTCTCTTTTCTTCCACTCGTCTGGCTAAACCATGCAACAAAGTATGGTTAGTGACTTCTGTCTGCCCATTAGCTTCTGGGTGTGCTACTGATGCAAATCTGTGTCCAATTTTATGATCGCGGTAGAATTCCTAGAAGATCCGACTCAAGAATTACGGGCCATTATCAGTGACCAGTACTTGAGGGATTTCATATATGTATAGAACATCGAATCTGAAGAACTCCTTAGCTTTATGCGTCGTGACCCTTACCATTGCTTTCACTTCAATCCACTTGGTGAAGTAGTCAATTGCTACCAAGATGTATTGCAACTGCCCCTTTGCTTGTGGGAATGGTCCCAGTATATCCATCCCCCAGGCTGCGAAAGGAATGGACGAAGGAATAGGTTGTAACTGTGCACATGGGCGGTGGGACATGGGAGCATGCTTCTGGCATGCTTTACAACTTCTGTCGTACTTTTCACAATCACTCATCATATGGGGCCAGTGATACCCCATTCTGATGATCTTAAAACACATGGTGCGTCCTCATTGGTGAGCTCCACAGATCCCCTCATGAACTTCTGCCATAATATACTCTGTTTTCAAAGGTGGAACACAACGGAGTCATGGAAAGGTATGGGATTTCATGTAAAGTACCTCATCGTGAATGACGTACGACCCTGCTTGAGTCTAAATGCGTCGGGCTTCTTTCTTGTCCTCTGGTAAGACATTCTCCCTCAGATAGGTAAGTAATGGATCCATCCAATAGGGCTCGACATCGACAAGTAGGACTTCTCCCACGGGGTCGATGCTAGGATCTGATAGATGCTCAACGTACACTGGCACATCAAAACGGCTCAAGTCACTAGATCTTAAATAAGATAGTGCTTCTGCTTCCATATTTTGATCACGTGGTATGCTGATCATCGCGAACTTCTCCAGTGGCTCGATGAGTTACTTCATAAGGGCTAAGTATTTAGCCAGACGGCTCTGTCGACCCTCATAGTCCCCTGTAACTTATCGCACGACCACTTGAGAATCCCCATATACTTGCAAATGTGTAATTTTTAACTTTCTGGCTAATTTAAATCCAACTACCAAGGCTTCATACTCTGCCACATTGTTGGTTGTCAAAAAGCCAAAACGTATAGAAGTCAATACTTTAAACCCTTCAGGGCTGATAAGGACGATACCTGCTCCTACATCTTCCTGGCTAGAAGCTCCATCTATGTACATGACCCAAGAAGGTTCTTCCGGACTAAGGAAGATTTTAACTTTTGCTTCTTTGAGGGCTCGCTCTAGATTCGCCCCTTCTTCTTCACCTCCTGGGAGGGTACTTTCAATCAGAAAATCTGCTAATGCTTGTGCCTTAATGGTTGTCCGCGGTTGGAACTTGAGGTCAAACTCCCCTAGTTCGACCGCCTAATAGGTCATTCACCCAAACACGTCTGCTCTGGCAAGGAACTTGCTCAGGGGTCGATCCGTCAATATGATGATGGAATGGGACTGAAAGTATGGTTGTAGCTTACATGCACAAACCACCACCACTAGAGCCAACTTTTCAATTGACTGGTACCGGGTTTCTGCATTCAGCAGGGCCTTGCTGACGTAGTATATAGGGTGCTGTATTCTGTTGACTTCCTTGACCAACACTTCACTGACATCACAGGGCGAAACTGCCAAATAAAGCAGTAGTGTATCTCCAGTCTCTGGTTTGACTAATAAAGGTGGTAAAGAAAGATACCTTTAAAGACTACGAAATGCATCCTCGCATTCAGTTGTCCATTTGAAAGGCTTAGATCCTTTAAGAGTTTTGAAGAATGAGAGACACCTATCCGCATATCTGGATAGAAATCGCCCAAGGGCAGTAATTCTACCCGTGAGTACTTGAACTTTCTTAGGCTTAGTTGGAGCCTACATACTTTGGATTGCTTTGATCTTTATGGGGTTGGCCTCGATTTCCCTCTTAGAAACCATAAAGCCCAGGAATTTACCAGACTGTACCCCAAAGGCGCATTTTGCTAGGTTGAGACGCATAGAATTTCACCTTACTACATTGAAAACTTCTTTGAGGTCCGCCAGGTGATCCGTCGCTTTAACTGTCTTGACAAGGAAATCATCCACATATACCTCCATGGTTCGACCAGTTTGCTTTTTGAAGACTTTGTTAATGAGTCTCTGGTATGTCGCCCCCGCATTTTTTAGCCCGAAGGGCATTACTGTATAGCAGTAAGTGCCCTTGCTGGTGATGAACGTTGTATTATCCTCGTCTTCTTTGGCCATTTTTATTTGATTATAACCCGAATAAGCATCCAGGAAGGATAGTCGTTCATGCCCTGCGGTGGCATTAATGAGCTGATCTATCCAAGGCAAGGGGTAAGAATCTTTTGGGCATGCTTTATTAAGGTCTGTGAAATCAGTACATCTATGCCAATGCCCATCCGACTTAGGTACCAGTACAACATTTGCCAACCAATCTGGGTAGTACACTTCTCGGATGAATCCTGCCTTCAGCAGCTTTTCGACCTCCTGATCGATGATTACTTGTTTCTCCATTGATACTGCTCTCTTCTTCTGGCGGATAGGATGCTGATGCAGATATATCTGGAGATGATGCTCTATGGTTGACCATGGGATTCTCGGCATGTCTTCTGGCGTCCAAGTAAAGACGTCTGGATTTGCTCTCAAAAACTTGATGAGTTCCTACCTTTGTTTCTCCGGAATGGCTGATCCTACCAAGAACATCTTCTCAGGATGGTCATCGCTGAAGGGTACTAAGATAAGATCTTCAACTGGAGTGGTTTGCTCTGTAGGGAAGTCACCATAGTACTCATCCAGTTGGATCACTTGCACGGGTTAATCTTCATCCAGGGCTGCCAGGGATGTAGCATGACATATTTTTGAGACAGATTGGTCTGCCTTGCAACATCCAATTCCCCACTCAGTTGGGAACTTCATCAGTAAATAGTAGGTAGATAAGCAAGCCCGTAGCTTATTCAGACCTGTTCTTCCAAGAATACCATTATGGCTCGATCGAGTGTCGACCACCATATACTCCATGTTGATGCTCACTCGTGCTGGGTAAGTTCCTAGGCGAGTATCAATCTGAATGGCTCCTTTCACCCGTACTCCCTCACCATTGAACCCCATAAGAGAGTATCGAATGGGCCGTAGCTGCTCATCCTTGTAACGCAACCTCTGATACGTATCGTAATACAGGATTTCACAAGCGCTCCCCGTATCGACCAGTATACGGCTCACCTCCCATTCCTCTCCAATGGCCATTTTGATAACGAGGGTATCTTCATGGGGAGTGACAACATCGATCAAGTCATCGTCTCCAAAGTAAATGTACCCATCATACCTGAATTTCTTGGAAGACGACTTCCCCAGGTTCTCGTCCCCACGCCGAACTTGCTTTCCTTTAGAGGCTCCTTCCTCCTTCGGTTCTATTACAATTGGGAGCACTTCCCGCCTCATGTGCTCAGGCCAGATAGTCACCGCATGCACTCAGATTGACTAAGTGTGACATATTTATCATCACTCAGTCCCAAGCCTTGCCCTGGTCCTACCCTCCCCAACAGCTTCCGCGGGGGGCTTTTCTCACGGACAGTTCAAACCCCTGGAGCTAGGTATTCTTTCTTCTCTTCCTGCAGCCCCTCCTTGCACAGATCGATCTGGCCCATAAATCCCCTTTGGGGTGATCTTGGTGGTGGTAGAGGTATATGTTCGACCCTCTCTCTTCTTTCTTCCGGTGCTCTCACAGGGGGAGGTGGAGGAAGTACCATAGCAGGATTGGGCAAGACTGGGTCTGCCCTTGGACCTACAAACTCCGTCCACCTTCCATGTTGGATGAGATCCTCAACCAAGCTCTTTAAATGCCTACATGAATTGGTATCATGGCCATGATCCCGATGATGCGCACAATACAACCGCCTGTTGCGCTCCTCAGGTCGAGCGATCATCTTGGGTGGTGGGACTAGGAGAGTATCGCCCCTTTTGATGTTCAATATCTCAGTCATGGTTCTGTTGAGAGGTGTGTACTCTTGAACGGGTCGAGTTGGGTACAACTCCTTCGCCACCTTGGTATTTTTACTGGCTTCTCCTTCTTTAGAAGTCTTCTCCAAAGCCTCGCTCTTCTTTCTTTCAGCAACTGCAAGATTTGAACTCACCTCCCTGATAATTCCGCCACAGCCTCCACACCGGATGCATATCGATCACAGCGATTGAAAATTTTTGCATGAGTTCTTGGGCGCTTCTTATTGAGGGAGAACACCAACTGGGGATCTCTGTAAGCCTTAGACAGGGTCGAAACAACCACATCCGGTTGCAAATCTTTGACTTCTCCTGTCATTCCTAGGAAACGAGTGATGAACTGTCGAAGTGGCTCCCCTTCACATTGCTTGACCGCCATCAAATGGGACAGATTTTTCTTCTATACCTGACTCCCCTGAAAATGGAAGAGGAATAAACTGCTGAGCTCCTTGAAAGTCCCCACTGATCGCAGAGGAAGGTTGTTGAACCACGTTCTTCTCGCTTCCCATAATGTTGATGGGAAGGCTCTACAACACAGCGCAACGTGGTGGCCGTAAATGACCATTCCCACCTTGAAGTTGTCCAAATGTCTCTCCGGATCCAGCTTGCCATCATACCATCCTATATTTGGGAGGGCAATGTTGGAGGGTAAAGGATGATTCATGACCTCATCCGTCAGGGCTGTTTCCGTGGCATACTTCTGAAGAGCGGCTGGATTGACTCCCCTTTCCACTTACTATACTCGGTCCGTCTGTTCTTTGACTAGACATTCTAATCTCTCTGTGTTCTCATTCCCCACATGAGAGCTATCTACCGTTGGTATAGTCACCACTGGTACAGCAGTCGATGGCACCACGACGGACGGCGCGGCCGCCATCCTTTCTCCTCGTGCAACATCTACTCTAGCCTGGACCTCTTCTTGGATTTGTCTAGCTTCTTCAACTCTGGCTTGGGTTTCTTCTTGAATCCTCCCGGCTTCTTGGTTCCTTTCTTGGGTATCCTCACGAGCTTGTCGAGCAGCATCGACCCTAGCCTGAGCATCTTCTCTGGCACGCCTGGCCTCATTGACCATTCTTTGGGCCTCCCGTGCCACCCCTGCTTCAGTATACATTCTAGCTCTGTCCCACCTGGCCCCTTGCCGCGATCCCATCCTTCGAGAGATATACGATCGGCGAGAAACTCCTAAGGACTCTTGGCTACTTTCAACAACTTTAGTGGGGTCGACTCCTGGGACAGATTGAGGTCATGGGTCCCCCCATTGACTGCTTCAACCCCTACGATTATATGAATCTACTGATGGACTTTCTCCCCTTGGGCTGGGAGGGACAACACGCGGCATAGAGCGTCTAGACTGCCGTGATCTCTGTGGGACCTCAGGTACATCTACTGGTGGTACAGAAGCTGTTGGTACCCCAATTGGCCGTTGTTGCAATAGTTCTGTCAAAGCGGCCAATTGCTGGGCTAATCTATCAAATTACTCCCTAGAAACATACTAAGCCAGATCTAGGTTAGAACCACCCGCTCCATCATTAGTTGGCTCTTTTGGAAACACATCTTGGGGATCTGGTCCTCTTGGGGCCTCATCCCATTCTCTTGTCATATTAGCTTCAGCCCGTCGAGCTTGAGTTTCTCATAAGTTGTAAAAGCTTTTAGCCCTTCCTACTGGTGCCATGTCAAGGTTCAAAAAACTATTTGAGTAGATAAGAATAAAATGGGAGTGAGGAACAAGAGGAAAGTTGAGAAATCTCTGAGAAAGCAATAGAGAAAAGATTTGAACAGACAAAGTATGTCAGGGCCCCACGGTGGGCGCCAAACTATTGTCGTTGGAATTCATAAGGGGATTAACCAAGATAGACAATATGGAACTCTCAATGAAATAATGGAGTTCCTTCTCAAAACAAGGGTTCCCTGAGACACAGTTGATTAAATACCATTTCTTTCCCTGCTGAACTTGGATATTGAAAGAACTCAATCGGAAACAGCCAAAAATGAGGGAGAGAGAGAGAGAGAGAGAGAGAGAGAGAGAGAGAGAGAGAGAGAGAGAGAGCTTATTTTTAGAATTCCTTACCCCAGTCCCCTTTATTTCATGCTTTCTTATTACATATATAGATTAAAAAATGAGAAACTTTCTTAGGCCCACTTTCACACGTCTGTTGCTACTCTGACCATTAGCTATCTAGGATATAGTAGGTTCGAATGCCTACGACCCCCTAGACCATGCTACAATGTCTTGTCAACCACTTTTCGACCCCCTTAGATCCTTTTTGACCCCCCCCCTTTTAGCTAGGTTCCCCATAACCTCCAAACGTCCGTTTCTGTCCTTGCGCTTTTACCACGTAATATTCTGACGATCCGCCGATTTGGACCAAGATCTAGTGAATCGGCAGATCAAATCAGCATGCCTTGCATTAATGGTTGTTGTCATCATTTATGGCCATTAAAGACAATCCATTAATGGCCCAACCACCCTTATCAACCTGTTACATCTTGTCTGAGTCAGACCAAAGGGTCGAACATGAGCTCTTTTACAATATTTTCTGTAATACCCTCTTTCCCATATCATGGATCTTGGACCTTAGATAAACGCCACGTGTTCATCACCAAAAGATCATTTGGAATTCCTTTTCTTAGGTTGGATTTAACCATCAACCATCATTTTCCCTAACAACATCTTTCTGTAAATTTAAGAACTTTGCCTGGAAACTTAAAGCAGTGAATTAAGCATCATTGTGGTAGGAGAATTATGTCGGTCTGATTCAGGAATACCCTATTTTGCAAAAAATTTCATATCAAACCTATATTCTTTATGCCTTCTGTAGAGGATCCAAAATTGTTGAACTTAGGGATGTGATGGGTTTTCTTTCACGTTTATATAGTCCAGTTACTTCTGCATTTGGGATTTCCCGTAGAGGACCTTCCTCATTCAATCACCTTGCTGCTTTTGTCACATATTTGCAAGATTGATGCTTTTCTTGGTAGTGACTAGAATACATGACCTGGGAATCATTCAACGTGATCTCATTTTTACTAGCATAATACATGAAATTGACCTTTGGTAGTTTAAAATAACTTTCATTTTATGCTTGATAGATGAGTTCTAACCAAGTTTTGGATTACAGATAAGTGACTGGTATTGTGAATAAGTTAGATAGTGAGGCTAATGATGTAGAGATGCACTGTTACTATAATGGATTTTTTTTATTGAATTGGCAACTCTTTGAAATTTACCTGAATGCTTAATCTACATGGTAAAGCTAGATACTCAGGACTGCATATGGCAGTGTTGTTACACTATTTCAAAATTGTTTACCTTCTAGATTGTTAGCAGTTAGCCTTGTTCTCAATCTTCCAGTTTTCTGAATTTTAACTTTTGTAAATCATGTTGTCAATTGTAAGAATTCTCTCTTTGGAGTTGTAGCATGAAAAATATATCATAAATTAATTTATTTTCCATCAGTTACCTGCAACTTATGGATTTTTCCCTATGAAATGACAACAGATCATTAGGCTTGCAAGGAAATTGTCCACAGGCTATGTGAGTGCAAAAGAAGCTGAAATAGGCAAGGAAGAAGAAATGCTTCTAGATGAAAATGATCTTACTTAGCTTCCTTTAAAAACAGCCTGCCGAGAACAGTCTACACTTACTGGCAAATGAAGCTATCATTATACTACAAAATCCTGTTTAACAAAATCCAGGGTGAAAATGACCCCCATTGAGTTCTTCCTAAGAAGAAAATCCAGAATAACAATAACCTATTTAACAAAATAACCAGAAAGAGTAACATCAATGCCCTTTAACTTGATTCTATCCAGCATTTTCCCTTCACAATTGGTAGCTAAAGTTCTTTACAAAAATAAACAAGTGCTGGTTTAGCATATTTACAAAGGGAGTGTGAGCATTACATTTCAAAAACTTCTTGCCCACACAATTTACATTTGATTAAGAAATTACATAACCAAAAACTTACAAACTCTTTCATTTAAGAAAACTTGCTAATACTTCCATTTAAGATCTCACGATCTCAACTTGACTATCGGAATCTCTCAATTCAGCTTCTCCTCTTGATTTCAGCATCTCCTCTTGATCTTTGTGGAGCTGCTGCCATGGGAATGGATCTTCACACAAAGAACGTTAAAATTATGATGAGATTGTCACACAAGGAAAGATAAAAGAGAACTACAAAACTGATCATGGTCCATTTAAAAGCATGTCTGCAAGGTCTTCTATGATTATCAATCCAACAGCAAGAAGAAATTTGATAAGAAAATAGAGAGCTTGTATTCATCAAAGCATGCCACCAATACATGCATCTATTAACACCTACCAATATAAATATTTCACCTACCAATATTTTGACTGTTGCATAGCTATATTTGAGGCTTGGGAAGAGAACAATATAGGCGGGGAACCTTCCAAAGGTGACTATACAGAAACCAGTAAGTATGTGATGATTATTAATGGAGATAAATCTTAAGAACCTGAATATAGGAATAATGTATATGATTTGATTACCATTAAATATGATGTAAAAGAATGATTGGTCTCCATTGGTTGAGAACCTTCCAAAGATGTACACTGAAGGGCACTTAAAGAATCTCTTGGCTTAACTTTCTTATTTTTCTTTTGGTTTTCTACCCAACTTTTATGTTGTTTCCCACTTGCTTTACAGCCTACTTTTTTCTTTAGACCTTTAGTAGTGACCACATTACTTTGCTCGCTTCTCGCAACTAGGATCGGGGCACTAATACCAATATATTGAAGCTGTACACACAACTCATTAACAGTCTTGTTAACTAGTGAATAACCCTCTCTAGAATTAGAAGCATGTGTAGCTAATTTCACAAATTTAGGACAAAGAAGCCTGTACCGTTCTTTGCAATCCAAATGTACTTCTTCAACTTGATTCCTTTGACTATCTTCCACTATCATGTTCCTTACTGTCCTTATCCATCTCCTCAAAATATAGGCAGCAGGTATATATTTGATCTCTTCTACATGTTCCAAAATCTTTATTGCATGACAACTTAAAATGCCAAATTTCTCAAATAGTTTGCAATTGCATTCTACTATTGAATCAGATGGTTTAGACAACACCCTAAATTCTCCTTCTTCATCATTTAAAGCAACAAGAACTCACCTATGTCAATGATTTCATTTTATCCTTTACATAACATGCACTAACCATTATATACTGATCATGGAGCATCTCAAATATTTTTGGGGTATATATTTTTGTTGCCTGTTTCATTAGGGTGCTCCTGGTAAATATGTTTCTAGGCAATTTATCTCTGGCTTCAGCCTTCAACTCATTCTCACTCTTATCATTAAGCATCTTATCAAAATGCTTAAAAAACTGGACCACATCCAAGCTAGGTCTCAAGTAATCCTTTAAATCTCCATTAAAACTTTCACTAAGCTGTGTACTCCGAATAACTTTGGTAAAAGTCTTCTTCACAAACTCAATCTGACTCGAGGTGTATCCTCAACATCTTCTCCAATGTCCTGCTCTCCCATTGTATTCTCTCCTTGAGATGTATCCTCAAAATTTTCTCCATTGCCTTCATCTACCATCTTTTTTCTCTCCTCTGTGAAAAGATAATGATTAAATAAAATGATTAGGTAAAAGCAACAAAAATAAAATAATGCCACAAATAACAATTAGGCAAGTAAAGAAAGATTGCGTCATAATTCTAAACACTATTTTGAGTAGGCAATATAAAAACAACCCATACATTGTCCTCATACCCTTAAAAAAAACTGTCACCACCAATTTTAGCTATTGTCATCTTCTCCGCACAACAATAGTTATTGTAAGACCCGTATCAAACTAACCCGGTCTTGCCACCTTGAACCAGGTCTACCCATCATGGTCGAACCAAACGGATCAAGTGCGTGAAGGAGATCACGATCCCAGGTATTAAACTGACCCAAAAACACTAAAATTAGGGGGAGGGTCGCATACCCAGCAAGGGAGGGTCGGATCCCCCAAGTATAAAAGTCAGACCCCCAATTTTATACCGGGGGTCGGACAGTTTAAGGACCAGGGGTCGACGGGATCTCCGACCCCCCTATCGACCCCCGGTAATCGGTAAAAACAGCACGAACCGAAAATTAAGAAACTTTCCTAATTTCAATGGGATTCCTTCCTAATCTCAATGGGACTTATTTTGGGAGTTTCTACTCTATAAATAGGACGTCCCTAAGCCTCTTTCACTCCTTTTAGAACCCTAATTGGAATGAGAGAAAGAGAAGAGAAGGAGAAGAGAAAGAGAAGTGAAGGAAAGTGGAGAAGAAGATCAAGGAGAAGGCTTCAGAGAAACAAGCCTAATTCTCAGGTATGGATACTATCTCCATGTAATTCTACAGACCTTAGAATAGCTAGAAAAGAGGGAATGATCTAGGAGAAACCCAAATCATCCACCCATGGTTAGGTTTTCATGGAAAACCATGGGAAAAATTATGAAAGCTATATAGGTGAATGAACTACGATTCTAGGCCATAGAACATGTGTGGAATGGACTGTAGAAGCAAGCCATAAGACCCCAAACACGAAGAATGGATTGTAGGATGAAAAATTGATAAAACCCACAGGGGGTCGCACGGGGGGTCGATGGCTAATCGACCCTACCAGACCCTGATCATCGACCCCCAGTGTTCGGGAAGTCCAGAATAGGGGTGGTCGCACCCAGGGTCGATCAAACCTCCGACCCTAGCATCGACCCCCAATTAGCAGCATGCTTTTTAAAGTCTAAATTAATTTTAATTAAATTCTATCGACTTGGTTAGGTTTTCTAGTGATATAATATCGATATATAGTTGATTCTTAAAGCTTGAAAGAGGACCTACGATCAAGTAAAGGTGAGGGAACAAGACCTAAACTAATTGGTTAATAATAAACTGTTTTATTTCGAGTCCAATGCCATGATTGATTCTATGCGTGTATGCTTGTTATGTGCATTCAACATGTCATCCAATATTTCTATTATTACTGTTCATGCATATTTAATTATTGTTTATAACATGATGATGATAATGATGATGATGATAGGAATAGGCATGTGGATGTATGTGTATGGTTGGTGTGCTTGATGAGAGCGAGTATCAGGGGGAGGACGTGACACTGTGGTTCATCCTGGTCACTAGACTCTAGCTCTATCTCTAACTCAAGTCTTGTCCACTAAACATCGTCGTATCGCCATTACCTTAGTGGAACTAATATGTCGTAGGGTATGAAGGGGGGACGTGACACTATGGTTCATCCTGGTCACCAGACCCTAGCTCTATCTCTATGGACATATTGAGGAATGCTGGGGTGAGGCCTTGGATACACTGTTTGGCATTAGGATTGGTTAGCTGCGAGCCCGGTTTGCAAGCCCTCGCCAGCAGGGGCTTACGTGTTGGTATGACACTGTACAACAATAAGTGTTAACCTTTGTTGTACAATGTTCATGGTGGGTGCATGTGGGATGACAATAAGCGTGACCTTTGGGCGGCTTCACACACTCGTGTATAGAGGAGGGGTCAATAAGCGTGACCTTTGACCTCCAACCCTTTCTATAGCACATTGCAAACTTATTTACCAGACCAAAGATATGAATTGAATGCATGCATATGTTTGTTGCATTGTTTTGTTTGCTCACTGAGCCATGATGTGTGCTCACCCTCTCGACGTCGAATATTTTTAGTTGATGATGCAGGCACCACAGTTGCAGATTATATAAATGACTTGGTGTATGTGCGCGTTGCTGCAATGGAGGCTGAAGACTTAGAGGATACGCATGACCCCTCATGCGAGTGCAACTCATGCGTGTTCTATTAGGATTTTATTTGAATTTATAAAAGAAGTAATTGATAATTTATTTAGTTATGTCTCAGTTGATACAACAATAATTTGATATTTTAATTATGATTATTACATTTAGAATGCTCAGTTCATTTACTATAAGACTTCCGCTATTGTGTATATATTCTGATTATGGTTGTGGATGTGCATGGTTTTATTTTTAATGGATACCGCTACTAGAGATCCTGGTTGAACCGTTGGTTTATAGCGGTTCATCACACTGTTCTGAATGGTGCAGAATTTAGGGTGTGACAATTTGGTATCAGAGCATCTCAGGCTTTATCTGTGAAACCATATACTTCCACAAAAGGATGTGAACTGAGATAGGATGAAAATTTAAAAGATGTAATAATAACACACCATAAGCACTTGTGTTGTTTGAGACTAAACTGAAAGAGAATAATGCATCTATTAAATGAGAAACAAATATATATACAACCAAAAAGGAAGAACAAACGTTTATATATATAATTAAAGCAGAGTATAGTCCACAGTCCGGACAGTTACTCTGAAGTACAAAAAGAAAAATAAAAGGAGTACATCAAGAAGCTGGAGGTGATGAGGGAGGCAGTGCCTCACGGTTTCTATCATAGTCCTCAGCGTAGACTCTGGTCAACCAAGCTATCTGAGTCTGGGTCGTCTGGAGACTAGCTGTGAGATCCGCCACCCGCTGGTCAGTCACACGCTGAGCATCCCTCAACTCTCCCATCCGCTGATCTGATACGCACTGAGCAACCAGAAGCTCTCCCACCCACTGATTGGATGAGCGCTGAGCCTCTATAAGCTCTCCCATCCTCGAGTCAGACATACGCTAAGCCTCTCGTATCTCGTGTAATATCCTCATCATGTCATCAGATGGAGTATACGAAGGACCAGCCGCGTGCGAAGGACCAGCTGAAGAAGATGGACCAGCTCCAGTTGCATGAGTATGTGATGGAGGGGGTATGGCATCTACATCCCTGTACAGTCGATCGTCATCATCCCTAGAAACCCCTGCTCCAGCGGCTACTGCTGCAGCCTCAGCATCAACTATCTCCACTTGAGTGCAACGGCGCACCATCGCGTTCCTCTCCTCATCACTGACCTGGGCATCCCGCATGCCCATCTTGCAAATAGCCTCCCAATCCAGAGGCAATGAGAAGGATTTCTCCTGAATCTTCTCATCCACTAGGTCAACCCCCAGGCGGGTAAGCAAGGTGATCATGCGTCCGTAAGGAAAGTTGCCAGTGTGACTGGGCAACGTGGCACTGATCATAGTACACATGATGATGTATGGAAGGTAGACGGGCTGCCTAGTGCATATACAGTATAATAGATCCTGGGTCAACTGGGAGATCCTCTCGTAATGACCACTCTATGGTATCAGGTTATGCTGGATGACCTTGTAATATATCCGTGGATCTGAGGGCAGACAACTTGTTTTCATCTGCCAGCGATCAAGCCGGATGAGCTGACTATCGATCTCAGCCCTCATCTGTAGAGAGAAGAACTGGGGATCTCAAGGAGCACAGAACACCATGGGGCCAACATAGAAAATGCCCAGTAAGTCGGCCAGCTGCCGATAATCAAATGAGATGTCAACTCCCTTGACGTAGCTCGTGATGCGCAGCTCATCACCCCTCTCCACATCATTGTAATCTCCCACCACCTAGAGATTACAGTAGAACTGGCGTACCAAATCAGGATGGGTACACGCATCATAAGTGATGACAGGGAGCCATCCCATATCACCAAATGCTCTCTCCACATTGAACAAGGCTAACTCAGCCAAGTTCACTTTGCAGCCTCCTTCTACCTTCTTGCGAGCGTAGTGGGCATAATGTGTCTCGGCTTCGTTGGAATTGAAGCGAAGACGGTCGCAAACTCTGGGTACCTAGGTACGAGCCATAGTATCTGCAAATAAGAAAGAAAAACAAATAATGGGTTAGTAGAGAGGAAAAACCCGAGATTTTGACGTAATAACGATGTAAATTGGACAAAAACCTCACTTTTCACCCATACACGTGGGCATGAGGACTTACATAGATCCTAAACTAACTTTTGAGATTCAAACGGTCGGATATTGCAACTAATTAGATTGAATTGCAAGAAATTTCAAGAAATTCAAAATTTCGATAAAATTAGGGCAAAAAGTGAAAATTTCAAGTTTCTCGATAACCAACCAATGAAACTCAAATATTTTGAGGGCTTTAGTTCCTCGAGTCACCAACAACAAAATCCCCCAATAAAAATCGAATTTTTATGGTTGGAAAAAGTTTAATTTGAAAAATACAAGATAAACGAGTAAAAACCTAGGTTAAGAAACCTAAAAACATGAAAAGGTAGAAGAAATACCTGTAGCGGAGGTGTAAACGACGAAACGAGGAGTGCAAACCACCAACGGGTCGGAATGGGCACTGTAGCAACTCAGAGGGACGAGTTGAGTCGAAGCAGAGAAGAAAGAATGAGAAATGGACTTTGAATCAGACTTAAAAATCAGATTTTTTTTGTCCGGGGGTCAGAAAATTAGATTAAAACAATCGACCCCCGCATCGACCCTCTACTCTCGGGAACCTGACAGAGAACCAGGGGTCACACCCTGGGTCGGACATCCTCCGACCCCGTAATCGACCCCCGGCTCTCGGGAAAAATGGGTGAATTCCCAGGGTCGGATACTGAGGGTCGGATACCCATCGACCCCCACCATCGACCCTGTAGTGAAAACATAGTATTTTCGACAGAATGATCTGAAAAATTGAAAATTTGCATTTGTTAGTGGATTTAAAATATGAGAATGAAGTAATTAATGATTGTCTCTCGTGTTCAATGATTTCAGGCAATCCTACTAGCCGATTTATTTATGGCGGGACGCAGAGCAACCAAACAGAGCCGTAACTCTACCCCACCACCACCTGTGGGGGAAGATAACCAGGCACACCCGGAACCACAGGGGGACAGGAACACGGCACCATCCGTCATAAATGGGCAGGTAATCCTACCAATCTGCCAGCTCCACCTACAGACTTGGCCACGGTCGTAATGAACCTGGCCCAACAGCTGCAACAGATGCAACAGGCACAAGCTACTATCCAAGTTGCCATAGGCATAACTCTTCCAGCTGCACAAACACCTCCAATGCCAACTGGACAGGCAAGCACAACACCCGGGGGAAGTAACACAGTACCCCACGCACCTCAGACTCCTATCAGGAAGGCTCAAATATCGAATCCTAAAATAGCTCAAGGTGGATATCAATACCAACTACCTATATATGGAGCGTATCTCCCGTAGCCTCTAGACCACTCCAGACTGGTGGAGCGTTTTTTGAAATTAAAGCCCAGAGAATTTAATGGCAAGCCAGCAGATCCTTTATTGCCGGCACACTGGGTCGACGAAATGGAAAGAAACTTTATGATGATGACATTAAATGAAGAAGAGAAAGTGTTGTGTGCCACCTTTATGCTGAAAGGAGATGCACACCATTGGTAGAGGTCTACCAGAGCTTATTTACTTACAAAGCATGCCAATTGACATGGGATATTTATAAGGAGTCGTTCTTTGAGAAGTACTTTCCAAGAAGTTTCAGAGATTCTATGGAAAGAGAGTTCTTGAGTTTATATCAGGGACATATGACCGTGGATGCTTATCAACAGCGTTATGAAGAGCTGTTCTTCTTTGCACCCACAGTATGCAAGAGGAAACCACAAAGACCCGAAGGTTCGTCATGGGACTTAGGGGAAGCATCCGTGAGCACGTTCTGGGACATGAAAAGAAAATCTATAATGAAGCGGCACAAATTGCTCGAGTTATAGAATCGAGCCAGAAGGAGAGTTATTTCATGCAAAATAGAGGTATAAAAAGGCCAGCTGGAAATTCTTATAATGGAGGGAATAACAAAACATTCAAACCCTTCCATGCTCAAGGCTTTACCGCTGCAGCCAAGACTATCCCCGTAGTTCAACAGCAACAGAAGCCAATTACTGAAGGGATAAAATGTTTTAACTACCAACAAGTGGGACATATAGCAAGGGAATGTCCTAAGCCCAAGAAGCAGCTATATCAAGGACGAGTTTACGCGGTTACATCCAAGGATGCTGCCACATCGCCTGATGTGGTTACAGGTATGACTTACATTTTGTTAGTTGTATTACATTGTATGAGCATGTAGACTAAACCAAAACAAATCACAGGTATCGTACCTATTGATGGCATTCCCGCTAGAGTACTCTTTGATTCAGGAGCTACTCATTCCTTTATATCTGTGACGTTTGGAAAGAAGTTAAATCTACCTCTTAAATCCTTAGACTACAGACTACTTGTACGATCACCTATGGGATTAGAAGTGGAGTTAGAAAAAGGTTATGGACCATGTCCTATTCTTATTGATGAAAAAACCTTGGATGCAACCTTGATCCAACTTGAGATGGCAAACTTTAACGTCATCTTGGGAATGGACTGGTTAGTTTGGCATTCTGCAAACCTATTGTGCGCCGAAAAGAAGCTGAAATTTAAAGACAAGGAAGGATCAGAGTTCAATTTTTCGAGAACCAAACTTCCCCATAAACGAAAGCTCATACTCTCGTGATTTGGATTTCTTGGTATTTCTAATTTTTTTTAATTTTTGTTTATCATTGAATCACTGACGCGCCATAGCAATTGCACCTATTAAGGTAACTAAAAGAATTATAGAAATGAGTTCAAATGGCGCTAAAGGCTAAGAAGTGCCTTGAGAAAGGGGCAGTCGGGTATTTAGTATTTGTGGTCGACTTTACCAAGGAAGCACCACGAATGGAAGATATTGATGCCGTGCGGGACTATCCAGACGTATTTTCTGAAGAATTACCAGGATTACCACCCGACTGAGCTACAGAGTTTGTTATAGATCTTATACCTGGAGCCGCACCAGTATCGAAAGCACCCTATCGAATGACTCCTACTGAACTGAAGGAATTGAAAGTACAACTACAGGAACTGCTGGACAAGGGTTACATTCATCATAGCATATCACCATGGGGAGCGCCAATTTTATTCGTGAAGAAAAAAGGACGGTAGCGTTCGCTTGTGTATAGACTACCGACGACTGAATAAACTGACAATCAAGAATCGGTATCCATTACCTCGGATCGATGATCTGTTCGATCAGTTGCAAGGTGCCAAAGTGTTCTAAAAGATTGATCTTCGGTCAGGTTACCATCAGCTGAAGATTAAGGATGGTGATATCCCCAAGACAGCATTCAGGACCAGATATGGACATTATGAATTTATGGTCATGTCTTTTGGATTAACAAATGCACCAGCAACCTTTATGGAACTTATGAATCAGGTTTTCCACGACATGTTGGATACGTCGGTTATTGTATTCATTGATGATATATTAGTCTACTCTAAGGACGAGGAAACTCATGTTAAGAATCAAAATGCCGCTCTGCAGCGACTACGAAGGGAAAAGCTCTACGCCAAATTTACAAAGTGTGAGTTTTGACTAAAGGAAGTCGCATTTCTAGGCCATGTAGTATCCGCTGAAGGAATTAAAGTGGATCCTAGCAAGATTGAGGCTATTGTAAAGTGGGAAGCACCGAACAGCGTTGCGGAAATTAAAATTTTCTGGGTCTAGCTGGGTATTATCGACGATTTATGGAAGACTATTCCCGAATTTCCGTACCTCTTACCAGTTTGACTAAGAAGGGCGAGAAGTTTATCTGGACGGATAAATGCGAGAAGAGTTTCCAAACCTTGAAAGCTAGATTGATATCAGCTCCAATCTTGACCATCTCGATTCCAGAACAACCATTTATCTTGTACATCGATGCGTTAGGACTGGGATTAGGATGTGTACTTGTGCAAGGAGAACAAGTAATTGCATATGCGTCAAGACAACTGAAGACACACGAAAAGAACTACCCCACTCATGATTTGGAACTAGCAGCAGTAGTACATGCTGTCAAAATATGGAGACATTATCTGTACAGGGAGAAGTTTCAGATTAAATCAGACCATAAAATTCTTACTTACCTATTTAATCAGAAGGAGCTGAATATGAGACAAAGAAGATGGCTGGAACTATTGAAAGATTATGATTGTGATATCCAGTATCATCCGGGAAAAGCTAATGTAGTAGCCGACGCGTTGAGTAGAAAGGCAATGATAAAATCTCAGGGAGCGATTAGAACAACTGTCGCAATGTGTACTACCAGAAAGGTATTCAAGCACGATAATGAGCAGTTTATGATAGATGCACCAGATGGATCAGCCAACCAAGGGTTTATTCATTGATTTTCAAATATGTTCGCCGCATTGAAAATTATACCGGATATAGTTGAGGAAGTAAAGACAGCTATCAAATCAGACCCTTACCTAAGAACGGTACAAGAAGACATCGAAAAAAGTAGAACTAACCCTGAGTTCACCTTGGACAAAGAAAAGGTACTGAAGTATAAAGGAAGAATATGTGTACCCGAAACAGAAAGCTTGGACATTAGACACCGATTGATGAAAAAGGCCCATACCACCATCTATTCTATATATCCTGGAAGTACAAAAATGTATCATGATCTAAAGAAACTATATTGGTGGAGAGGAATGAAAGCAGATGTAGCTAAGTTCGTGTCTCAATGCCTAAATTGTCAGAAGGTAAAGGCTGAATGACAAAGATCGACAGGACTATTACAGCCGTTACCGGAACCAGCATGGAAATGGGACTACATCACTATGGACTTCGTCACGGGATTACCACTGACTCCTCGAGTAGTTGACGGAGTTTGGGTGATTATAGACCGCTTGACTAAAACAGCTCGCTTTATACCTATACGACCCCAGTATACACTGGAGAGGTTAGCTAAGCTGTATGTGGATAACATTCTGTGATTACACGACGTACCTGAAAGTATTGTGTCCGATAGAGATCTACGATTTACTTCAAAGTTTTGGGAAGGATTGCAAAAGGCTATGGGTACAACATTGAAGTTTAGTACTGCATTCCACCCATAGACAGATGGACAGTCGGAGTGTACAATTCAGATTTTAGAAGATATGCTTCGAGCATGTGTAATTGACTTCAAAGGATCATGAGATGAAAAGTTACCACTGATTGAGTTCGCTTATAATAATAGCTATCAGGCTACTATACAGATGGCACCCTATGAAGCACTGTATGGCAGAAAGTGTCGAACTCCGTTGTTTTGGAATGAAGTTGGGGAACGTAGTATTGTTGGACTGGAATTTGTTGAAGAGACTTGTCGAGTGGTCGACATTATCAAAGAAAGAGTGAGAACAGCTCAGAATCGTCAGAAGCAATATGCCGATACCTGACGTCGAGACCTTGAGTTCGTGGTGGGTGATAAAGTATTCTTAAAAGTATCACCTATACGAGGATTGAAATGGTTCGGACAGAAAGGAAAACTAAGTCCAAGATATGTCGGGCCATATGAGATTCTAGCTAAGCGTGGGAAAGTGGCTTACCAGTTAGCCCTACCACCTTCTATGTCAAGTGTGCATGACGTATTTCATATTTCCTTATTGAAGAAGTATGTCAAAGATCCTACGCACGTTCTGACAGTAGATCTGCCTGATTTGACTGATGATTTGACATTTGAAGTAATACCAACTGAAATCACCAGCCGAAAGGTTCAACGACTACGCAACCGAGATATTTATCATGTTAAGGTCACTTGGAGAAGTGGAGACATGGAAGAAATTACATGGGAAGAAGAGAATGTTATGCGAAAGCAATACCCTCATTTATTCGACTCAGAAGGTATGAACAATTTTGGGGACGAAATTTTTATAAGTAGGGGGAGTTGTAAGACCCGTATCAAACTAACCCGATCTTACCACCTTGAACCAGGTCTACCCATCATGGTCGAACCAAACGGATCAAGTGCGTGAAGGAGATCACGATCCTAGGTATTAAACTGACCAAAAAATACTAAAATTAGGGGGAGGGTCGCATACCCAGCAAGGGAGGGTCAGACCCCCCCAGTATAAAAGTCAGACCCCCAGTTTTATACCGGGGGTCGGACAGTTTAAGGACCAGGGGTCGACGGGATCTCCGACCCCCCTATCGACCCCCGATAATCGATAAAAACAGCACGAACCGAAAATTAGGAAACTTTCCTAATTTCAATGGGATTCCTTCCTAATCTCAATGGGACTTATTTTGGGAGTTTCTACTCTATAAATAGGACGTCCCTAAGCCTCTTTCACTCCTCTTAGAACCCTAATTGGATTGAGAGAAATAGAAGAGAAGGAGAAGAGAAAGAGAAGAGAAGGAAAGTGGAGAAGAAGATCAAGGAGAAGGCTTTAGAGAAACAAGCCTAATTCTCAGGTATGGATACTATCTCCATGTAATTCTACAGACCTTAGAATAGCTAGAGAAGAGGGAATGATCTAGGAGAAACCCAAATCATCCACCCATGGTTAGGTTTTCATGGAAAATCATGGGAAAAATTATGAAAGCTATATAGGTGAATGAACTACGATTCTAGGCCATAGAACATGTGTGGAATGGACTGTAGAAGCAAGCCATAGGACCCCAAACACGAAGAATGGACTGTAGGATGAAAAATTGATAAAACCCACAGGGGGTCGCACGGGGGGTCGATGGCTAATCGACCCTACCAGACCCTGATCATCGACCCCCAGTGTTCGAGAAGTCCAGAATAGGGGTGGTCGCACCCAGGGTCGATCAAACCTCCGACCCTAGCATCGATCCCCAATTAGCAGCATGCTTTTTAAAGTCTGAATTAATTCTAATTAAATTCTATCGACTTGGTTAGGTTTTCTAGTGATATAATATCGATATATAGTTGATTCTTAAAGCTTTAAAGAGGATCTACGATCAAGTAAAGGTGAGGGAACAAGACCTAAACTAATTGGTTAATAATAAACTGTTTTATTTCGAGTCCAATGCCATGATTGATTCTATGCGTGTATGCTTGTTATGTGCATTCAACATGTCATCCAATATTTCTATTATTACTGTTCATGCATATTTAATTATTGTTTATAACATGATGATGATAATGATGATGATGATAGGAATAGGCATGTGGATGTATGTGTATGGTTGGTGTGCTTGATGCGAACGAGTATCAGGGGGAGGACGTGACACTGTGGTTCATCCTGGTCACCAGACTCTAGCTCTATCTCTAACTCAAGTCTTGTCCACTAAACATCGTCGTATCGCCATTACCTTAGCAGAACTAATACGTCGTAGGGTATCAGGGGGGGACGTGACACTGTGGTTCATCCTGGTCACCAGACCCTACCTCTATCTCTATGGACGTATTGAGGAATGCTGGGGTGAGGCATTGGATACACTGTTTGGCATTAGGATTGGTTAGCTGCGAGCCCGATTTGCAAGCCCTCGCCAGTAGGGGCTTACGTGTTGGTATGGCACTGTACAGTAATAAGCGTTAACCTTTATTGTACAATGTTCATGGTGGGTGCATGTGGGATGAAAATAAGCGTGACCTTTGGGCGGCTTCACACACTGTGTATAGAGGAGGGGTCAATATGCGTGACCTTTGACCTCCAACCCTTTCTATAGCACATTGCAAACTTATTTACATGACCAAAGATATGAATTGAATGCATGCATATGTTTGTTGCATTGTTTTGTTTGCTCACTGAGCCATGATGTGTGCTCACCCTCTCGACGTCGAATATTTTTAGTTGATGATGCAGGTACCACAGTTGCAGATTATATAAATGACTCGGTGTATATGCACGTTGCTGCAATGGAGGCTGAAGACTTAGAGGATACGCATGACCCCTCATGCGAGTGCAACTCATGCGTGTTCTATTAGGATTTTATTTGAATTTATAAAAGATGTAATTGATATTTTATTTAGTTATGTCTCAGTTGATACAATAATAATTTGATATTTTAATTATGATTATTACATTTAGAATGCTCAGTTCATTTACTATAAGACTTCTGCTATTGTGTATATATTCTGATTATGATTGTGGATGTGCATGGTTTTATTTTTAATGGATACCGCCTACTAGAGATCCTGGTTGAACCGTTGGTTTATAGCGGTTCATCACACCATTCTGAGTGGTTTAGAATTTGGGGTGTGACAGTTATATCATGGGTACCTGGCTTTCTTCTCTTACTCTATATGTGGGAATCCAAAAATTTCTAACATCACAAAATTTCCAATTTCTAACATCACTCTTATGGCTTTGGTTGCGGAGACGTAAGAAAACACTTAAGTGCAACAAATATGAAGTGCTTATCTGATACAACTCATAAACGAAAGATAAGCAATGAAAAGCAACAATAATTTTAACTTCCTGTTAATGGAATGAATATTGGTCTTGAGCCTTAATTCGACGCTAGTCTACGGCCCTTGATAACTAACAAATCCGGAAAAAAATTACAAAGATCCCAGCCATCTTCATAGAATATGCCAACTAAAACAATAAAGAAAGCAATAAATTAAAGGAAAAAAAAAGGCAATCAATCACAAACCAAATATCTCGTTCAAAAATTACCCCCAAACCCAATGCCCATAACAAGCACCAGCAAACAAACTCAAACTTTTCCTGCCAAGAACCATGGATAACTTCATTGAACTGATACATGGTCAAGATACGATTCTTTTAAGTGCAAAAACCAACATTCAGCAACAAATCACAGCCACAACAAGAAGGCTTGCGAGGAGATGTTAAGATCATAAAGTGTGTAAATTTCCATTATCAATTAGAAGGGCTTCCAGTAATAGAGGTGAGAAGGGACCAGAAGGTGAAAATGAAGTGTAGGAACTACACATCACATCTACCATGCCAAATTTATAAGTCTTTTAACTGTACCATACATGTATTAAATTAAACCCAACTCCACATACCTAAAACCGACATTTACCAAATTATTGATAACCCATGAGCCATTTTAAATCCCCATGGCCCCATTCTCCTAATCCAGCTGAAGTTCGTTAAGGACAAGTCTCTTGATCAGATTAGTATTGGCACAGATTGTTCTAAAGTGTGGAGCTTTTCAAGCACAAGGACTATTAGGGTTGGCCATGGGAATTATTTCCAACTTTATTTTAGGCATCTCATTTACTTTAATATTTGGATGAAAATGTATTTTATATTAACAGGAGTTCATATATCCAGTTCATCTGTAGGAAAAGCTAGAGATGAAGATCTAATTGATAATGGAAACTTACACACCTTATGATCTTAATATCTAAATCTGTCATTGTCCACACAGATAAACCCAGTGGCACCAATAACAATTTTTTATTAAATACTTCAAAACAACCACGGAACAGAAAAAAAAGTAGAAGAAGAATGGAGAGAAGGGAAACAATACCATGGAACAGAAAAAAAGTAGAAGAAAATGGAGAGAAGGGACACAATCAAACTTACCTCTAGGTGTGTTTTACCGCTGAAGAGAGAGAAGGAAAATCTTTTCTAGAAAACTGAATCGGGATGTGTTTTACCGCTGAAGAGAGGGAAGGGCAACAATCAATCGTGTCTTTTACCGCTGAGATTTCAAAATGATGCATTTTGATGCATTGTACCCTTTCGATGCCTTAACTAATTAGAGCCCTCCGATATAGTCTAGTCCAGCTGTCGCAGCTGGATGTCATCTAGCTTTAACCCAAGCTGGAGATGATCCAAATCCAGGAAGAGTGGTGTTTCGGCCCAAATCCGTAGCCGAGGTCCACCACGCTGACTAGACCTGCAAGACAAGCAAAGACAAGGGGGAGGCGGGCCTATGGCCCTGGGTCCACTCCGATGCCTAAGTTAAGGCTCTGTGAACAGTCGATGGGCTCGGTATCCAAGCCCACAACAATATTTAAATGGGGTAGGTGAGAGATTCTCAGTTCGAGGTGTCAGAGTAATAATCCCAAGAAAGAGTAATTAATGTAAAAAGTGTCACACCTCAATTCTGAACCAACCAGAATGGTGTGATGAACCGTCAACAAACCAACGGTTCAACCAGGATCTCGAATAGGCTATCCCCACCATGTTAAATCAAAACACATTCCACATTAATCAGAGATAATAAAGTAAATAGTGGAAGTCTTACAGATAATGAACTAAGGTCTAGTCATGATAAATAATTAATATTCTATTTATCTCCAAGTAACCAAAACATAATTTAATACATATTACAACTATCCAAATACGAAAGCGTATCCACAGTTGAAACGCTCGCTAAACGAATCACAGTAGTCCTCCATAGTTTGCTCATCATAGCCGTCACCCATTTATATGTTGACGTGTTGACATAATCTTCAACCATAATACCTGCAACATCAGAAACTAAAAAGAATTTCCCACGCGAGGGTCTGCTCTCCAACTTGAGCTCAGTGAGTAAATAAAACAATGTAACAAATATATGCATGCATTTAATTCATATCTTTGGTCTGGTTCATAAATTTATAATGTGCAATAGAAAGGATAGGTGGACGCCGCACCTCTATACACGAATGTGTGGAACCGCTCAATGGATCAAACACCATTGCCACCCCCACATGCACCCACCATGGAATAAAGATAGAGCTAAAGTGTTTAGGACCGCACCGCATCACACTTCCCTTGATGCTCTACCCATACCAACACGTAACCCCATGTTGGCGAGGGCTTGCAAACTGGGCTCGCAACTAACAAATCCTAATGTCAAACAGTGTATCCAAGGCCTCACCCTAGCATCCCTCAATACGACCATAGAGACAGAGCTAAGGCCCCCCGACAGAGTCAGAGACTACACGGTCCGAGACCACCTCCCCTGATGCCCTACAACGTAATAGTTCTGTTAAGGTAATGGCAATACGACGATGTTAGTGGACAAGACATGAGTAGAGATAGAGCTCGAGTCTGGTGACCAGGCTGAACCACAGTGTCATGTCCTCCCCCTAATGCCCCACTCGCATCAAGTACACTAACCACACACAAACATTCACATGCCTATTCCTAGCATTATCATCAACATCATATTATAAATAAACAAAAATTAAATATGCATGAACAGTAATACCAGGAATAGTGGATGACATGTGATATGCACATTACAATTATACAAACATAGAATCATTCATGGTATTGGACTCTATAAACAAAAATAGTTTATTATTCGCCAATTAGTTTAGGTCTTGTTCCTTCACCTTTGGTTGCTAGTAGATCCTCGTTCAAGCTTTATAATTAACTTTTAAATCACTGGAAAGACCTAACAAGTCGACAAATTTTAAATAGAATTAATCCCCATATGCTTAGAATCACAGTAGCTGAGGGGTCGCAGGTAGGGTAGCACCTAGGGTAGTAGTTTCTGCAACCCTAGGGTGTAGGGTCGCAGGTGGGGTCGGATATCATTTAACCCTACGTGTGACCACACCCTCCCTGGGACTTCCCGAGGGCATGTGGTCGATCCTGTGGTCTTGTAGGGTCAGATATCATTCGACCCTACGTGCGACCACACGTATTCTAAGTCGACCTTTCATTCTAAAGTCCATCCCTTCATGTTTGGATCCTTTGGCATACTTTCATAGTCCATTCTATGATTGTTCTATGGCTCAAAACTACAAGTTATACACTATTCATTGTCCATAATGATTTCCTCCATGGAATCTCTTGGAACTTGTCCATGGATGGATGATTTGGGTTTCTCCTAATCCTATGTTCTTCATAACTATTCTAGGATCTCTTATTCAGGTAGAGAATTAGGTTCATACTTTTATTCAGAGGTTTCTCTGAACTTTCTCCTCTTCCTTAGTCTTCTTCTTCAAGTTTCCTTCTCTTCTTCTCTTCCTTCTCTTTCTCTTTCTCTCACTTTCAATTAGGGTTCTAAAGGAGTGAAAAAGGCTTAGGGACGTCCTATTTATAGAGGAAAACCCTCCATAATAACCCCCAATGAGTTTAAGAAAGACCCCCTTCGAATTAGGAAGGTTTCCTAATTTTCGGTTCTTGCTGTTTTCGTAGGGTCGCATGTAGGGTCGGACATACTATGACCCTACATTTTTAAAACATGCAACCTTAGGGTGTAGGGTCGCAGGTAGGGTCACAAAATCCATGACCCTATGTTTTAAAACGTGCGACCCCACGACCAAAAAGTCATGGGTTAGACTCTTTTGAGGTGGGGTCGGTCACACCTTTTAGGCATGCAACCACACACTCATATTTGACTATTTTTGAGTTATATTTCATACTTGGTCTTATGGTTTTTTCACACACTGGGTTCACTTGGCTCGACCATGATAGGTAGACCTGGTACAAGGTGGTAAGACCAGTTAGTTCGATACGGGTCTTACAACTCCCCCCTCTTATTAAAAATTTTGTCCTCAAAATTTGCACATACCTTTCGAGTCAAAAAGGTGAGGATATTGCTTCCGCATAGCATTCTCTTCTTCCTATGTGATCTCTTCAATATCTCGGCTCCTCCAGGTGACCTTAACATAGAATATTTCACGGTTGCGTAGACGTTGAACCATTCGACTAGTGATTTTAGTTGGTGCTACTTCGTATGTCAAATCATCAGTTAGATCTGGTGGATCTACTGTCAAAACTGTATTGGATCTCTAACGTACTTCTTCAATAATGAGATATGAAATACATCAGGCACACTTGACATAGATGGTGGTAGTGCTAACTGATAAGCCACTTTTTCACGTTTAGCTAGAATATCATATGGCCCGACATATCTCGGACTTAGCTTCCCTTTCAGTCCGAATCATTTTAAACCCCACGTAGGTGATACTCTCAAGAATACCTTATCACCTATGACAAATTCAAGGTCTCGACGTCGAGTATCCGCATGCTATTTCTGACGATTTTGAGCTGTTCTAACTCTTTCCTTGATAATGTTAACTACTCGACAAGTCTCTTCAACAAACTCTGGTCCAACGAAGTTACGTTCTCCAACTTCATTCCAAAACAAAGGAGTTCGACACTTCCTACCATACAGTGCTTCATAGGGTGACATCTATATAGTAGCCTGATAGTTGTTGTTATAAGCGAACTTGATCAATGGTAATTTCTCATCCCATGATCCTTTAAAATCAATTACACAGGCTTGAAGCATGTCTTCTAAAATCTGAATGGTACGCTCTGACTGTCCGTCTGTTTAAGGATGGAATGCAGTACTGAATTTCAATGTTGTACCCATAGCCTTTTGCAATCCTTCCCAAAACTTTGAAGTAAAGCGTGGGTCTCTATCAGACACAATGCTTTCAGGTACACCATGTAATCTGACAATGTTATCCACATATAACTTGGCTAACCTCTCCAAGGTATACTGTGGTCGTATAGCTATAAAGCGAGCTGTCTTAGTCAGACGATCCACAATCACCCAGACCGCGTCAACTACTCGAAGAGTCAATGGTAACCCGGTGACAAAGTCCATAGTGATGCAGTCCCATTTCCATGCTGGTTCTGGCAGCGGCTGCAACAGTCCAGTAGGTCTTTACCGTTCAGCCTTCACCCTCTGATAATTTAGGCATCGATACATGAATCTAGCTACATCTGCTTTCATTCCTCTCCACCAATATAATTTTTTCAAATCATGATTCATCTTTGTACTTCCAGGATGTACCGAATAGGAGGTGATGTGAGCTTCCTTCATTAGTCTGTGTCTAATGTCCAAGTTTTCTGTTTCAAGAACACATACTTTTCCTTTGTACTTCAGTACCTTTTCATCGTCCATGGTGAACTCAGGAGTCATCCTATCTTTTTTGATGTCTTCTTGTACCGTTCTCAGATAACGGTCTGATTTAATAGCTGCTTTCTCTTCATCAATTATATCAGGTACAATCTTCAACATTGCGAACATATTAGAAAATCAATGAATAAACCCTTGGTTGGTTGATCCACCCGGTGCATCTATCATGAACTGCTCATTACCATAATTGAATACTTTCCCTGTAGCACACATTGTTGCAGGCGTGTTAACTCCTCCTTGAGATTTTATCATTGCTTTTCTGCTTAGCGCATCACCAACTACATTAGCCTTCCCCGGATAATACTGGATATCGCAATCATAATCATTCAATAATTCCAGCCATCTTCTTTGTCTCATGTTCAACTCCTTCTGATTAAAAAGATAAGTGAGACTCTTATGATCTGATTTAATTTGAAATTTCTCTCCATACAAATAATGTCTCCATATCTTGACAGCATGTACTACTGCTGCTAGTTCCAAGTCATGAGTTGGGTGATTCTTTTCATGCTCTTTCAGTCATCTTGAAACATATGCAACTGCTTGTTTTCCTTGCATAAGCACACATCCTAAACCCAATCCAGACGCATCAATGTATAAGGTAAATGGTTGTCCTAGGATAGGAATAGTCAAGATGGGAGCAGATATCAATCTAGCTTTAGAGTCTGGAAACACTCTTCACACTTGTCAGTCCAATTAAACTTCTCTCCCTTCCTGATTAGCTTGGTAAGAGGTATTGCGGTCCTAGAGTGGTCCTTCATGGATCGTCTGTAATAACCAGCTAAACCTAAGAAACTTCTGATCTTCGCAATATTCTTTAGGTATTTCTCACCATAAGATTACTTCTATTTTAATAGGGTCCACTTTAATCCCTTTTTATGATGCTACGTGATCTAAGAAGATCACTTTGTTTAATTAGGTCTCATATTTCATGGACTTGGCATAAAGCTTTTCCCTTCTCAGCTGTTGTGAAGCTGTTCCAAGATCCATTGTATGAGTTGTTTCATTCTTGGAATAAACTAAAATATCATCTATGAAAACTATGACCAACGTGTCCAACATGTCATGAAACACCCAGTTCATCAGCTCCATAAAAGATGTAAGGGCATTGGTTAATCCAACCATCATAATCGGGAACTCATAATGTCTAATCCCGATTCTAAAAACTATCTTCGGAATATTGTTGTCCAAATTCTTCAGCTGATGATATCTTGACCGAAGATCAATCTTAGGAAATACCTTTGCTCCTTGCAACTGTTAAACAAGTCATCGATCTGAGGTAGTAGATATCGATTCTTGAATCGTGAGCTTGTTTAGTCCTCGGTAGTTTATTCATAATCTGACACTACTATCCTTCTTCTTCACGAATTGGTGCTCCCCGTGATGCAATACTTAACCGATTAGAATCCTTGTCTAATAACTCTTGTAGTTGAGTCTCAGTTCCTTCAACTCCATAGGAGCTACTCTATAGGGTGCCTTTGACACAAGTATTGTCACACCCCAATTTCGTACTATTTAGAATGGTATGATGAACCTCTAATTAACCAACGGTTCAATCAGGATCTCAAATAGGCTGTGTCCGTTTGCTTAAACCATACACATCCACAACAATAATCAGAGTAAACACACAATAGCGGAAGTCTTTATACTAATGAACTGAGAGTCTAACAATATAAAATAATAAATTATCCAATTATTCTCCATTAACTGAGACATAAAATTATTTAAAATATTTAATTACATTTCCAAATAAAATCCAAAAGAGTGAATCTAGTCGAAGAGGCATGAGTTGCACTCGCATGATGAATCATGCGACTCCACCATAACTTTAGCGTCCATCGTCGCCGCATGTCCATACATAGGAGCATTCATATAGTCTTCAACTGTGGTACCTGCATCATCAATTAAAAATATTCGACGTCGAAATGGTAAGCACACATCATGGCTCAGTGAGCAAACAAAATAATGCAACAAACATATGCATGCATTCAATTCATATCTTTGGTCTAGTTCATAAGTTTGCAATGTGCTATAGAAAGGATAGGTGGCCGCCGCACATCTATACACAAATTTGTGGAACCGCCCAAAGCATCAAACACCATTTCCGCCCCCACATGCACCCACCATGGAATAGAGATAGAGTTAAAGTGCTTAGGACCACACTGCATCACACTTCCTCTGATGCTCTACCCATACCAATACGTAAGCCCCTGTTGGTGAGGAGGGCTTGCAAAATGGCTCTCAACTAACCAATCATAATGTCAAATAGTGTATCCAAGGCCTCACCCCAGCATCCCTTAATACGTCCATAGAGATAGAGCTAAGGCTCCCCGACAGAGTCAGAGACTACATGGTCCAAGACCACCTCCCCTGATGCCCTACGACGTAATAGTTCTGCTAAGGTAATGACGATACGACGATGCTAATGGACAAGACTTGAGTAGAGATAGAGCTAGAGTCTGGTGACCAGGATGAACCACAGTGTCACATCCTCCCCCTGATGCACCACTCGCATCAAGCACACTAACCACACACATACATTCACATGCTTATTCCTAGCATCATAATCATCATCATGTTATAAATAAACTGAATTAAATATGCATGAATAGTAATAACAGGAATAGTGGATGACATGTGATATGCACATTACAATCATACAATCATAGAATCATACATGATATTGGACTCAATAAATGAAAATAGCTTATTATTAGCCAATTAGTTTAGGTCTTGTTCCCTCACCTTTGATTGAGTGTAGATCCTCGTTCAAGCTTTATGAATCACCTTTAAATCAGTAGAAAGGCCTAACAAGTCGATAGATTTTAATTAGAACTAATTCTAATAAATTAAGACTAGCTGAAATTGTAGGGTCGCAGGGTAGGGTCGCACCTAGGGTAGTAATTTTCTGCGACCCTAGGGTGTAGGGTCGAACGTGGGGTCGGATACCAATCGACCCTACGTGCGACCACACCCTCTCTGGGACCTCCCGATGGCATGTGATCGATCCTGTGGTCTTGTAGGTCCATTCTAAGATTGTTCTAAGGCTCATTACTATGATTTTTACACACTTCCCATTGCCTAGGATGATTACTTCTATGGATTCCTTTGGAACTTGTTCATGGATGGTTGATTTGGGTTTCTCTTAATCCTAACTTCTTCCTAATCTATTCTAGGCTCTTACTTTATGAAGGGAATTAGGTTCATACCTGAGGTTGGTTGAGATTCAAAGGTTTCTCTGAACTTCCTCCTCTTCCTTAGTCTTTTCTTTAATTTTCCTTCTCTTCTTCTTTTCCTTTTCTTTCTCTTTCTCTTACTTTCAATTAGGATTATAAAATGAGTGAAAGAGGCTAAGAGACGTCCTATTTATAGAGGAAAATCTTCCAAAATAAGTCTCATAGGGTTTAGGAAAGAACCCCTTGGAATTAGGAAAGTTTCCTAATTTACGGTTTCTGTCTGTAATCGTAGGGTCAGACGTAGGGTCGCAGGATCTGTCGACCCTACACCTTCTTAGTCAAGTGACCCTACGACTAAAAAGTCATGGGTTGGACTTCTGTTGAGGTAGGATGGACCCTACCTGTTTAGGCATGTGACCCTACCCTCACATTTACTATTTTTTGGGTTAGACTCATACCTGGTCTTGTGATTTTCTTCACGTACTTGGTCCACTTGACTCGACCATGATAGGTAGACCTGGTACAAGGTGGTAAGACCGGTTATTTTGATACGGGTTTTACAACTCCCCCCTCTTATTAAAAATTTTGTCCTCGAAATTTATACATACCTTTCGAGTCAAAAAGGTGAGGATAGTGCTTCCGCATAGCATTCTCCTTTTCCCATGTGATCTCCTCTATATCTCGGCTCCTCCAGGTGACTTTAACATAGTATATGTCACGGTTGCATAGACATTGAACCTTTCAACTAATGATTTCAGTTGGTGCTATCTCGAATGTCAAATCATCAATTAGACCTAGTGGATCTTCTGTCAAAACATGCGTTGGGTCTCTGATGTACTTCTTCAGCAATGAGACATGAAATACATCATGCACACTTGACATAGATGGTGGTAGTGCTAACGGATAAGCCACCTTTCCACGTTTGGCTAAAATATCTTATGGCCCAACATATCTCGGACTTAGCTTCCCTTTCTGTCTGAATCGTTTTAAATCCCGCATAGGTGATACCTTCAGAAATACCTTATCACCTACAACAATTTCAAGGTCTCAGCGTCGAGTATCTGTGTACTGTTTCTGACGATTTTGAGCTGTTCTAACTCTTTCCTTGATGATGTCGACTACTCGACAAGTTTCTTCAACAAACTCTGGTCCAACGATGCTACGTTCACCATTTCATTCCAAAACAAAGGAGTTCGACACTTTTTACCATATAGTGCTTCATAGGGTGACATCTGTATAGTAGCTTGATAGCTGTTGTTATAGGCAAACTTGATCAATGGTAGTTTCTCATCCCATGATCCTTTAAAGTCAATTACACAGGCTCGAAGCATGTCTTCTAAAATCTGAATGGTATGCTCCGACTGTCCGTCTGTCTGAGGATGAAATGCAGTACTGAACTTCAACGTTGTACCCATAGCCTTTTGTAATCCTTCCCAAAACTTTAAAGTAAAGCGTGGGTCTCTATCGGACACAATGCTTTCAGGTACACCATGTAAATTAGACAATGTTATCCACATATAGCTTGGCTAACCTCTCCAAGCTATACTGTGGTCGTATTGCTATAAAGCGAACTGTCTTAGTCAGACGATCTACAATCACCCAGACCGCATCAACTACTCAAGGAGTCAATGGTAACCCGGTGACAAAGTCCATAGTGATGCAGTCCCATTTCCATGCTGGTTCTGGCAGTGGCTGCAACAGTCCTACAGGTCTTTGTCGTTCATCCTTCACCCTATGACAATTTAGGCATTGAGACACAAATTTAGCTACATCTGCTTTCATTCCTCTCCACCAATATAATTTCTTCAAATCATGATACATCTTCGTACATCTAGGATGTACCGAATAGGCGGTGGTATGAGCTTCCTTCATTAGTCGATGTCTAATGTCCAAATTTTCTATTTCAAGAACACATATTCTTCCTTTGTACTTCAGTACCTTTTCATCATCTAAGGTGAACTCAAGAATAGTCCTACCTTTTTAGATGTCTTCTTGTATCGTTCTTAGATAAGTGTCTGATCTAATAGCTGCTTTTACTTCATCAATTATGTCAGGTACAATCTTCAATGTTGCGAACATATTTGAAAACCGATGAATAAACCCTTGGTTGGTTGATTCACCCGGTGCATCTATGACGAACTGCTCATTATCGTAATTGAACACTTTTCCTGTAGTACACATTGCTGCAGTTGTGTTAACCTCTCCTTGTGATTTTATCATTTATTTTCTGCTTAGCGCATCAGCAACTACATTAGCCTTTCCTGGATGATACTGGATATCACAATCATAATCCTTTAATAATTCCAGCCATCTTCTTTGTCGCATGTTCAACTCCTTCCGATTAGAAAGATAAGTGAGACTCTTATGATCTGATTTAATCTAAAATATCTCTCCGTACAAGTAATGTCTCCATATCTTGACAGCATGTACTACTGTCGCTAATTCCAAATCATGAGTGGGATAGTTCTTCTCATGTGTCTTCAGTTGTCTTGAAGCATACATAATTACTTGTTCTCCTTGCATAAGTACACATCCTAAACCCAATCCCGATGCATCAGTGTATAAGATAAATGGCTTTCCTGGAATAGGAATAGTCAAGATCGGAGTAGATATCAATCTAGCCTTCAATGTTTGGAAACTTTTCTCATATTTATCAGTCCAAACAAACTTTTCTTCTTTCTTAGTCAAACTGGTGAGAGGTACGGAAATTCTAGAATAGTCTTCCACGAATCGTCGATAAGACCCAGCTAGACCTAGGAAACTTTTAATTTCTGTAACGCTCTTCGGTGCTTCCCACTTCACAATGGCTTCAATCTTGCTAGGATCCACTTTAATTCCTTCAGCGGATACTACATGGCCTCAGAAAGCGACCTTATTTAACAAAAACTCATACTTTATAAATTTGGCGTAAAGCTTCTGTTTCCTTAATCGCTGTAGAGCGGCTCTTAGATTCTTGACATGAGTTTTCTTGTCCTTGGAGTAGACCAATATATCATCAATAAACACAATGACCGACGTATCCAACATATCATGGAATACCTGATTCATGAGTTCCATAAAAGTTGCGGGTGCGTTAGTCAATCCAAAAGACATGACTAAAAATTCATAATGTCTATATCTTGTTCTAAATGTTGTCTTTGGAATATCACTGTCCTTAATCATCAACTGATGGTATCCTGACCGAAGATCGATCTTGGAGAACACCTTGGCACTTTGCAACTGATCGAACAAGTCATCGATCCGAGGCAACGGGTACTGATTCTTGATTGTAAGCTTATTCAATTCTCGATAGTCTATACATAGTTGAACGCTATCGTTCTTCTTCTTTACAGACAACACTGGCGCTCCCCATGACGATATGCTAGGTGTGATATAACCCTTGTCCAATAATTCTTGTAACTGTACCTTCAATTCCTTCAATTCAGTAGGAGCCATTCGATAAGGTGCTTTAGATACTGGTACAGTTCCGGGTATCAGGTTTATAACGAACTCTGTCGCTCGGTCGGGTGGTAGTCCTGGTAGTTCTTTAGAAAATACATCTGGAAAGTCACACACAACATCAATCCTCCATTCGTGGTGGTTCCTTGGTGAGGTCGACCACTGATACTAAATACCCAACTCCTCTTTTCTCGAGGCATTTCCTAGCTTTTGATGCAGAGAGGATGAGTTTTTATTTACGGGGAAGTTTAGTTCCCGCAAAACTAAACTCTGCTCCTTTCTTGTCTTTAAATGTCAGCTTCTTTTCTGCACATAATAGGTTTGCAGAATGCCGAGCTAACCAGTCTATTTCCAAGATGACGTCAAAGTCTGCCATCTCAAGTTGAATCAAGGTTGCATCCAAAGTCTTCTTGTCAATAAGAACTGGACATGGTCCATGACCTTTTTCTAATTCCACTTCTAATCCCATAGGCGATCGTACAAGTAGTTTGTAGTCTAAAGATTTGAGGGGTAGATTCAGTTTCTTTCCAAATGACACAGATATAAACGAATGAGTAGCTCCATAATCAAAGAGTACTCTAGCGGGTATGCCATTAATAGGTACAGTACCTGTGATTTGTTTTAGTTTTAGTTTATATGATCACACAATGTAACACAAAATGAAAGGTTCAGGTCATACCTGTGACCAGATCAGGCGATGCGGCAGCATCCTCAGATGTAACAGCATAAACCTTTCCTTGTTGTAGCTGCTTTCTGGGTTTAGGACACTCTCTTGAATAATGTCCTATTTGGTTGCAGTTAAAGCATTTTACTCCTTCATTATTTTGCTTTTGTTGCGGTTGAGCTGCTGGAGTAGTCTTGGCCACAGCATTGAAACCTTGAGTACGAAAGGGTTTGAATGTCATTGTATTCCCTTAGTTATAAGAATTCCCATTTGGCCTCTTGATACCTCTATTTTAAGCGAAATAGCTCTTTTTCTGGCTCGACTCTATTACTCGAGCAATTTGTACTGCTTCATTGTAGACCTCCTTTTTCAGTCCCAGAACATGCTCGCGAATGCTTCCCCTAAGTCCCATTACGAACCTTTGGGTCTTTGTATTTTCTTCCTGAATGCTAGCGGGTGCACAGAAAACCAGCTCCTCATAACGCTGTTGGTATGCATCCACAGTCATTTGGCCCTGATATAAACTCAGGAACTCTCTTTCCATAGAATCTCTAAAACTTCTAGGGAAATACTTCTCAAAGAATACCTCTTTATATATATCCCAGGTCAATTGGGTGTGCTTTGTTAACAGATAAGTCCGTGTGGACTTCCACCAGTGGTGTGCATCGCCTTTCAGCATAAAGGTTGCACACAACACTTTCTCCTCCTCATTTATTGTCATCATAGTAAAATTTCTTTCCATTTCATCAATCCAGTGTGCTGGCCACAAAGGATCTACTGGCTTACCATTATATTCTTTGGGCTTCATCTTCAGAAAACTCTCGATCAGTCGGGAGTGGTCCAGCTGATACGAAGCATAGGCCCCATAGATAGGTGGTTGATACTGGTAACTGCCTTGAGCTACCTCAGGATTCTGTACTTGAGCCAGCATGATTGGTGTTTGAGGTGCGTGGGGTACTGTGTTGCTTCCCCTTGGTACTGTGCTAGCTTGTCCTGCTGGCATAGGTGTCGTATGTACAGCTGGAAAAACCATGCCTATAGCAGTCTACATATTGGCTTGCACCTGCTGTATTTGCTGCAGTTGTTGAGCCAAGTTCATTACTGCTGTAGCCAAGTCTGTAGGTGGGGCTGGCAAGTTTGTAGGATTTTCCTGGCCACTAGCCACTGGCAGTGCCGTATTCAGATTCTCCTGTGCTTCATGATTTACATGGCTGTCGTCCTCCACAGGTGGTGGTGGTGGAATTGGGTTACGACCTCGTCTGGTCACCCTTTGCCTAGCCATTTCCTGTTCTGGTGGTGGTAGTGTCTGAAAACAATCATAGCACATGTGAGGCAATCAATATAAGTTGTTCTCAAGTAAAAATCGAACTAATTAATGTAAATTTCAAAATTTTCAGATCATTCTGACAAATACTGTATTTTCCATCGTAGGGTCGATGGTAGGGTTGGTCCTTATGTGACCCTAGGGTATGCAACCCTAAGAAACCCTATCAGCTTACCGAGAGCCTAGGGTCGATCGTGGGGTCGGTATATGTCCGACCCTAGGTCCGACTCATGGTTCTCTGTCAGATCACCGAGAGCCTAGGGTCGATGATAGGGTCGGTAATTGTCCGACCCTAGGTTTGACCCCTGGTTCTCTGTCAGATCACAGAGAGCTTAGGGTTGATGGTAGGGTCTGACGTAGGGTCGCATATTTTGGCCAAAATTGTGCGACCCTACGATCTAGAATCAGGTTTTTAAACCCGATTTTGGATTCATTTCCCATTCTTTCTCCTTCCTTCCAACTCAACCCGGTTCCTTGAGTTGCTACAGTATCGACCCCTAGTGTTTGGTGATCATATCTTCCATTCGTGACTTCCGCTCCTTCTCTTCAGGTATGCTCTCTACCGTTTCACATTTTTAAAGCTTTCTAAACTAGGTTTTTGTCCATTTACATCATTTTCTTCAAATTAAATTTTTTCTAACTGTAAAAATTTAATTTTTATTGGGGGATTTTTCTATTTGTCACCCAATGGATGAAAGCCCTCAAAAATATTCGAGTTTCATTGGTTGGTTATCGAAGAACTTGAAAATTTCCATTTTTGACCTAATTTTTGAGATTTTTCGAATTTATTGAAATTTCTTCAAATTCGATCTTTCTAAATTAAATTTCCAACTATATGAGCCTTGCAGGATGGTTTAGAACCTATGTAACTCCTCCTGCCCAAGTGTTTGGGTAAAAAGTGAGGCTTTTGACCAATATTTCTATTATAATGTCGAAATTTTTGGGTTTTTCACCATTACTGATCTATTATTTGTTTTTCTTTATTTTGGCAGATGATATGGCTCGTACCAAGGTGCCTAGGGCTCTTGACCCAGTTCGTTTCCACTCCAACGAGGTCGAAGCTCAGTATGCTCGCTATGAGCGTAAGAAAGTAGAGGGGGGTCGCTGTGTGGACTTAACTAGTCTAGCCTTGTTCAACGTGGAGGGGGCATTTGGTGACATGGACTGGCTCCCCATGATCACCTATGATGGTTGTACCCATCCGGATTTGGTGAGACAGTTCTATTGCAATCTCCAGGTAGTGGGGGATCACAATGACACAGAGAGGGGTATGGAGCTTAGGATCACGAGCTACGTCAAAGGAGTAGAGGTTTTGTCACACCCCAATTCCGCATTATTTAGAATGGTGGGATGAACCGCTAATAAACCAACGGTTCAACCAGGATCTCGAGTAGGCTATATCCATTTTATCTAAACCCCATACATCCATATTCATAATCAGAGTAAATACACAATAGCGGAAGTCTTATAATAAAATGAACTGAGAATCTACTGTGATATTAATATTTAAATAACAAATTATTCTGTATCAACTGAGACATAAATAAATATCAAATACATGTCCATAATAAATCCAAGTAAAGAAAACTAAGAAAATATCTAATCAAATACACATGAGTTGCACTCGCAAGACTAGTCATGTGTATCCACTTCAGCTTCAACTTCCATCGCCGCTACGTTTCCATATGCTGGAGCATTTACATAATCTTCAACGGTAAAACCTACATCATCAACTAAAAATATTCAACGTCGAGGGGTGAGCACACATCATGGCTCAATGAGCAAACAAAATAATGCAATAGTACATATGCATGCAATCAATTCATATCTTTGGTCTGGTTTATAGTTTGCAATGCGCAATAGAAATGTTGGGTGGTCAAAGGTTAACGTTCATTGACCCTGCCTCTATACACAGGGTGTGGAAGTCCGCCCAAAGGTTAACGTTTATTGTCGTCCCCATCCACCCTAATCATGAATATTATACAATAAAGGTTAACGTTTATTGCAGTATAGTGCCATACCAACACGTAAGCCCCTGCTGGCGAGGGCTTGCAAACTGGGCTCGTAACTAACCAATCCTAATGCCAAACAGTGTATCCAAGGCCTCACCCCAGCATCCCTCAGAATGTCCATAGAGATAGAGCTAAAGCCCCCCGGTAGAGTCAGAGACTACAAGGACCGAGACCACCTCCCCTGATACTCTACGACATAATAGTTCTGCTAAAGTAATGGCGATACGACGATGCTAATGCACAAGACATGAGTTAGAGATAGAGCTAAAGTGCTGAGACCCGCCAAAGGTTAACGTTTATTGACGTTCTCATCACACCTCCCCTGATACTCGCTCGCATCAAGTACACCAACCAAACACATACAATCACATGCCTATTCCTATCATCATCATCATCATCATCATGTTATAAATAATAAAGTAAATATGCATGAACAAGTAATAGAAATATTGGATGACATATTGTATGCACATTACAAACATATTCGCATAGAATCAAGCATGACATTGGACTCAAGAAAAGAGAAAAAAACTTGTTATTAACCAATTAGTTTAGAGTTCTGTTTCCTCACCTTAGCTTGTTAATAGATCCTCTTCCAAGCTTTAGTATCACCTTTATAATGTTATTATATTGCTAGAAGACCTAACAAAGTCAATAAAATTTAATTAAAATTTATTCTAATTTTTTAAAAACTATTCTGTTAACTAAGGGTCGGAGGTAGGGTCGGAGTCATGATCGACCCTGGGTGCGACCCTCCCCAAATCTGGACTTCCAGTAACCCTGAGGGTCGATACTCAGGTCACATAGGGTCGGATGGTCATTGACCCTCTGTGCGACCCTCGGTGGGTTTTGGTCAATTTTCCTCCTTTTAATCCATTCTTCATGTTTGGGGTCCTATGGCTTGCTCCTACAGTCCATTCAACATGCATTCCATGGTCTAGAACCATAAATCACCCACCTAAATAGCTTTCATGTATTCTCCCATGGTTTTCCATGAAAACCTAACCATGGGTTGATGGTTTGGGTTTCTCCGAGATCACACTCTCATCATTATCTAACCTAAGGCCTATAGAAACTCATGGAATTAGTATCCATACCTGAGAAGAACACTCCTTCTCTGCAACTCTTCTCCTTTTGCTTACTTCTCTACCTTGTTTCTCTTCTTCTTCTCTTCCTTCTCTTCTCTTTCTCTCAATTCAATTAGGGTTGTAAAAGGAGTGAAAGAGGCTTAGGGACGTCCTATTTATAGAGTAGAAACATCCTAAAATAATTCCCTTTGAGATTAGGAAAGAGTCCTAATCGAAATTATGGAAATTTCCTAATTTTAGTTTCGGCGGCAACTGAGGGTCGATGCGAGGGTCGATGATCCCGTCGAACCTTGGTTTCCTAAGGTGTCTGACCCTCCCTGTAAAACAGAGGGTCTGACTTTCTGTCTTGGGGGGTCCGACCCTCCCTCGCTGGGTATGCGACCCTCCCTTCAAATTGAGTGTTTTTGGGTCGATTTGATACCTGGGATCACGATCTCCTTTACGCCCTTGGTCCATTTGACTTGCCATGATGGGTAAACCTGGTTCAAGGTGATAATACTGGGTTAGTTCGATACGGGCCTTTCAACTCCCCCTACTTATAAAAATTTTGTCCTCGAAATTATACGTACCTTCTGAATCAAATAAGTGAGGGTATTGCTTTCGCATAGCATTTTTTTCTTCCCATGTAATTTCTTTCATGTATCTACTTTTCTAGGTGACCTTAACATGGTAGATATCTCGGTTGCGTAGTCGTTGAACCTTTTGGCTGGTGATTTCAGTTGGTGTTACTTCGAATGTCAAATCATCAGTCAAATCCGGTAAATCTAATGTCAAAACGTGCGTTGGATCCTTGACGTACTTCTTCAATAGGGAAATATGAAATACGTCATGCACACTTGACATAGATGGTGGTAGTGCTAACTGATAAGCCACTTTCCCACGCTTAGCTAAAATCTCATATGGCCCGACATATCTTGGACTTAGTTTTCCTTTCTGTCCGAACCTTTTCAATCCTCGCATAAGCGATACCTTCAAAAATACTTTATCACCTACAGCGAACTCCAAATCTCTGCGTCGAGTATCTGCATATTGCTTCTGACGGTTCTGAGCTGTTCTCAGTCTTTCCTTGATAATGTCGACCACTCGACAAGTCTCTTCAAAAAATTCTGGTCCAACAATACTACGTTCTCCAACTTCATTCCAAAATGAAGAAGTTTGACACTTTCTGCCATACAGTGCTTCATAGGGTGACATCTGTATAGTAGCCTGATAGCTATTGTTATAAGAAAACTCGATCAGTGGTAATCTTTCATCCCATGATCCCTTGAAGTCAATTACACATGCTCATAGCATATCTTCTAGAATCTGGATTGTACGCTCTGACTGTCCATCTGTCTGTGGGTGGAATGCAGTACTGAACTTCAATGTTATACCCATAGCCTTTTGCAATCCCTCCCAAAATTTAGAAGTAAATCATGGATCTCTATCGGACACAATGCTCTCTGGTACACCGTGTAATCGAACAATATTATCCACATACAGCTTTGCTAACCTTTCTAGTGTATACTGAGGTCGTATCGGTATGAAACGAGCTGTTTTAGTCAGACGGTCTACAATCACCCAAACTGCGTCAACTACTCGAGGAGTCAGTGGTAACCTCGTGACGAAGTCCATAGTGATGCAGTCTCATTTCCATGCTGGTTCCGGTAACGGCTGTAACAGTCCTGCGGGTTTTTATCGTTCAGCCTTTACTTTCTGACAATTTAGGCATTGAGACACGAACTTAGCTACATCTGCTTTCATTCCTCTCCACCAATATAGTTTCTTTAGATCATGATATATTTTTGTACTTCCAGGATGTATCGAATAGATGGTGGTATGGGCTTCTTTCATCACTCGGTGTCTAATGTCCACACTTTCTGTTTTAGGTACACATATTCTTCCTTTGTATTTCAGTACTTTCTCTTCATCCAAGGTGAACTCAGGGTTAGTCCTACCTTTCTCGATATCTTCTTGTACTGTTCTCAGATAAGGATCTGATTTGATAGCTGTCTTCACTTCATCCACTATATCCGGTATAATTTTCAATGCCGCGAACATATTTGAAAACCGATGAATAAATCCTTGGTTGGCTGATCCATCCGTTGTATCTATCACATATTGTTCATTGCCATGATTGAATACCATTCCGGTGGTACATGTAGCTGCAGTTGTACTAACCTCCCCTTGAGTTTTATCATTGCCTTTCTGCTCAACGCATCCGCTACTACATTAGCTTTCCCCGGATGATACTGGATATCACAATCATAGTCTTTCAATAGTTCCAGCCATCTTCTTTGCCTCATATTCAACTCATTCTGATTAAATAAATAAGTAAGACTTTTATGGTCTGACTTAATCTGGAATTTCTCTCCATACAGGTAATGTCTCCATATCTTGACAGCATGTATTACTACCGCTAACTCTAAATCATGAGTGGGATAATTTTTCTCATGTGTCTTCAACTGTCTTGAAGCATAAGCAATTACTTGTTCTCCTTGCATAAGCACGCATCCTAATCCCAGTCCTGACACATCAGTGTATAGGGTAAATGGCTGTCCTGGGACAGGAATAGTCAAAATCGGAGCGGATATCAATCTGGTCTACAATGTCTGGAAGCTCTTCTCACATTTATCCGTCCACACAAATTTTTCACCTTTCTTAGTCAAACTGGTGAGAGGTACGACAATTCGGGAATAGTCTTCCACAAATCTCCGATAATAACCAGCGAGACCCAGAAAACTTTTAATTTCTGCAACGCTCTTTGGTGCTTTCCACTTTACAATAGCCTCGATCTTACTGGGGTCCACTTTGATTCCTTCAGCAGATACTACATGGCCTAGGAAGACAACTTCACTTAGCCAAAACTCACACTTGGTAAATTTGGCATATAACTTCTCTTTCCTTAAACGCTGTAGGGCGGCATTTAGGTTCTTGATATGGGTTTCTTTGTCCTTGGAATATACTAATATATCATCAATAAATTCAATAACCAACGTATCCAACATATCATGGAAGACCCGATTCATAAGTTCCATGAAAGTTGCTGGTGCGTTGGTTAATCCAAAAGACATGACCAAGAATTCATAATGTCCATATCTGGTCCTGAAAGCTGTCTTAGGAATATCATCCTCTTTAATATTCAACTGATGATAGCTTGACCGAAGATCGATCTTAGAAAATACTTTTGCTCCTTGCAACTGATCGAACAAGTCATCGATCCGAGGTAGTAGATATGGATTCTTGATTGTCAGTTTATTCAACTCCCGATAGTCGATACATAATCGAACGCTACCGTCCTTCTTCTTTACGAATAATACCGGTGCTCCCCATGGTGATATACTGGGTCGAATATAACCCTTGTCCAGTAGTTCTTGTAGTTGCACTTTCAATTCCTTCAATTCAGTAGGAGCCATTCTATAAGGTGTTTTTGATACTGGTGCGGCTCCAGGTATAAGATCTACATTAGCTTTCCCTGGATGATACTGGATATCACAATCATAGTCTTTCAATAGTTCTAGCCATCTTCTTTGCCTCATATTCAACTCCTTCTGATTAAATAAATAAGTAAGACTTTTATGGTCCGACTTAATCTGGAATTTCTCTCCATACAGGTAATGTCTCCATATCTTGACAGCATGTATTACTACCGCTAACTCTAAATCATGAGTGGGATAATTTTTCTCAAGTGTCTTCAACTGTCTTGAGGCATAAGCAATTACTTGTTCTCCTTGCATAAGCACGCATCCTAATCCCAGTCCTGACACATCAGTGTATAGGGTAAATGGCTGTCCTGGGACAGGAATAGTCAAAATCGGAGCGGATATCAATCTGGTCTTCAATGTCTGGAAGCTCTTCTCACATTTATCCGTCCACACAAATTTTTCACCTTTCTTAGTCAAACTGGTGAGAGGTACGGCAATTCGGGAATAGTCTTCCACAAATCTCTGATAATAACCAGCGAGACCCAGAAAACTTTTAATTTCTGCAACGCTCTTTGGTGCTTCCCACTTTACAATAGCCTCGATCTTACTGGGGTCCACTTTGATTCCTTCAGCGGATACTACATGGCCTAGGAAGGCGACTTCACTTAGCCAAAACTCACACTTGGTAAATTTGGCATATAACTTCTCTTTCCTTAAACGCTGTAGGGCGGCGTTTAGGTTCTTGATATGGGTTTCTTTGTCCTTGGAATATACTAATATATCATCAATAAATTCAATAACCAACGTATCCAACATATCATGGAAGACCCGATTCATAAGTTCCATGAAAGTTGCTGGTGCGTTGGTTAATCCAAAAGACATGACCAAGAATTCATAATGTCCATATCTGGTCCTGAAAGCTGTCTTAGGAATATCATCCTCTTTAATATTCAACTGATGATAGCTTGACCGAAGATCGATCTTAGAAAATACTTTTGCTCCTTGCAACTGATCGAACAAGTCATCGATCCGAGGTAGTAGATATGGATTCTTGATTGTCAGTTTATTCAACTCCCGATAGTCGATACATAATCGAACGCTACCGTCCTTCTTCTTTACGAATAATACCGGTGCTCCCCATGGTGATATACTGGATCGAATATAACCCCTGTCCAGTAGTTCTTGTAGTTGCACTTTCAATTCCTTCAGTTCAGTAGGAGCCATTCTATAAGGTGCTTTTGATACTGGTGCGGCTCTAGGTCTAAGATCTATCACAAACTCTGTGGCTCGGTCGGGTGGTAATCCTGGTAGTTCCTCTAAAAATACGTCGGGATAGTCCCGCACGACATCAATATCTTCCATTCGTGGTGCTTCCTTGGTTAGGTCGACCACTGATACTAGATACCCGACTGCCCCCTTCTCAAGGCACTTCTTAGCCTTTAGTGCTGAGAGTATGAGCTTGCATTTACAGGGCAGTTTGGTTCCCGCAAAACTAAATTCTGCTCCTTCTTTGTCTTTAAATGTTAGCTTCTTTTCAACGCATAATAGGTTCACAGAATGCCGAGCTAACCAGTCCATTCCCAAGATGACGTCAAAGTCTGCCATCTCCAGTTGGATCAAGATTGCATCCAAGGTTTTCTCGCCAATGAGAACTGGACATGGTCCATAATCTTTCTCTAATTCCACTTCTAACCCCATCGGTGACCGTATAAGTAGTTTGTAGTCTAATGTTTTGATGGGTAATTTCAGCTTCTTTCCGAATGACATAGATATAAAGGAATGAGTAGCTCCTGAATCAAAGAGTACTCTGGCGGGTACACCATTTATAGGTATGATACCTGTGATTTATTTTACTTAGTCTACATGCTCATACAATGTAATTACAACTTAAAAGGTTTTAGTCATACCTGTTACCACATCGGGTGATGCGGCAGCATCCTCGATTGTAACAGCATATACTCGTCCTTGATGTAACTGCTTCTTGGGCTTAGGACACTCCCTTGCCATATGTCCTGCTTGGTTGTAGTTATAACATTTTGGACCTTCAGAATTTGGCTTTGGCTGAAGTTGAGCTACTGGAGTAGTCTTGGGTGCAGCAGTAAAGCCTTGAGTACGGAAGGGTTTAAATATCTTGTTGTTTCATTCGTTATAAGCATTGCCGGCTGGCCTTTTTATACCTCTGTTCTGTGTAAAGTAACTCTCCTTCTGGCTCGTTTCTATAACTCGAGCAATTTGGACAGCTTCATTATATACCTTCTTCTCCAAACCCAGAACATGCTCTCTGATGCTTCCTCTCAGTCCCGTGACAAACCTACGGGTCTTAGTGTCTTCTTCTTGCATACTAAGTGGTGCAAAGAAAAACAGCTCCTCATAACGCTGTTGTTATGCATCCACAGACATCTGGCCCTGATTTAAACTCTGGAACTCCTTCTCCATAGCATCTCTGAAGCTTCGGGGAAAATACTTCTCAAAGAACGCTTCTTTATAAATAGCCCAAGTCAATAGGGCGTGCTTGGTCAGTAGATATGCCCTGGTAGATTTCCACCAATGATGTGCATCGCCTTTCAGCATGAAGGTGGCACATAACACCTTTTCTTCTTCTGTGATAGTCATCATGAGAAAGTTTCTCTCCATCTCGTCGATCCAGTGTGCTAGCCATAACGGATCAGACGGTTTACCATTAAATTCCTTGGGCTTCATCTTTAAAAATTTCTCAACCAGTCGAGAGTGATCCATCTGATTGTGGGGGTATGCCCCAAACATAGGTTGTGGATACTGATAATTAACCTGAGCTGCTTCCAGACCTGGTACTGGAATTTGTGCAGCTGGTGGTTGAGGTGTTTGAGGTGCTGGGTGGTTACCCACCGGTGCTGCACTGGCTTGTCCGGTCTGCATGGGTGTAGCATGTGCGGCCTGGAACATAATCCCCATTGCAACTTGAATTTGAGCATGTGCATGTTGCATCTGTTGTAGCTGCTATGCTAGATTCATTACCAAGGTTGCTAACTCCAGTGGTGGAGGTGGCAAGTTGGTAGGATTTGCCTGGTCTAGATTTCCTGGGGGTACAACCTGTGGATTTTCCTGGGCGTATATATTTTCTTGTCTAGTTTCCTCCACAGGTGGTGGTGGAACTGCATTTCGGCTTTGCCTGGTTACTCTACGCCTAGACATATTTCCTCCTGAGATTGGTGGTGCATGAAAATCATTAAAATAGGTGAGACAATCATTTATACTACATGTAGGCACGTTAACCGATGTAAAATTTCAAAATTTTCAGCTCATTCTATGAAAAATATTGTCTTTTCTATGCAGGGTCGATGGTATGTCCGACCCTCAGTATCCGACCCTGGGTATGACCTGTTCTTCCCGAGAGCTGAGGGTCGATGTGAGGGTCGATGGGTATCCGACCCTCAGTATCCGACCCTGGTTTTCTGTCAGATTCCCGAGAGCTGAGGGTCGATGGGAGGGTCGATCCGAGGGTCGATGATCCTAGTCGAATTGTCCGACCCTCAGACCAAAAATTAGACCTTTAAGATCCGATTCTGGGTTCATTCTTTATTATTTCTCTCCCGTTTCGACTCGTCTCCCACCTCTGAGTTGCTACAGTGTCACTCCACTATTTTGGTCAGTTTGGATCCGTGTTTCGACGTCCACATCATCCCTATAGGTATGCTTTCTCATTTTTACCTGTTTTTGGGTTTCCATTTCTAGGTTTTTGTCCATTTAGCTTGTATTTTTCAAATTAAACTTTTTTCAACCGTAAAAATTTGATTTTTATTGGGGGCTTTTGTTATTGGTGTCTCGAGGAACGAAAGCCCTCAAAATTTTCTGAGTTTCATCGGTTGGTTATCGAGAACTTGGATTTTTGCTCTTTTTGCCCTAATTTGTCGAAATTTTTGATTTCTTGAAATTTCTTCAAATTGGACTTCATTAGCTAGAATTTTCTACTGTCTGAGTGTTGTAGAATATGTTGGAACCTACGTAAGTCCTCCTGCCAACGTGTATGGGTGATAAGTGAGGCTTTTAGCCAACTTACGTCGTTATAATGTCAAATTTTGGATTTTTATCCTATTAACTCATTATCTGTTCTTCTTTCTTATTTGGCAGATACTATGGCTCGTACCAAGGTACCCAGAGTTCGTGATCCCCTTCACTTCCGCTCCAACGAAGCTGAGGCACAGTATTCCCACTACGCTCGTAAGAAAGTAGAGGGTGGTCGTATGGTGAACTTGGCTGAGTTAGCCTTGTTCAACGTGGAGAGGGCCTTTGGTGATATGGGGTGGCTCCTTGTCATCACCTATGACGCTTGCACATGCCCGGATTTAGTGCGACAGTTTTATTGGAATCTCCAGGTGCTGGGGGATTACAATGATGTGGATAGGGATCACGAGCTACGCATCACAAGCTATGTCAAGGGGGTGAACATTTCATTCGATTATCGGCAACTGGCCGACCTACTGGGCATTCCCTATGATGGCCCCATGGTTTACTGTGCTCCTGGAGAGCCCCAGTTCATTTCCACAGAGATGAGGGCTGAGATTGATAGTCAACTACTACGACCTGATCACTGGCAGATGAGAGCTTGCTATATGCGTCCGGCTCCATGGGTCTTTTGCAAGATTATCCAGCATAATATGATTCCGCAGAGTTGCCATTACAAGAGGGTTTCTCAGCTGACCCAGTATCTTTTGTACAACATTTGCACTAGACAGCCCGTCTGCCTTCCTTACATCATCATGTGGACTATGATCAGTGCCACATTGTCCAGTCATATGGGTAATCTACCCTATGGACGTATGATCACTGTTCTGCTTACCCGCTTGGGGGTTGATTTAGTGGATGAGAAGATTCAGGAGAAAACCCTTCTCGTCGCCTCTAGATTGGGAGGCTATCTGCAAGATGGGCCTACGGGTGCCCAAGTCAGTGACGAGGAGAGGAACGAGATGGTGCGTCGTCACACTCGCATCGAGATTGCTGACGTTGAGGCAGCTGCTGCCACCATTAGAGTTCATGCGGATGCTGGTGATGATGACCGCATTCACATGGATGTAGACTCGATACCACCGCCATCACCTACGCATGCGGCTGGAGCTGGTACTTCATATGCAACAGGTCCTTCACATGCAACTGGTCCTTCTCGTCCACCTTCTGATGACATGCTGAGTATGTTTCACGAGATTAGAGAGGCTCAGCGCACATCGGATCTAAGGATAGTGGAGCTTCAAGACGCTCAGCGCCGTACTGATCAGTGGGTGGCTGATCTCACAGCTAGTCTTCAAGCGACTCAGACTCAGGTGGTCTGGTTGACTAGAGTCTATGTCGAGGACTATGACAGAGACCGCGAGGCACCGCCTCCTCCTTCACCTCCGGCTTCATGATAGTATTTTCTTTCATTGTACTACAGAGTAACTATCCGGGTTGTGCACTGTACTCTGTTTTAGTTATGTATATACGTTTGTTTCTTTCACATTATATTAAAATTGTTTTTCCTTTAATAGATGCATTGTTCTCTTTTTAAATTGGTCTCAAACATCATTTGTACAATGTATTAATATTACTGTTTTTACTTTTATCCTATCTCAATTCACAATTGTCTTGGATGTATGCTAGTTCAGCGGACAAGGCCTGAGATGCTCTGATACCAAGTTGTCACACCCCAATTCCACACTATTCAGAATGATGTGATGAACCGCTAATAAACCAACGGCTCAACCAGGATCTCGAGTAGGCTATATCCATTTTATCTAAACACCATACATCCATATTCATAATCAGAGTAAATACACAATAACGGAAGTTTTATAATAAAATGAACTGAGAATCTACTGTGATATTAATATTTAAATAGAAAATTATTCTGTATCAACTGAGACATAAATAAATATCAAATACATGTCCATAATAAATCCAAATAAAGAAAACTAAGAAAATATCTAATCAAATACACATGAGTTGCACTCGCAAGAGTAGTCATGTGTATCCACTTCAGCTTCAACTTCCATCGCCGCTACGTTTCCGTACGCTGGAGCATTTACATAATCTTCAATGGTAAAACCTGCATCATCAACTAAAAATATTTGACGTCGAGGGGTGAGCACAGATCATGGCTCAGTGAGCAAACAAAACAATGCAACAGTACATATGCATGCATTCAATTCATATCTCTGGTCTGGTTTATAGTTTGCAATGCACAATAGAAAGGTTGGGTGGTCAAAGGTTAACGTTTATTGACCCCGCCTCTATACACATGGTGTGGAAGTCCGCCCAAAGGTTTATTGTCGTCCCCATCCATCCTAATCATGAACATTATACAACAAAGGTTAACATTTATTGCTGTATAGTGCCATACCAACACATAAGCCCCTGCTAGTGAGGGCTTGCAAACTGGGCTCGCAACTAACCAATCCTAATGCCAAACAGTGTATCCAAGGCCTCACCCCAGCATCCCTCAGAATGTCCATAGAGATAGAGCTAAAGCCCCCCGATAGAGTCAGAGACTACAAGGACCTAGACCACCTCCCCTGATACTCTACGACATAATAGTTCTGCTAAAATAATGGCGATACGACGATGCTAATGCACAAAACTTGAGTTAGAGATAGAGCTAAAGTGCTGAGACCCGCCAAAGGTTAACGTTTATTGACGTTCTCATCACACCTCCCCTGATACTCGCTCGCATCAAGTATACCAACCATACACATACAATCACATGCCTATTCCTATCATCATCATCATCATCATATTATAAACAATAAAGTAAATATGCATGAATAAGTAATAGAAATATTGGATGACATGTTGTATGCACATTACAAACATATTCGCATAGAATCAAGCATGGCATTGGACTTAAGAAAAGAAAAAAAAAGTTTGTTATTAACCAATTAGTTTAGAGTTCCGTTTCCTCACCTTAGTGTAAGCACCCCATTTTTGCCATCCCAGCTAAACAAAGCCCTGCGGGCGTGTGGACAACAAAAGGAGAAAGATGATCGAAAGTTTGGATTTTTGACTGCGAATTTGAGGAAGTTTTCAATGGGTCTGTGAATTTGAGGAAGTTTTCAATGGGTCCACAGCAAGGTCATGGGTTATAATTTTGCATGGATGCATAGGTCATAGAATTATCTTTGAAATGAGACCAGAATTGCTCAATTCTGATATCAAATGAAGAAGATATGACCATTTTAGTCGGATGATACATATAAGGGAGGTTTATGAAGTTATTATAAATAATCCCAGGGGCCTTCGTGCAAATTATCCTAAGTCGGATCGTTTGAATTTCAAATCATCATATCTTAATCATCCGACATCGGATTCAGATGATCCCAAGACCATTATTCTTCATTCATGATGTTCTACAAAGTGGACGTAAAAAATCCCAGGTAGAAGTCACCAGTGGGTCCCATGCAAGCTTGCATGCAAAATTATCGTTAGAACTTCAAAGCTTCATATCTTTTCCGTTCTACATCGGATTCAGATGATTCCAAGACCATTATTATTCATTTGTGATGTCCTACGAAGTGGACGTGGAAAATATTTCCGGTAGAAGCCTCCGAAGGATCTCATGCAGAATGGTCAGCCAAATTATCGATAATTGGTCCACTTAAACTTCAAAAATTCATAAGTTGACCATTTTACTTCCAAATGAGGTGATTCAAGTTCCTATATTTCTCATTTTTAATGTTCTACAAAATGAACGCAAAAAATTTGGAATAGAGGCCATCGAAAAATTCCATGCGGGATGACAGCGGAAATGACCCATGAAATGACAAGGAGAGAAAACCCAGTTAATTCCAATCAATCCAGTCAACTCAGTTCAAGCCAGTTTTGGTCCAACCTAGCTCAACCTATATCAGTTTAACTCAGTTAACCTAAGTCAGTCTCAACCCATTTCGAATCAGTTCATCTATGTGCATAATATATATATATTATATATATATATATATATATATATATATATATATATATATATATATATATATATATATATATATATATATGTATGTTATTAAATATATGTGTATATATGTATATAATATATATTATTATATGTAAATGATAATCTATAAGGTTTTGAGAAGAAAAAGGAAAGAGGGGAGAGAGAAAACGAGAAAGAGAAGGGGATTTAGGGTTTTGAGATAATCCAAAAGATTTTGAGAAGAAAAAGGAAAGAGGGGAGAGAGAAACCGTGAAAGAGAAGGGGGATTTCGGTTTTGAGATAATCCAAAAGATTTTGAGAAGAAAAAGGAAAGAGGGGAGAGAGAAAATGTGAAAGAGAAGGGGGATTTCGGTTTTGAGATAATCCAAAAGATTTTGAGAAGAAAAAGGAAAGAAGGGAGAGAGAAAACGTGAAAGAGAAGGGGATTTAGGGTTTTGAGATAATCCAAAAGATTTTGAGAAGAAAAAGGAAAGAGGGGAGAGAGGAAACGTGAAAAGGGAGTTTTTTTAGGGTTTCTAGATGGATTTAGAAAAAGAGAAAAAAAGGGGAGAGAGAGGACGTGAAAAGGGAGAAGATTTAGGGTTTCTAGATTTTTTTTCATAAGGGAAAGAAGGGGAAGATAAAAGGGATGTGAGAGAGAGAAGAAGGGGGGATTTTTCCAAAAAAAAAGGGAAAGAGAAAAAAAAAACGTGAAAAGCTTAGGAAGCTCATTTTTGGGAGAAAAAGAAGGGAAGAAGAGAGAAAAAAAAGGGAAAAGAAAGAGAAAAACGTGGCTTTTTCTAAGGGGCTAGGTTTTGGGAGAAAAAGGGGGGAAGAAGAGAAAAAAAAGGGGGGAGAGACGTCCAAGAGGGGAGAAAAAATGAAAAAAATCGGTAGAATAGAGAAGAAGAAGAAAATAGAGAAAGAGAGAAGGAGAGAGAGAGAGAGAGAGAGAGAGAGAGAGAGAGAGAGAGAGAGGTGTTAAGAAGGGAAGATGTAGAGGAAAAAGAGAGAAGGATCAGAGAAAGCGGCAAGGAGGATGATGAGAAGATGCAAAGGTGAAAAGCAGAGTGAAGAAGCCTGAGGTAGGAGATCCATCCTTTCTGTCAGTTTTTTTTTCAAAGTCAAAATATACTGCAAATACATGTCTGAGATTGGTGTCTAGCATTAGGAAGATGCCTCTGTTTGCATAAGGTTCCTTGAGACAAAATGTTGGCCTCTGAGTCCTCTTTCTGACCATGTATTCAGATTTTATTTTCATGAGCTATATGATTTTATATTGATTTTATAGTACCATTGGCCAGAATCTGGAACAGACCTGACCAGTGTATTTGCCTGTACTTGGGGAATGTTTTTGATCTGCCTATGATATCTTTTAGGATTAGGTTTCTTGAGACAAAATGTTGGCCTCTGAGTCCTCTTTCTGACCATATATTGTGATTTTATTTTCATGAGCTATATGATTTTATATTGATTTTATAGTACCACTGGCCAGAATCTGGAATAGACCTGACCAGTGTATTTGCCTGTACTTGGGGAATGTTTTCGACCTGCCTATGGTCTCTTTCAGGGTTAGCTTCCTTGAGACAAAATGTTGGGCTCTGAGTCCTCTTTCTGGCCATGTATTCGGATTTTATTTTCATGAGCTATATGATTTTATATTGATTTTATAGTACCTCTGGCCAGAATCTGGAACAGAACTGACCAGTGTATTTGCATGTACTTGGGGAATGTTTTCGACCTGCCTATGGTCTTTTTTAGGATTAGCTTCCTTGAGAAAAAATGTTGGCCTCTGAGTCTTCTTTCCAGGGATATCTTTTAAGAATTTTTTGAGTAAGTACAGTGCCCTATGTGTCCATTTTGGTCCAGCCTGACAAAGCTGTCATCTTGCTACGTGTTCCATCATGTTTTGATTGATTCTCATATGCTTTGGTTGTTTCTCACATGTCATATTTGATGCTATGCTATGTTCGGATGCTCGTATGCATACACTACTATAATTGGAATGGTCACACTACTATAATTGGAATGGTCACACTGCCATAATTAGAATAGTCACACTGCCATAATTGGAATAATCACATTGCCATGATTGGAATGCTACACATGCTTATTGCCATATTTGTCTACTACACTTGCTCACATATTACTGCCATGTTTGGATGCACACTTACCATGTTTGTATTGATTCACATGCTCACTTGCCATTTTTGACTGATGTGTTACTAAATTTGAATATATTTCCAACATGCTATATTTGGATGCTTACACTGCTATATTTAAGCTCACATTGCTTTGTTAGATTGTTTACATTGTACAACAACTAGGGCAAGATACACCCTAAGATGGAAAGAATTGAACAATTAGGGTAGTGAAACCCTAAAAATGGAAAGAATAATTAGGGCAAAATAAACCCTAGAATAAAGAGAATAATTAGGGTATGAAACCCTAAAAAATAAAAATCACAATGAAAAGGGATAGGAAACCCTAGAAACCTAAAAATGGAAACAATAAAAATGGTAGGAATTTAGGTCTCATCCCTAGATCCTATTGATAAAAATAGAAAGAATTTGGTACACATCCCAAATAAAAATGGTAGGAATTTAGGTCTCATCCCTAGATCCTATTAACAAAAATGGAAATAATTTGGTACACATCCCAAATAAAAATGATAGGAATTTAGGTCTCATCCCTAGATCCTATTGACAAAAAATGGAAGGATTTTGGTACACATTCCAAATCCGACTCTCACAAGTTTTCGAACTACGTCGTACCTGATTTCTAGGGCACACCCTAGAATACGTAGGCAATTTGGGAATCCCAAATACGGTACAAAGCCACCCATCAACCATACATCCAGCATAAACTTCAACTTGAACAACAAAGAATCTAATTGAAGCACATGCATAAATCACTTCCATAATCTTTAATCACATAACCCACTTTCGAACTACGTTTTTGGACTTGATTTCCAGGATTGGAATACGTAGGCAGTTTGAGATGCCTTACACATCTCAGATTCAGTCCAAGACCGAACCATCTTTGGTCCGGTTCACTGTATAATATTGTACATTACATTTGCTTGTTTATTTATTTTAAAACATGATTGGCTGAACCCTAGGTTAGAACAACTTAGCAACTTGGTTTAGGACATCCCCTATTGAACCCTAGTCATCCAGTTGACCAAGCACAGTCAAAATTAGAATTTAAGGAAAGTTTAGGAGGCCGATATTGATCGGACGGTTTGGGTGCCTAACACCTTCCCATAACCGTACCCTGAATACTTACCCGATCTCTTGCAGACCAAAGAACCGATACATTGGGTCACGAGTCAATAGAAGTCTTACCTTAGGGTGAGGCTACATTTTTAGAGGTCCTAGACCTTAATCTAGGTGGCGACTCCAACAGAACAAATCAATCTTCATCGATACAGGATACACACATTCCATCCAGAGGAGGATCACGTAGATTTTCCATTGTCCTCACACTTAGCTTGTTAATAGATCCTCTTTCAAGCTTTAGTATCACCTTTATAATGTTATTATTTTGCTAGAAGACCTAACAAAGTTGATAAAATTTAATTAGAATTTATTCTAATTTTTTAAAAACCATTCTGTTAATTGAGGGTCGGAGGTAGGGTCGGAGTCATGATCGACCCTGGGTGCGACCCTCCCCAAATCTGGACTTCCAGAACCCTGAGGGTCGATACTCAGGTCACATAGGGTCGGATGGTCATCGACCCTCTGTGCGACCCTCGGTGGGTTTTGGTCAATTTTCCTCCTTTTAATCCATTCATCGTGTTTGGGGTCCTATGGCTTGCTCCTACAGTCCATTCAACATGCATTCCATGGTCTAGAACCATGAATCACCCACCTAAATAGCTTTCATGTATTCTCCCATGGTTTTTCATGAAAACCTAACCATGGGTTGATGGTTTGGGTTTCTCCGAGATCACACTCTCATCATTATCTAACCTAAGGCCTGTAGAAACTCATGGAATTAGTATCCATACCTGAGAAGAACACTTCTTCTCTGCAACTCTTCTCATTTTGCTTACTTCTCTACCTTGTTTCTCTTCTTCTTGTCTTTCTTCTCTTCTCTTTCTCTCAATTCAATTAGGGTTGTAAAAGGAGTGAAAGAGGCTTAGGGACGTCCTATTTATAGAGTAGAAACATCCTAAAATAATTCCCTTTGAGATTAGAAAAGAGTCCTAATCAAAATTATGGAAATTTCCTAATTTCAGTTTCAGCGGCAACTGAGGGTCGATGCGAGGGTCGATGATCCCATCGACCCTTGATTTCCTAAGGTGTCTGACCCTCCCTGTAAAATAGAGGGTCTGACTTTCTGTCTTGGGGGGTCCGACCCTCCCTCGCTGGGTATGTGACCCTCCCTTTAAATTGAGTGTTTTTTGGTCGATTTGATACCTAGGATCACGATCTCCTTCACGCCCTTTGTCCATTTGACTTGACCATGATGGGTAAACCTGGTTTAAGGTGATAATACCGGGTTAGTTCGATACGGGTCTTACAGGTTTCATTTGATTGCCAGCAGTTGGCTGATCTTTTGGGCATATCAAATGACGACCCTTTGGTGTACTGTGCTCCCAGGGAGCCCCAGTTCCTTTCCTTGGAGATGCGTGCTGAGATTGACAGTCAGCTTATTAGAGATGACCGCTGGGAGATGAAAGCGATCAACCTACGTCCAGAGCCTCGGGTATACTACAAGATCATCCAGCATAACCTGATACCCCAGAGTGGACACTATGAGAGGAACTCCCAGTTGACCCAGTATGTCCTCTACTGCATTTGCACTAGGCAGCCTGTCTACCTACCTTACATTATCCTGAGGACGATGATCCGTACTACGCTGCCTGGTCAGCTAGGCAACCTGCCCTACGTACGTCTGATCACTACACTGCTCACCTGCCTAGGCATTGATTTAGTGGATGAGAGGATTCAAGAGAAGACCTTTTCATCGGTTCTAGACTGGGAGGCCATCTGTAGGATGGGTATGCGGGATGCTCAGGTCAGTGATGATGAGAGGAACACTCTGGTGCGTCCTCGTACTTGAGTAGAGCTAGCAGACGCTGAGGCGGTAGCAGCAGCAGCAACCGGAGTAGGGGTCTATGGGGGTGATGCTGAGGATGAGGATCGCATGTATATAGATGTAGACGTTATACCTCCTCCATCACCTCCACATTCTATTGGAGCTGGTCCATCTCGGGCTCCTTCACACATGGCTGGTCCTTCACACCCACCATCCGATGATATGATGGGATTACTGCGTGAGATCAGAGAGGCTCAACGCGTGACAGACTTGAGAGTGGGAGAGCTTCTAGATGCCCAGCACACGACAGATATGAGAGTAGGAGAGCTCCTAGATGCTCAACGCGCGACTGATGGGAGAGTGGGCGAGCTTCTAGATGGTCAGCGTGCGTCAGATCAGTGGATGGCCGAGTGGATAGCTAGCCTCTAGACAACTCAGACTCAGGTAGCCTGGTTGACTAGAGTGTATGCTGAGGACTACGATAGAGATCGTGAGGCACCTCCTCCTCCATCACCTCCAGCTCCATGATGTATATTTTCTTTTTATTTTTCTTTGTACTACAGAGTAACTGTCCGGGTTGTGGACTATTTATATAGAACTTGTTTCTCCTTTTTATATATTCATTATTCCCTTTCTTAATTTTTGTCTCAAACAATACAGGTGCTTACAGTGTTTTCTTATTAAAGTTTATAAATTTTATCCTAACTCAGTTCACGAACTTTTGTAGAAATATACTGGTTTAATAAACAGGGCCTGAGGGCTCTGATACCAAGTTGTAACACCATAATTTCGTACTATTCAGAATGGTGTGATGAACCGTTAATTAACCAACGGTTCAATCAGGATCTCGAATAGGCTGTGTCCGTTTGCTTAAACCATACACATCCACAACAATAATTAGAGTAAATACACAATAGCGGAAGTCTTTATACTAATGAACTGAGAGTGTAACAATATAAAATAATAAATTATCTAATCATTCTCCATTAACTGAGACATAAAATAATTTAAAATATTCAATTATATTTCAAAATAAAATCCAAAAGAATGAATTTAATCGAAGACGCATGAGTTGCACTCGCATGATGAATCATGCGACTCCACCATAACTTCAGCGTCCATCGCCGCCGCATGTCCATACATATGAGCATTCATATAGTCTTCAACCGTGGTACTTGCATCATCAACTAATAATATTCGATGTCGAAAGGGTGAGCACACATTACGACTCAGTGAGCAAACAAAACAATGCAACAAACATATGCATGTATTCAATTCATATCTTTGGTCTGGATCATAAGTTTGCAATGTGCTATAGAAAGGATAGGTGGCCGCCGCACCTCTATACACGAATGTGTGGAACCTCCCAACGGATCAAACACCATTGTTGCCCCCACATACACCCACCATAGAATAGATATAGAGCTAAAGTGCTTAGGACCACACCGCATCACACTTCCCCTGATGCTCTACCCATACCAACACGTAAGCCCATGTTGGCGAGGGCTTGCAAACTGGGCTCGCAACTAACCAATCCTGATGTCAAACAGTGTATCCAAGGCCTCACCCCAACATCCCTCAATACGTCCATAGAGATAGAGCTAAGGCCCCCCGGCAGAGTCAGAGACTACACGGTCCGAGACCACCTCCCCGGATGCCCTACGATGTAATAGTTCTGCTAAGGTAATGGCGATACGACGATGCTAGTAGACAAGACTTGAGTAGAGATAGAGATAGAGTCTGGTGACCAGGATGAACCACAGTGTCACGTCCTCCCCCTGATGCTCCACTCGCATTAAGCACACTAACCACACAATATATTCACATGCTTATTCCTAGCATCATAATCATCATCATGTTATAAATAAATTGAATTAAATATGCATGAATAGTAATAACAGGAATAGTAGATGACATGTGATATGCATATTACAATCATACAATCATAGAATCATACATGGTATTGGACTTAATAAACGAAAATAGTTTATTATTAGCCAATTAGTTTAGGTCGTTCCCTCACATTTGATTAAGTGTAGATCCTCATTCAAGCTTTATGAATCACCTATAAATCAGTAAAAATGCCTAACAAGTCGATAGATTTTAATTAGAACTAATTCCAACAAATTTAGACTTGCTGAAATCATAGGGTCGCAGGGTAGGATCGCACCTAGAGTAGCAGTTTTCTGCGACCCTAGGGTGTAGGGTCGGACGTGGGGTCGGATACCAATCGACCCTACATGTGACCACACCCTCCCTGGGACCTCCTGAGGGCATGTGATCGATCCTGTGGTTTTGTAGGTCCATTCTAAGATTGTTTTATGGCTCATAACTATGATTTTTACACACTTTAGCCTAGGATGATTACTTCCATGGATTCCTTTGGAACTTGTCCATGGATGGTTGATTTGGGTTTCTCTTAATCCTAAATTCTTCCTAATCTATTCTAGGCTCTTACTTTATTAAGGAAATTAGGTTCATACCTGAGGTTGGCTGAGATTCAGAGGTTTCTCTGAACTTCCTCCTCTTCCTTAGTCTTTTCTTCAATTTTCCTTCTCTTCTTCTTTTCATTTTCTTTCTCTTTCTCTCACTTTCAATTAGGGTTCTAAAATGAGTGAAAGAGGCTAAGGGACGTCCTATTTATAGAGGAAAATATTTCAAAATAAGTCTCATAGGGTTTAGGAAAGAACCCCTTGGAATTAGGAAAGTTTCCTAATTTACGGTTTTTGTCTGTAATCATAGGGTCGGACGTAGGGTCGCAGGATCCGTCGACCCTACACCTTCTTAGTCATGCGACCCTACGACTAAAAAATCATGGGTTGGACTTCTGTTGAGGTAGGGTGGACCCTACCTGTTTAGGCATGCGACCCTACCCTCACATTTACTATTTTTTGGGTTAGACTCATACCTGGTCTTGTGATTTTCTTCACGCACTTGGTCTACTTGGCTCGACCATGATAGGTAGACCTGGTACAAGGTGGTAAGATCGGTTAGTTCGATACGGGTCTTACAAGTATTGTCCTTGGTAACAAGTCGATGACGAACTCTGTCGCATGATCAGATGGTAACCCAGGTAAGTCTCTTGGAAACACATCCGGAAATTTATGCATCACATCATTATCTTCCATCTGTAGTGTTTCTTTGGTAACGTATACCACAGATATCATATATCCAACTTCTTTCTCTTCAAAGCATCTCTTCGCCTTTAGTATAGAGAGGATCAATTTTCACTTCTTAGGCAACATACTTCCAATAATACTAAATTATATGTCGTCTTTTTTCTTGAATGATAACATCTTCTATGCACATACAACTTTGTAGAGTGTTGATACAACCAGTTTATTCCCAAGATGATGTCAAAGTCTGTCATCTCAAGTCGAATTAGGTTGCATCCAAATTTTGTCCATCCATATGATTTGATCATTGTTTATAACACTCATCCATTATAACATCTAGTCCAAAAGGGCTTGAACTAGAAAAATCTGGTGTAAAGGTCTTAAGAGCTTGTCTAGTTCATTCATCTCTTATGATTTTTCAAAGACTAACGCCAATAATCTCATTTCTTGAAAAACTCATTAGCTTATATTTCCTCTATCATTGTTGTTCTACCCTGATCTCTCTTTCATATACCTCAAAAAATATATTGTGATTGTTATTTATTTTCTTGCTCATGCACTCTTTTATAGACATGACCATATCCATCTATTCAACAATTTCAAAACAGATCCTCCATTTCTTCATCTGAGGTTCCTTAGCTATAGAATCTAGTTTGAATTTAATCATCTTACTTCCCATAATTCCTGATTCACTAAACATCTTATCAATGGATGTCGAGAAATGTAAGAATCAAAATGTTTATCCAAAAGAAATTTATTTCTTTCTTTCAATTTAGCATAATGACAAACACTTGTTTTATCTAGTGAACTTAGGTTTAAAAGATAAGGAGTAAATCTATGGTAATCCAACCGGCATCAAAAGGTCGTTAAGTTGCACGGTGGTCCAAATACATGGAAATAGAGGTTTTACAATTTTTAACCTCTTGGTTACAGGTTCTATCGAGTATATAATGCCATTGGTCATGGCACTACAAGAATAAATCTGGAGAAAGTTTTGGTACATCAATAAATCAGGTATATATCGAAAGATGTACGCTCAACATGATTAAACATTTAACTGTTCATTCAGTTCATATCTTTGTTCATGTTGTCGATCATGAGAGTGGCTCAGTTTGATATAATCAGGACTAACACTAAAGAAACAATATCTATAACTCCAATTGACAGGTTGAATCAAGAAGGCATCCTATCAAGGTACGAGAATTTAAAATCAGGTATGTGCATCCTCTATAATCATAAGAGTAAATCAATAATGCACCGCATCCTATATAACCTATCTAGTTATATGGCTACAATATCTTTGATCCTTTGCTGAAAACGTTTGAGGCTTTATCTTCAGAAAATATTCCTCAATCCTTGTTGGATCATTCTGCCATGATGCAGCTATCCCATATATCGGTGGCTGATAAGGGTCACCACCTTGATACACTGCTTGTTGTGTACCAAACTTCCGCACTGAGGTATGCGTTACTGAGACTTGTTTTATGGTAGACACTGTGTTATAGCTAACAGGTGCTGGGGGTACAGTGTTGCTACCAATTGGTACCGTACTTGGTTTGACCCGGAGGTGTTGATGTAGCATTGGTAACTTGGGTAGTGATTCACATATCAACTTGCATAGTCGGTCTCATCTGTTGTTACTCATGTATTTTGTCTGGCTAAATTTATTACAACCGTGGCCAAGGTACTTGGTAGTCCAAGTGATTAGCTGGAGTGGGCTGGTTGTTCACCTCCTTCTGATTTGCTTCAATTTGATTATCATTATTTAGCATCTGCTCAGATGAGTTTTCACTACCTGTTCTCGACCCTGATAGTGGTGCGGTCGAGTTATATCTTCTTAATGCTCAGCGGGCAATGGATCAGCTTGTGGTGGATCTCACTCTGAGTCTCCACGTCACCCAGGAGTATAGCTTTATCTTCTTTTATAGTTACTCTCATTTTTGGTGTATAGCTATTGTTCTCCTATCTCTGTCTCATTCAGTCTGAGATCTTTCCCTTTTCCTCTATAGGGATTTAGGCGTTACTAGCCATTTTCTTCTTCCTCTGTCATATATCGAGTTTTACATCTTGTGAGTACCAACTCAGTATTTTAATTTTTCTACTTTACAGATGCTTCCTTCTTGTTACTGTACTATATCCTTTGTATACTCAGGCAACTATCTTACTTGTAGACCGTACCATATGTTATTTATTTTTCGGGATACATTTTGATTCTCTTTTTCTTTAGTCTCTATATATATACATATGGTTTCACCTCTTATATGTACATTATTGTCTTGTTTAAGTTCTGTCTCAACCAACACAAGTGCTTATGATGTGTTCGTATTAAAACTTTTAATTTATCCTAACTTAGTTCATGGACTCTAGTGGAAGTATTCAAGTTTGATGGGCAAGGCCTGAGAGCTCTGATACCAAGTTGTCACACCCTAATTCTGAACCAACCAGAATGGTGTGATGAACCGTCAATAAACCAACGGTTCAACCAGAATCTCGAATAGGCTATCCCCACCATGTTAAACCAAAACACATTCCACATTAATCAGAGATAATAAAGTAAATAGCAAAAGTCTTACAGATAATGAACTGAGGTCTAGTCATGATAAATAATTAATATTTCATTCATCTCCAAGTAACCAAAACATAATTAAATATATATTACAACTATCCAAATATGAAAGTTAAACACTAGCGTATCCACAGTTGAAACGCTCGCTTAACGAATCACAATAGTCCTCCATAGTTTGCTTATCGTAGCCGCCACCCATTTATATGTTGACGTGTTGACATAATCTTCAACCGTAATACCTGCAACATCAGAAACTAAAAAGAATTTCGCACGCGAGGGTTAGCTCTCCAACTTGAGCTCAGTGAGTAAACAAAACAATGCAACAAACATATGCATGCATTCAATTCATATCTTTGGTCTGGTTCATAAGTTTGCAATGTGCAATAGAAATGATAGGTGGCCGCCGCACCTCTATACACGAATGTGTGGAACCGTCCAATGGATCAAACACCATTGCCGCCCCCACATGCACCCACCATGGAATATAGATAGAGCTAAAGTGCTTAGAATCACATCACATCACACTTCCCCTGATGCTCTACCCATACCAACACGTAAGCCCCTGTTGGCGAGGGCTTGCAAACTGGGCTCGCAACTAACCAATCCTAATGTCGAACAGTGTATCCAAGGCCTCACCCCAACATCCCTCAATACGTTCATAGAGATAGAGCTAAGCCCCCCCAGCAGAGTCAGAGACTACACGGTCCGAGACCACTTCCCTTGATGCCCTATGACGTAATAGTTCTGCTAAGGTAATGGCGTTACGACGATGTCACGTCCTCCCCCTGATGCACCACTCGCATCAAGTACACTAACCACACACAAACATTCACATGCCTATTCCTAGCATCATCATCAACATCATAATATAAATAAATGAAAATTAAATATGCATGAACAGTAATAACAGGAATAGTGGATGACATGTGATATGCACATTACAATCATACAAACATAGAATCATTCATGGTATTGGACTCTATAAACAAAAACAGTTTATTATTCACCAATTAGTTTAGGTCTTGTTCCCTCACCTTTGGTTGGTAGTAGATCCTCGTTCAAGCTTTATAATTCACTTTTAAATCACTGAAAATACCTAACAAGTCGATAAATTTTAATTAGAATTAATCCCCATATGTTTAAAATAACAGTAGTTGAGGGGTCGCAGGTAGGGTAACACCTAGGGTAGCAATTTTTGCAACCCTAGGGTGTAGGGTCACAGGTGGGGTCAGATACCATTCGACCCTACGTGCGACCACACCCTCCCTGGGACTTCCCGATGATATGTGGTCGATCCTGTGGTCTTGTAGGGTCAGATATCATTCGACCCTACGTGCGACCACACGTATTCTGAGTCGACCTTTCATTCTAAAGTCCATCCCTTCATGTTAGGATCCTTTGGCTTACTTTCATAGTCCATTCTATGATTGTTCTATGGCTCAAAACTACAAGTTGTATACTATTCATTGTCCATAATGATTTCCTCCATGGAATCTCTTGGAATTTGTCCATGGATGGATGATTTGGGTTTTTCCTAATCCTATATTCTTCATAACTATTATAGGATCTCTTATTCAGGTAGAGAATTAGGTTCATACCTTTATTCAGAGGTTTCTCTAAACTTCATCCTCTTCCTTAGTCTTCTTCTTCAAGTTTCCTTCTCTTCTTCTCTTCCTTCTCTTTCTCTCACTTTCAATTAGGGTTCTAAAGGAGTGAAAAAGGCTTAGGGACGTCCTATTTATAGAGGAAAATCCTCCATAATAACCCCCAATGAGTTTAGGAAAAACCCCATTCGAATTAGGAAGGTTTCCTAATTTCCGGTTCTTACTGTTTTCGTAGGGTCGCATGTAGGGTCGGACATACTACGACCCTACATTTTTAAAACATGCGACCCTAGGGTGTAGGGTCGCAGGTAGGGTCGCAAAATCCATGACCCTATGTTTTAAAACGTGCGACCCCACGACCAAAAAGTCATGGGTTGGACTCTTTTGAGGTGGGGTCGGTCACACCTTTTAGGCATGCGACCACACACTCATATTTGACTGTTTTTGAATTATATTTCATACTTGGTCTTGTGGTTTCTTCACGCACTGGATTCACTTAGCTCGACCATGATAGGTAGACCTGGTACAAGGTGGTAAGACCGGTTAGTTTGATACGGATCTTACAAAAAATCCCTGAAATCTCGAGATTCGTAGCATTTATAGTGAATAGTGTATCTTTATGAATACCGTTTTTACCCTTGTTTGATGTGTGATGATCGAAGTATCCTTGCAAAGCTGTAGAAATGACATTTTTGTTCTTATCCATTGGTTGGATTTATGGGAACGTCCGGGTATTAATGTGGATGCTTGGATCCTAGTTGTCGCCATGTCATTGGTGACACGAGAGATTTCCCTAACAAGTAGATTATTTTTATTTTTTAAATCAAAGATGAAGCTCTGCATTGGAAAATCAAAAGAAAGCTTGTAGAAACGAAAGAAAAGAACAGGTTTTCAGATCTGTGATAAGCACAAAGCATCAAAGTGAGAAGCAATGATCAGAGGGAAGAGTGAAGCAAGAAGCATCCTATGAACAAATCGATCCTCGAATCCAATATCTTGGAAATTTCTAAATCAAAATGCAAAGGGTTGAAGTCATGGCTCGGCTTCGAGAACTCAAGAACATCCACATCAGAAAAGGGTTTCAGATTGTGAACTTCCATCTTCTCCATCTCATTTCTCTTTCTTTCTTTCTTCCCAAACTCTATTTTCCTTCCTTGAACCCTTGCTCAATGGCCTTAATGAGAGGAGCCAAGAGGGGGCCATGAAGTGGTAACGAGTGACTACCGGCAAATGGAACCAGGAGCTGAAGTGGTGACGAGTAACTACCGGAGGAGGCCAGCCTGGTAGGCGAACTAGGTCATCTTCTAGGGACAGAGTACCGCCGATTCTTGGAATAACCCTAATCGATTGAATAGAAATCTTGTCGCCCTTGTTGACTATGGTTGTGGCGATCGTGGCAGAGAGAACAGTTGGGGTGATTTTACCGCCCCTGCAGTTCTTCTTGTTACTGGCGATGGCTTTATCTCTGTTGACAACCTGGGACAGATTATCAGATAGGAGCGGCTTTTGGGTCAGGATTAGGGCTTTGGGTTGCATTTAAATCACAGATAAGCCTTCTGCTTTTGTTTGTGGAAATATCAGAGAAAGGAGGTTCTAGAAAAAAATAAGGAAGGAGAGTTTCAGAAAAGGAATTTCAGAGAATTGTAAAATCGATTCAGCGATGTCCGACCATCTTTTGATGAATCTGGGTGGAACAAAACTAGGATCATGACGACTCCTGCAAATGCATGGATAAGATGAATCGTTTGAAAAAGTAATCCATCAGCTCATGATGCTTCAGGATCATCTCCATGATCCGTCTTCTCCGTCCCATTTCTGCCAAAAGTAAAAGCTGGGAGGATTTCAGAAAAGTCTTTGGCTTTTCTTTGCTTCCATCTTCTCCGGCATCGACAATGGCAGCGGTGACTAGGTATGAACAAGTAATCAAGTCTGCAATGGTATGGGTACTGGTAATCTTCCAATCCTTTTTGCTCTGTTTCCCAAGAATCTCTGCTTCCATGAAAATTTTTTATGGTAGTTTGATGTTCTTGCACAATTCTTTTTTGTACAAGAATTCCAGCAATCTTGTTGGTAGAGGGGGCCATGGCGGAATCAGATTGTGAATCCATGAGGCATCGGACCAGAATTTCTTACCAGTTATAATCTCACCATATCCACATGTCTCTAGCGCTGCTCTATGCAATAGCTAAACTGGCCTTAACCGTCAATACCGCCATTTTCTGGGCTTAGAGTCGATGTCGATGATTCTGCAGATTATTTTCCACTGCTGAAATTTTGTCATCCCGCCGAAATTCGAGGACTGGAGCCGTAGTGATCTCAGTCTTCGATATGTAGAGATCCATGTCCGAAAAGAATGATCCGTTGCATCCTATCTCGTGGTTGCAGTGAAGCACTTTAATCACTGGTGGTTGCTTGTCGATGGCGTCGGCGATCGTCTGATGAAAACTCTCAGATGAAATACCATGGTCAAAGACCAAGAAGATAAAGGAACCAGGCTTGAGTTCCTCGTCCACCGAATCCAAACAGAGCATGTTGCAGTTTAAGCCAGTGATGGATTTCTCCATTTCTTTCTGGAGATCGGCTTCGGTACCCTGTTGGAGATCGACCTTGGTACCATGTTGGATGTTGGTCTCATCGGCTTCGGTAACCTGAGACCTTGCAAGACCTTGTATGCCAGGTTGTGGTGTTGAATGCAAAGCTTTGTCGAAGGCACTGTGAGGATCAAAATGAACCTCAAGAGGCCACGTGAAAGCCGAGCATGTAAGGAACTGGTTAGTGCGCATACTGTGAAACCACTGAAGGGCGGCACCGTCCAAGTGGAAGGAAGAGATCAGCAAACAAGAGATTTAGCGGAATACGGGAGCGAGTTCATTCTGTCATAGAAGGCTCTCAATGAAAGCACCAATTGTTACGTTTCAGAACCAAGAAACAAGAATAGGGAAAAAAAGAAAGATGATAAAAGATCCACTTCGAGGGGAAAACCTTCAGATTACAAGAAGACTCAATTATACTTGACATATGGATGTCCATATATTTGCAATGTTCAATGAGAACCTCAAACCAAATGGTACAGAGCAACATTTTGGTCTTTTCTATTCCAACATGGAGCGAGTCTATCCCATTTTCTCTTAGTGTTTGCTACTCCTTCTCAATCATGCCATTTCTTTTTTATATAAAAATAAAGAAAAAGTTTATATGTATGACCGTACATGCTTATTCCTTCATTGGTTGCATTGAGTTAATGTCAGATTCAGCTTCTTGTGGAGGCTGAAAATCATCAAGCATATTGTTAATCAGACATATTGTTAATCAGGACTCGCTTGCTGTGAACAATTGGTTATTGATGATATTAAAGCTCTTGCTTCATTTTATGAGAGTTGCTCTTTTAATTTTATTCCAAGGGGAGGCAAAATGGTTGTTCATTTCCTTGTTCGGGAGGCCTTGACATCAATGGGATGGTCAATTTGATTGTCCATAGAATTCAATAACTCTCTCAAAACCTGAGCATCAATAGTATTCCACGTAGTATCTGTACTAGATTTAGTCTCCGTTAAGTGACTATTGATCTCGTATGGTATTTTCCTCAATTGTTAGAAATTATGAATTCCTTTTAGTTTCTTCACTGTGATCTAACTAGAGGATGAAGATAAAACTTCTATCACCATATTATTGGTTTCAGCGATTGATCCAAACAAGCACAATGCAAAGAGCGAAAAATAGAAAGCCAACAATATTGATTCCAAAAAAATTGATCCAAAGACAAGCAATATCGATTTTAATAAAATCGATCCAATATAGTGGAGTCATTATCTTCTCCAATTGCTGGATCCTCCAATCAAGGATCCAGCGGTTTCTCTTTAACTCGCCACGCCTACCAATACATCGGTAGGTGCGCCTAGTTAAGAGAGACCGTTGGATCCTCGATTGAAGGATCCAGCAATTGGAGACAATAATAACCCAATATAGTGACCAGCAATATTGATTTTAGTAAAAATCGATGGAAAGAAACGGTGTTCAGAAATATAAATGCTTAGAAAATCGAATCATCAGCAACTAGAACATGGTTCCATAAAACCAGAAAAGGCGATTCAATAATCAATACTATTATAAAATCACGAAGTGCCGATAGAACCAAACAACTCATCAGGAATCAGCAACGGATCCAGCCACCTCTATCAATCATTCTTCATATTGTTCCCCCTCTTGCTTATGGATGTAACTTTTGAGTTAGATACCAAAAAAAAAAAAAAAAAAAAAAAGAGGAGCTCTTAAAAGTAGCATTGAGCTCAATCTTGCTGTCTGTAATATTGTTTAGAGATCTTGCTCTGATACCATTAAAAAATAAAGAGAAAAAGAAGAAGAGAAAAGAGAAGAAGAGAAGAAGAGGGTGTTGAAACTTTGAGATTCTCTCCAATATATTGAGACCTTTTAGTATATATATATATATATACTAAAAGGGTACTAGAGAAATAACCAATCAAATAACTAGTGAATAAAAGAGGGGAGATCTCATGTGCAGCAGCTATCCTTAATTTGAGGAGTTATTACTCATGTGCAGCAGTTATCCTAGACTTAAGGAGTTTCTGCCCATGTGTGACAACTATCCTTGCCTTGAGAGTTGTTTTCCATGTACAATTGCTATCCTTGACTTGAAGAGTTACTGTCAATATGTAGTTAATTTTCATTACAAATAGGAGATGCTCTCTGCAATCTTATTTTTCATTAAGAGCCTCAATTTGTGGTTGTCTTGAAGTTGATCATGGAGGCGGATAACGAAGATTACCATTATTTGTGGAGACTTATGATGCTCGATCATAATCCAACTATGAAAATAATAAAATAATGCTTTCACAGTGAGTTGGCTCGTTCATCATCTCTATACATTTTTTGAGGAATTATCTCCTAGTTCTCTAATTGTAGTTGTCCTCGTCATGGTTAAGGTATAAGATTGGTTGATCAGGCCAATTCATAATTGTTTTGGATCGACTGATTCCAATCCAATCCCCTTTCCAAACTTATTTTTAATATTATTATATAGGAAAATTTTCACCCACCCCTATACTTTGCTTTTAAGTCACTCAACCCCCAACTTCACGATTAATTTCACTCACCCCCCTCCCCCCCCTCAGTTGTTAAATATTATCACCCTGTCTTAATTGACAGGTTTGTTAAGTAATGAAGTGGCAATGTTTAAAATTTTGTAATAGAAAAATTACTCTTATGCACTAGTTAACTTACTGTTTTACCCTCTACCAAATCCTAAATTACAAATATGTTTACCTACTGTTTTACCCTCAGATAGCAAACCAACCGTAGAGAATGAAATAGAAAACAAAGTGAAGAAAGAGAAGAATTGCCAGAGAAGAGGGTTTTTGCAAGGAGAATTGCCACGAGCGAAGAGTAGAAAAGATAGAAAGAAACGAAAAACTTCACCGGAAATGGTTGAATCAAACCTTAGCTTTAGGATATAAAAGATATGAAAGAAAAAAAAAAATTTCGCCTGAGATTAGAGAAAGATATTCTTATAGGCGAAATTTCCTGGGAATATCTTTCATTAGATTAGAGAAAGATATTCTTAATCTAATGAAGAAACTCCCTGGGAACAACCAATGTTGACAACTATCGAAAAAGTTTACAACTTACATGAACCCTAAAAAAATGAAGAATATGAGTTTAAAATGAAGTTTAAGTATAGGGGCAACATTGTTATGATTGTCAAGTTATTAGAGAGGGAAATTGGGTAATTTTATATTTTCTGTTAGTCAACTTAACAACAGGGGTGTGCGTGAATTAATCACGATGTTGGGGGTTGGGTGACTTAATAGCAAAGTACTTGGCGAGGGGGGAAGCTGAAATCTTCTCTCTTCCCTATTATATATGGTATTTGTCACATGTCAACCTCCCATATGATCAATACACCGGTTTTTGGATTGGATCAATTTTGGACTTGGTCGATACCAAGTCCGATTATTGGATTTAACATCTTGGTCCTCGTTACTTACATACAATTTAAAGTTGTATTGCTTTTCAGATGGATATTTTCCAGTGATGAAGAATTCAGAGTGTGCTTCAAATCGAATGAAAATGACAGGGAGGGTGATTGAGATACGATTGGATGGTAAAAGAAGCTACACTTCTATTTTGCCGTGGAAGAGACCTTACAAAATTGACATATCTGTTACCCATACAAATTATTTTAGGCCCAAGTCAGAATTCAGATTTAATTAAAAAGAGTTTTTTTATGTGATTTAGAAGGTGAAGGGATTTTGCTCTTATGTAGAATTCGATCCTTACCCTATTTCTTCCCTCACTCAAACCTAAAATTTTCCCAACATTGGCTAACCAATTACCTATGAAGCCATAACATGATTTGAATTAAAAAAAATAAAGAGAACATACAAAAAAGCCTTAATAGGTTGTTTAAACTCCCATCTTTGGTATTGCCATCAACAGGAGCCAACCTAAGCTGCAAAAGAGACTAAAATCGAAATCTAGCTTGTGGGAATTATCCCACACAACCTATGAGCTACAAATTTAAGACAAGAAAACCGGACATAAGAAATTCGGACATAAGCTGCTTTCCTTGCTATTTATCTATTACACGGTTGGTTTCTCTAAAGCAATGAGTAAACCTTTTGCCAAAAAAAAAAAAAAAAACAATGAGTAAAACCTAATATGACAGGAATCTAGTCTGACAAGTAAAGCCCTCCACTCCTGCCATATATACCATGGTAGAATCCCCTTATTGAAGCTAGTGATTGCTAAGGCAGAATTTGACTTAACCCAAATCTTATGAAAACCAAGGTTTATTGCCCCTGAGATTCCTCTTAGCACACCTCTCTACTCCGCATTATAGTTCGTTGCAAGCATTATAGTTCGTTGCAACACCTATTGCCTCTACAAAAGCATAGACCACTAGGCCATCTTTAACTCTTATTACACCTCCTGCACCTGCCACCGTGGGTTGCTTAAACTACACCCATCTGAATTAACTTTGCACCAATCCGATAGAGGAGGATTCCAATATAACTCCACAATAGATGCAGCCCTGCCCTATATTGTTTTCAATGAGAGAGCAACCGAACAACTCTCAAATCATCATTCGACTTCACCACACATGGCAGTCGGATTGAGCTGTCTTTCAAGGTAGCTCTAATTAGATGTTTCAAGGTAGCTCTAATTAGATGTATGACATCCTTCACAGCATATCTCCTATCTCAATGATAGATATTATTTCGAACAGTCCAAAACATTGATTGGATTACAAACAGCCATCCTTTCCTTGAAACCATAACATGGTCACAACCACTTCATAATGGATGCGAGTTTTTTGGATTCACACAAATGAAACTTGATAGGCTGTGGTCCTTGATTACACTAATAAAAAATCGTGGTTGGAGGATGCTGAGATGATAGCTTGCCTTCGCATATGTTTCCTTTACATAAGAATGTACTTATTTATGTTTCAACTTTTGAGTGGCCCAAATCCATCTCTAACAGGTTGCTAAAAGCAGAAAAACGTAAGCTTCTTTGCTGGTTATTATTTTCTATCTCATCCCATATAGTGTATAGTTATAATGTTGGATCCACTACCTAGCTAGTAGTAAAAAAACATTGTATGACTCTCATCTAAAATTTCGGATTAATTTGAATTTTTCACATAACAGGCCTTCCCGTCGATACAACTCTAGCATTTGTTTCAGCATAAAACCATACCAAACATTAGGTAAGATCTAAAACAAACTTATAACATGTAGGAACTATTAGTTCTTGGTTAGAAGGTCGAACCAACCATGGCATGGCCAACACTAATCGGTTAAGGCCGTGCAATCGATTGGAACGGTTGAAGAAATGAGCTCCGCTGACTACACGACTGTGATCGACTGCTCAATCACAAAACTAGGCCGATTTGTGAATTACTCATGTGGGCTTAGTTCCAACTAGCGTCCAATCACTCCTGGGCATCCTTAAATGTGTAGGACCTATCCCTGGACATGCTGGTGTGTTAATTGGCATCAACCAAACCCTTTTTGATCACTCATACTTTAACTAGAACTCTCAAGGTAGGAGTGGGACTCCAACTCCAACTCTTGATCTCTCCTCTTGTCACACCCCAATTTTGGACTAACGAATGGTGTGATGAACCATCATGAAAATCAACGATTCGAACCAGAATCTCGTATAGGCTATGCAAAACATGTTAAACCAAAACACATTCTACAATAATAATCAGAGATATTTGAGTAAATAGCGAAAGTCTTATTAATAAGAACTGAGGTTTACATAATAAATAATTAAATGATCCAGTTATGTCTAATTAACCAAAACATAATTAATACATATTACAAGTATCAAAATACGAAAGTTAAACACTAAGCGTAACCACGGTGGAAACACTCGCTAGACGAGTCTTGTTCGTCCTCTATAACTTGCACATCCATAGCTGCTACATGTCTATACGTTGGTGTATTCATGTAGTCTTCAACAGTAACACCTGCAACATCAGAAACTAAAAAGAATTACGTGCGCAAGGGTCAGCTCTCCAACATGAGCTCAGTGAGTGAACAAAACAATGCAACAAACATTGCATACATTCAATTCATATTTTTGGTCTGGTTTATAAATTTGCAATATGCTATAAAAAGGTTTGGTGTACCCTGCACTTCTATACACGAGTGTGTGAATCCGCCTAATGGATCAAACACCATTGTCATCCCACATGCACCCACCATGGAATAGAGATAGAGCTAAAATGTCGGGATCAAACACCGTCAACACTTCCCCTGATGCCTTACCCATACTAATACGTAAGCCTCTATTGGCGAGGAATTGTAAACTGGGCTCGCAACTAATCAATCCTAATGCCAAACAGTGTATCTAAGGCCTCACCCTAGCATCCCTTAATACATCCATAGAGATAGAGCTAATGCCCCTTGACAGAGTTAGAGACCACATGGTCCGAGACCACCTGCCCTGATGCCCTACGACGTAATAGTTCTGCTAAGATAATGGCGATACGATGATGTTAGTGGGCAAGACTTGAGTAGAGATAGAGCTAGAGTCTGGTGACGAGATCAAAGACCACCTTGCCATGTCCTCCCCCTGATGCTCCATTCGCATCCAATACACCAACCACACATATACATTCACATGCCTATTCCTAGCATCATCATCATCATCATGTTATAAATAAACAGAATTAAATATGCATGAACAGTAATAGCAGAAATATTAGATGACATGTGAGATGCACATTACAAACATACAAGCATAGAATCAATCATGGCATTGGACTCAATAAAAATAAACAGTTTGTTATTAACCAATTAGTTTAGGTCTTGTTCCCTCACCTTTGATTGATGTATGTTCCTCTCCCAAGCTTTGAAAGTCACTTTGAATCTATTAGGAACCTAAACAATTAATGTATTTAAGTTAGGGTTCAAGTTTACTAAGTTACAACAGTCAAAAACCTTGTTTGATCTCAAAATATACTTGTTGTTATCGTGTGGTCGCATGTGTGGTCGAACCCTGTGGTCGCAATATATGAGACCACACACTGTGTGGTCGAATCCTGTGGTCGCATTTTATGGGACCACACCATGAAACCACACCTTTCTTGGAAACTTCTAGAATAGCTGTGGTCGACCCTCTGGTCACTCTGGCCACAGACTGCAACCACATGATGTTTGGTCAATTTTTCATCTCAATCCAAATTCTTCGTGAGTCGATTCCTTAGCTCATTACTTAGGTTCATCCTATGGTTATCCTATGGTTATCCTATGGCCATTATGTACAATTTCTCATTATCAATTATTCCTAACATATTTTCTCATGGTTTTTCTTAGAAATTCCAAAACCAAAATCATTACATTAGATTTAACATATCAATCTTGAAAATAACCTATTCTATCTGATCTACCCCATATAGTCAAGCCATACCTTAAGCTTGCTATAGAGAGATAGAACTTTTCTCAACAAAACCTTCCTCTCCAAGCTTCTTCTCCAAATCTCCTTCTTCTCCTTCTCTTCCTTTCTCTTTCTCTCTTAGGTTTAGGATTTCAATTTAAGTTCTAAAAGAGTGAGAGAGGCTAAGGGACATCCTTTATATAGAGGGAAAACCTCTATATAGAGTCCCACATTAATTAAGAAAGAGTCCCCCTCAAATTAGGAAAGTTTTCTAAACACGGAGTCTGTTCAGCATCGTGTAGTCGCACGTGGGGTCGCAGGATCCTTCGACCACATGTCCAAAATATGCGACCATACGTTGTGTGGTCTTATATGTGTGGTCTCATGTGTGTGGTCTCATGTGCGACCACACTTATCGACCACACCCCTCAAAAATGCCACCACACATAAAAAATTTACTGGTTTGTAGTTTTTGACTAGTTTCTTCCACACAAACTTAACCAGTCAATCACGCCAACTAAATTTGACTTGTTGCTTACCTTATCTTGTGGTTCTTCATACAATTGATTTACTTGAGCTGATTATGATGGAAAAACCGATCGCGACACGAGAACGTAAGGTTAGACCAGGTTCGTGGCGTGCTGGTCTTATAACTCCACTACCTTTAAAAGAAATTTTTTCGTCAAAATTTAAATATGCTTCGAAGTCGAATAGGTGGGAATACTGCTTCCGCATTGCATCTTCTTCTTCTCATGTAATCTCCTTCATGTCTTAGCATTGCCAGGTTACTTTCACATAATAAATATCTCGACTTTGGAGATGTTATACCTTCCAACTGGTTATCTAGGTTGGTACCACTTCAAAAGACAAGTCTTCAATCTAATCTGGTGGATCCATAGTCAATGCCCATGATTGATCTCCAATGTACTTCTTCAATGGAGACACATGAAATACATTGTGCAGACTAGACATGGACAGCGGTAACGCTAGTTGATATGCAACTTTTCTACATCTCTCCAAAATTTTTATGAGGACCAAAACATATATAGGATATAACTTTCCCTTCTTGTCGAATAGTTTCAATTCATACATAAGTGATATTTTCAAGAACACTTTGTCATTTATGGCGAACTCGAGGTCTTTGTCACACCTCAATTCTGATCCAACCAGAATGGTGTGAGTGAACCGTCATTGAACCAACGGTTCACATCAGGATCTCGAATAGATCGTGTCCACTCATACAAACCATTACACATAACCACAATCAGAATATAAGTAGTACAACGGAAGTCTTTAAAATATAATGAACTGAGTATCTATTGATAAATTAAATAAGTATCCAATTATTCAAATCCAAATCATAAATATAATACCATTACATCACTTTAATCCAACCAAAAATAATGAAAATAAATAAAAGTCAAATCAAAGGTACACGCAAAAAGGGCACTCGCATGAAGCGTCATGCTCGTCCTCTCCTGTCTGTACATCCAACACCGCAACACCACCATACGCCGGAGCATTCATATAGTCATCCACAGTGTAACCTACATCAACATCTAACAACAATGTATATACAAAGGGTGAGCTCACAACTTAGCTCAGTAAAACAATCAGACAGTTCCACAATATTATGCATGAGTAACAATCATTTTTATGCTATGGTCTAGTTTTAAGTTTGCAATGTGCTATAGAAAGGTTTGGTGGCCCTCGCACCTCTATACACGAGTGTGTGGCACCTCATGGATCACACCTCCATTGGCCCACATGCACCCATCATGGAATAGAGATAGAGCTAAGATACCCCCGTACCTTCCCTGATGCTCTACCCATACCAGTACCTAAGCCCCTACTGGCCAGGGCTCGCAACTAACCAATCCTATATGTCATCAATGTATGCTCTATCCCAGCACAACAGTCTATGGCATAGAGATAGAGCTAAGGCATTCCCACACCTCCCCTGATGCCCTATCCGCAACTAACCCACTAGGATAGATACATAACGCAGGTAGACCCTATCCCAACATAAATCCCTATGGCATAGAGATAGAGCTAAAGCATCGTGGATAAGTCAGCATCGATCTCGGAGACCACAATGCCACATAACCATGGCCAGACCAGCATCAACATCGGAGACCACCGTACCACGACCTTCCCCTGATGCCCCACTCGTACCAAGCATGTTAAGACAGAATACTACAAAAGGTGCTAGTGTGAGGAGCGATCCCAGGCCCATGCCCCACTCCACACACTAACGAAAACAATCACATGCTTAACAATCACATCCTATCAATGCATGAACAGTAATAATAACTGAAATTAAAAGATGGCATGTGAATATGCACAAACATCACATCATATAGAATCAAGTGATTAACATCGACTTACTGTCCATTAATTATTAGGTTTAGGTCAGATTCCCTTACCTGACGCTCGTTTGTTAGCTTGCTCCACGTCGCAAGATCCAAACGAAAAGTCACAAAGTCCTACAATATTATTAGGGTTTCATTAGAATAGTTTTCTTAGGATTTCATGTTGGTCGAAAACCAAGAAGGTTACAAAATACCCTCACAGAGCTGACCGGTGGCATGTACCGGTCGCAGCTCTGTGGGAAAGACTGGCGACGGGTATGGTCGGCCGGTCCCCACAGACCAGCCTCCCGGAAGGTACCGGTGGCAACATATCGGCCGCACTGTGTGCAACCGGTATAGTCGATCGATATGTCTCCGGAAGACCATACTTGGGTTTTTCGACTGCCGTCAATCATCCTCCATGGATTTCCAAGGTTTCACCTATCCATTCTAAGTCTAATCTTGGAGTTAGAGTTATCTCTAACTCATTCAAGTCTCGTTTCGATGAATATCATCTCGGAACTCGAATCTAGGGTTTGACGGCAACTTAGGGTTTATTATTCAATTTAGGGTTTTAGATCAATACCTACTTTGCATGGTATTGATCCACCCATACAACTATCATAGGGTAAGAAGATTGATTCAAACACTTATCGTTGACTGGCGTAACGTGAGCGTCGTCGAACGGTAATGGCGGCACCTCCTTCTTCTTCCTAGCTCCTTCTCCTTTCCAACCTCCTTCTCTTCTCTAGGGTTTATGAGAGATAATGAAAAGGATTTGAGGAGGTTTAAGGTGTATTTATAGGCTAGAATTAGGGTTTAGTAACCCTATTAGGATTAGGAAGGTTCAGGCATTAGGGTTTAGGAAAATGGGACCCACAGAAGTCAATTTCCGGATCTCCGCACTCAGCTGCACAGAGCTGACCGATCGACCGGTACCATCGACCGGTCAACATAAAATGATGAATATTTGACCGTCTTTGATCCGATTTTTTACCTGTTTGTCATCCACTCGTCCCGTCTGGCCCGGTGATGATCGAAAGACCTGCTACGACACAAAACCAAGGTTTAGACCGGGTTTACGGAGTGCGGGTCTTACAACTCCCCCACCCTTAAAAGAAATTTCGTCCTGAAATTTGCATGTAGGTCTCACAACTCCCCCACCCTTAAAAGAAATTTTGGCCTCAAAATTTGAACGTACCTTGATCGTCAAAAAGATTAGGGTACTCCTTCCTTATCGCGCTCTCCACTTCCCAAGTAATTTCTTCGACATTTTGGCTTCTCCAATGCACCTTCACATAATGAATATCCTTGGTTCGAAGTTGCTGGACCTTTCGACTTGGGGGCATCACAGGCACCACTTTGAATGTTAAGTGTTCAGTCAAGTCTGAGGGATCAGCGGTCAAGATGTGCGATGGATCTCTGACATACTTCTTCAGTAATGATACATGGAACACGTTATGAACGCTTGACATAGATGGTGGTAGAGCCAATTGATATGCTACATTACCACGTCGGGTCAATATCTCATATGGTCCCACATACCTGGGGCATAGCTTCCCCTTCTTACCAAACCATTTCAGACCTTGCACCGGTGATACCTTCAAGAATACTTTGTCACCCACTGCAAACTCCAGATCTCAACGTCGATTATCCGCATAGTGCTTCTGTCAAACTTGAGCTGTCTTTACTGTCTCCTTGATCTGATCAATCACTCGGCAAGTTTCTTCAACAAACTCCGGTCCTATAATTCTTCTTTCTCCCACCTCGTTCCATAACAGAGGTGTACGACACTTCTTCCTATAGAGTGCTTCATATGGGGCCATCTGAATTGTAGCCTGATAACTGTTGTTGTAAGAGAACTCGATAAGTGATAGCTTCTCATCCCAAGCTCCCTTGAAATCTACTGCACAAGCTCGGAGCATATCTTCTAAAATTTGAATGGTTAACTCTGACTGTCCATCCGTCAGGGGTGAAAAGCTATACTGAACTTCAACTTTGTTCCCATAGCTTTCTATAATCCTTCCCAGAACTTTGATGTAAAACGGGGATCTCTGTTAGATATTATACTCTCTGGAACGCCATGAAGTCTGACTATATTATCAATATATAACTTGGCCAGTTTCTCCATGGTATACTGAGGTCTGACCGCAATAAATCGAGCTGTCTTGGTGAGTCGGTCGACTATAACCCAAACTGCATCCACTGACCTTGGTGTCAAAGGTAGGCCAGTGACGAAATCCATGGTAATGCAATCCCACTTCCATGCAAGTTCTGGTAATGGCTGTAGTAAACCTGCTGGTCTTTGCCTTTCTGCTTTAACTTGCTGACAATTCAGACATTGGAACACGAAACGAGCTATATCTGTTTTCATACCCCTCCACCAAAATAGTCTTCTTAAATCATGATACATTTTGGTACTTCCTGGATGTACCGAATATGGAGTGTAATGAGCTTCAGTCATAACTCGATCTCTGATATTGCAGTCTTCACTCTCAGGTATACATAACTGTCCACGATACCTGAGTACCTTGTCTGAATCCAAGGTAAAGTCAGGATTGCTCGTACCCTTCTCTAAGTCTTCTTGTACTGTCTTGAGATGTGGATCCTGTAGGATTGCTACCTTGACTTCACCAACTAGATCCGGTGAGATCTTCAAAGCTGCGAACATCATGGTAAACTTATGAATTAAGCCTTGCTTGACTGGATCTTCTGAAGTCTCTATTATATACTCTTCATCGCCTTCAATTGAACTTGAGGCTGCGGCACATAATGCAGCATTTGTACTTGGCCCGGCCTCAGGTTTCGATGCCCACTTTCTTCTTAAGGCGTCAGCCACCACATTTGCTTTACCCGGATGATACTGGATGTCACAATCATAATCTTTTAATAACTCCAACCATCTCCTCTGTCTCATATTTAGATCCTTCTGAGTGAAAAAATAAGTTAAGCTCTTGTGATCTGACTTGATCTCAAACTTCTCACCATACAAGTAGTGTCTCCAAGCCTTGATTGCATGTATAACTGCTGCTAGCTCTAAATCATGCGTAGGATAGTTCTTTTCATGCTCTTTTAACTATCTTGATGCGTAAGCAATCACCTGTTCTCCTTGCATCAATACACACCCAATACCCAACCCTGAAGCATCCGTATATAAGGTGAACGGTACGCTTGGTTCTGGGATGGTTATGATAGGTGCAGAGACTAGTCTTGACTTCAAAGTTTGAAAGCACTTCTCGCACTCATCTGTCCATATAAATTTCTCTCCCTTCTTGGTCAATCTGGTGAGTGGAACAGTGATCCTGGAGTAATCTTCCATGAATCTTCTATAATAACCAGCCAACCCAAGGAAACTACGAATCTCCGCAATAGATTTTGGTGCTTCCCATCCTACTATAGCAGCTATCTTACTTGGATCAACCTTGATACCGTCTTCAAATACTACATGACCCAAGAAAGCCACTTCCTTCAGCCAAAATTCACACTTCTTGAACTTAGCATAAAGTTTTTCTTGTCTCAACCGTTGTAGGGCTGCCCTCAAATGTGCTGTATGAGTCTCCGTGTCCTTAGAGTAGATCAATATGTCATCGATGAATACGATGACCGAAGTATCCAACATATCATGGAACACTTGGTTCATCAGTTCCATGAACGACGCTGCAGCATTGGTCAATCCGAAAGACATAACTAGAAACTCATAATGCCCATACCTCGTCCTAAAAGCAGTCTTCGGAATATCTCCGGCCTTGATCTTCAGTTGGTGATACCCCGATCGGAGATCAATCTTCGAGAAAACCTTTGCACCCTGCAATTGATCGAATAGATCATCAATTCTAGGCAAGGGATATCGATTCTTGATCGTCAACTTGTTCAGCTCACGGTAGTCGATACACAGCCTTACACTTCCGTCTTTCTTCTTGACGAATAACACCGGTGCTCCCCAAGATGATATGCTAGGTCGAATGAAATCCTTATCTAACAATTCTTGTAATTGGGTCTTCAACTCCTTTAACTCGGTAGGGGCCATCCTGTATGGTGCTTTGGACACCGGCGCCGAACCTGGCATAAGGTCTATTACAAACTCTGTAGCCCTGTCCGACGGTAGACTTGGAAGCTCCCCTGAAAATACATCTGGGAACTCTCGAACCACATCTATATCTTCCATCTTTGGCACCTCAGCAGTGATGTTGACTACAGATACTAGATACCCCACTCCCCCTTTCTCTAAGCATTGCTTGGCTTTTAGGGTAGAGAGGATCAGCTTCTGCTTCCTAGATAGCTTGATCCCAGTGAAGCTATACTCCTTTCCCTTTTTGTCTGTAAGCACAAGCTTCCTTTCACCACATAATAGGATAGATGAATGATGGCCTAGCCAATCCATTCCCAAGATGACATCAAAGTCTGCCATCTCGAGTAGCACCAGACTTGCTTCTAAGTCTCGACCCTCAATACATACAGTACATGGTCCATAATATTCAGTCAAAGCCACTTCGACTCCTAGCGGAGAGCGAACTATCAAGCTTGGGTTCAAGTGCTTGATTGGTAACTCCATTCGCTTCCCAAAGGAAATAAAAACAAAGGAGTGCGTGGCCACAGAGTCAAATAGTACTCTGGCAGGTATACCAGCTACATTTACAATTCCTGGAATTTTTATTATCCTTTAGTTCTACATGCGCATACACACAATGAAAGTAGTAAACCAAATAGTAAGGGATAGAGTCGTACCAGTGACCACATCAGGTGATGCGGCTGCCTCTTCAGTGGTGACCGCATAAACTTTTCCTTGCTGGGGAGGTTGCTTCCTAGGTAGAGTGCAGGTCCTTGAAATATAACCTACTTGCTGACAGTTGAAACATTTGATATTCGGGTTGAATCTGGCGTTCTGTAGCACAGGTGGTGCCGTATTGTTTCTAGTAGGTACTGTAGTGGTCTGAGCCCTGTATGGGCAGAAGGGTCTATTGTTACCGCCACCAGAAATCTCAATAGCAGGTCTCTTCACTCCCCTGTTCTGCGAAGAAGCTGTCCCGCTGACTGGACTCTATCACCCTCGTAACCTGCACAACCTCATTATAGATTTTCTTGTCCAGACCCAAGATGTGCTCTCTGATGCTTCCACGTAGTCCCATGGTGAACCTACATGTCTTGGTCTCTTCTTCTTGCATACTTGCCGGTGCGAAGAAAAATAACTCTTCGTACCTCTGATGATAGGCATCCACAGTCGACTGAGACTGCTGTAGATTAAGGAACTCCTTCTCCATCTGATCTCTGAAGCTCTTCGGAAAATACTTATTGAAGAAGGCAACCTTGAACACTTCCCAATCCACCTGAGCAAGCTTCGTCTCCAAATATGCCCGTGTGGAATTCCACCAAGCATTTGCATCTTCTTTCAGCATGTGAGTGGCAAATAGGACCTTTTCATCCTCTGAACAAGTCATCAGTCGAAAATTCTTCTCCATTTTTGCAATCCACTCTGCTGGCCACAATGGTTTTCTTGTCTTACATGTGAATGAAGAAGGCTTCAACTTTAGGAATCTATCCACCGCCCTGCTCAGATCATGCTATCCCTGTGTATTCATTCCGAACCATGGTGGTGGATACGAATATGCTCCCTGATAAGCAGAAGATGACGGGAACTGGTGTGGTGGTGGTACATTCTGGGGTTGGCCCATCAGTCTTGGACTACCCTGCGTCGGCAGTGTATTATTATTCCCTCCAAACTCGGGCGTACCTCCAATGGGAACAAAACCCGGTGGCCTGAACATCTTTAGTATCTCGCTCAGGAATTCTTTCTGCTGAGCTTGCATCTGATAGACCAGGTTTGTAACAATGGTCTTAGAATTTCTGTGAGGTGGGCCAGGCAAATTTGTCGGTACTTCTGGAACCTGTTCTTCCTCAACTTCCGGGCTTGGCTCTCTAACATGGCCTGGTTCAACCTGTTCTTCTTCCTCGAGGCGCATCCTAGCCTGGTGACGCTTCCGACCCCTATGACCGTTTTCGCCCACCATCTCAGACTATTCTGTTTGAATCTGAGAAGAAGACATAACACATGAGAATGAAGCAATAGTGGAGTTAGTCTTGAACAATATAAGGCGAAACAGTCGTAAAAAAGAGTATTTAAATTTACAAATTTTAAAATTTTTTGAGATTTTTCTGGCTATTCAGGTGCTGACCGATCGCAACATACTGGTCGCATCCCTATAGAATATGCTGCTACCGGTATAGTTGACCGATCAGAATTTAAAATTCTGACCGAGACATAGCGATCGCATACCTGGAAGATACCGGTCGACACTCTGTAGACAGTGCTCCGACCGGTATTGTCGACCGGTCAAAATTTTAATTCTGACCGAGACATAGCGGTCGCATGTCTGTAGAGATACCGGTCGACCGGTATAGGCAAAACCGTCGACTGGTATGCCCAAAATAGCTTTTAAAATCGCGAAAAAGTGAGATTTTTCTCACTTTTCTTTCTTCTTTCTCTCCGGTGGCGATTTTTCTCTGGCTCCCGAGTTGCTACAGTCCGACCGGTGATCTTAGAAGTCATTTTCTTCCGTTCAAGACTTAGAACATCGTCTCCAGGTAGGTCTCTTCCCTCTCTATCATGTTTTTACAAAATTTCCATATCGTCTTTAGTTAAAATTTTAGGTTTTTCCTTGATTGAGAGATTCCAACCGTAGGAACTCTTTTCCTTCGGCTTAGAAAGGATTTAGGGACCCCTAAGAGCAAAAGCCCTCAACTAATTTGAGGTTTCACCGAACGGTTTTCATAAAAATCGAATTTTTACAAGTTTTGACCTAGGTTTTCAAAAAATTCGAAATTTCTTATTTTCCTTAAATTTTCTGAAATTTCTTATTGTAATTGCTTGTGATTGATTTGTTGAAGAGTGTGGGGGTTACGTAAGTCCTCCTCCCCATGATTTTGGGTGTGTTCGAGGCTTTTTCTCGAATTACAATCGTTATGCTGTCGAAATTTTGACAAAATCTAACATTTTCTTCTTATTTTCTTTTGTTTTGCAGTTTAATGGCTCCACGACGTGCACTGGGCAAACGTCCTCATGGTTCGAGCATTCGCGCTTCTCAGCCACCCTCCCCACAACTCGACGAGCGCTGGTTTCAATCCTTGGAGGCACAAGCTCATTTACCATGGTTCGATAGCAAAAACATCGAATTCGGGCGTCGAGTTAACTTGGATCAGCTGGAGAGGTTCGATGTGCGAGCTGCTTTCTACGAGCTTGGGTGGGTACCGGTAATATCCTACACTGATACCACCCGTCCCAACCTGGTTAAGCATTTCTATGCTAACCTAGAGCTGCATGGGGATGTTAACGATCCCAACTAGGGTAGGGACTTACGCATCTCCAGCTACGTCAAGGGTGTACCTATCTCCTTCAACACCCACCAGTTAGCTGATCTATTGGGGGTACCCAACGATGGAGACTTAGTATACTGCCCCCCAAAGGTGAAGGGCTATCTTAGCGAGGACTTACGTCGAGAGATTGCCGAGCAGATCCTCAATCCTGGGGCTCCTATGAAGACGGCTAGTCTGAAGCCCCTAGCTCGTGTCTACAGCCGCATCATCCAGCACGACATCGTGCCCCAGAGCAGCCACTACAGTGAGCTATCTCAGCTCACCCAGTACATCACTTACTGCGTCTGCACCGGGGAGCGGGTCTCTCTCCCTTACCTCATCATCCGGACCATGCATCAGGCGACCCTGACCAATCAGGCCAGTAACCTTCCATACGGTCATCTCATTACCTTCCTGCTGCGTCACCTGGGTGTGAGCATGAGAGGCGAGGTGACGGTTGAGGATACTATGACCTCCGACATTGACTGGGAGGCTATTCAGAGGATGCAGATGGTCGATCTGCCCGTTAGCGACGACGAGTTGGAGGCTCGCCCTCGTCCACTGGGGAGGGTAGCAGCCGTGGAAGCAGCCAATGCGGCCTATGCGGCAAAGGCTGGGAGTGATGATGACAATATGGCTAGGGAAGCACCAGTGCCTGTCCCACAGCCTACACCTGCAGCACCACCGTCTACCTCTACAGCTGGACCATCTCAGCCTTTACCTGACACCATGATGGGTATGATTATGGAGATCAGGGACACTCAGCGTGAGATGAGCCATGATTTGGCGCAGTTGGCTCGCAGTCTCAGAGTCATACAGGATCTGGTGCACTGGCTCAGGTTCGCTTACGAGCGAGACTATGATATAGCAGACCCTATTCCTCCCAGGCCGCCTACCCCATGATTGTCCCTTTTATTTTCATTCACTTGATGGTTTATATAACAGGGTAACTGTCCGGTTTGTGGACTGTACCCTGTAGCACTATTTCATTTGATACTTTTTTCTTTTATTTAATGAAAGTTTCCAAGTTCACCTAACTAGTATATGTGCACATAATAAGTTTCATATTTAGTATAGCATATTATGCTCTTTCTTAATCCGGCTCAGGTATCAAACAATGCTTAAGGTGTGTTTGTATTAAAATTTTTTAATATTTCCTAACTCAGTTCATCGACTTAGTTAAGTGCAATATGGTTTGTTGGACAGAGCCCGAGAGCTCTGATACCAAGTTGTCACACCCCAATTCTGATCCAATCAGAATGGTGTGAGTGAACAATCATTGAACCAACACTTTACACCAGGATCTTGAATAGACCGTGTCCATTCATACAAACCATTACACATAACCACAATCAGAATATAAATAATAGTACAGTGGAAGTCTTTCAAATATAATGAACTGAGTATCTATTGATAAATTAAATAAGTATCCAATTATTCAAATCCAAATCATAAATATAATACCAATACATCACTTTAATCCAACCAAAAATAATGAAAATAAATAAAAGTTAAATCAAAGGTACACACAGAAAGGGCACTCGCATGAAGCGTCATGCTCGTCCTCTCCTGCCTGTACATCCAATGCCGCAACACCACCATATGCCGGAGCATTCATATAGTCGTCCACAGTGTAACCTACATCAACATCTAAAAACAATGTATATACAAAGGGTGAGCTCATAACTTTGCTCAGTAAGACAATCAGACAGTTTCACAATATTATGCATGAGTAACAATCATTTTTATGCTGTGGTCTGGTTTTAAGTTTGCAATGTGCTATAGAAAGGTTTGGGGGCCCCCGCACCTCTATACATGAGTGTGTGGCACCTCATGGATCACACCCCCATTGGCCCACATGCACCCATCATGGAATAGAGATAGAGCTAAGATACCCCCATACCTTCCCTGATGCTCTACCCATACCAGTACCTAAGCCCCTACTGGCCAGGGCTCGCAAACTGGGCTCGCAACTAACCAATCCTATATGTCATCAATGTATACTCTATCCCAGCACAGTCGTCTACGGCATAGAGATAGAGCTAAGACATTCCCACACCTCCCCTGATGCCCTATCCGTAACTAATTCACTAGGATAGATACATAACGTAGGTAGACCCTATCCCAACATAACTCCCTACGGCATAGAGATAGAGCTAAAGCATCGTGGACAAGCCAGCGTCGACCTCGGAGACCACAATGCCACATAACCATGGCCAGACCAGCATCAACATCGGAGACCACCGTACCACGACCTTCCCCTGATGCCCCACCCGTACCAAGTATGTTAAGACAGAATACTACAAAATGTGCTAGTGTGAGGAGCGATCCCAGGCCCATGCCCCACTCCACACACTAACGAAAACAATCACATGCTTAACAATCACATCCTATCAATGCATGAACAGTAATAATAACTGAAATTAAAAGATGGCATGTGAATATGCACAAACATCACATCATATAGAATCAGGTAATTAACATCGACTTACTGTCCATTAATTATTAGGTTTATGTCAGATTCCCTTACCTGACGCTCGTTTGTTACCTTGCTCCACGTCGCATGATCCAAACAGAAAGTCACAAACTCCTACAATATTATTAGGGTTTCATTAGAATAGTTTTCTTAGGGTTTCATGTTGGTCGGAAACCGACAAGGTTACAAAATACCCTCACAGAGCTGACCGGTGGCATGTACCAGTCGCAGCTCTGTGGGGAAGACTGGTGACCGGTATGGTCAATCGGTCCCCATAGACCAGCCTCCTGGAAGGTACCGGTGGCAACATACCGGCCGCACTGTGTGCAACCGGTATAGTTGACCGGTATGTCTCCGGAAGACCATACTTGGGTTTTTCGACTGCCGTCGATCATCCTCCAGGGATTTCCAGGGTTTCACCTATCCATTCTAAGTCTAATCTTGGAGTTAGAGTTATCTCCAACTCATTCAAGTCTCGTTTCGATGAATATCATCTCGGAACTCGAATCTAGGGTTTGACGGCAACTTAGGGTTTATTATCCAATTTAGGGTTTTAGATCAATACCTACTTTGCATGGTATTGATCCACCCATACAACTATCATAGGGTAAGAAGATTGATTCAAACACTTACCGTTGACTGGCGTAACGTGAGCGTCGTCGAACGGTAATGGCGGCACCTCCTTCTTCTTCCTAGCTCCTTCTCCTTTCCAACCTCCTTCTCTTCTCTAGGGTTTATGAGAGATAATGGAAAGGATTTGAGGAGGTTTAAGGTGTATTTATAGGCTAGAATTAGGGTTTAGTAACCCTATTAGGATTAGGAAGGTTCAGGCATTAGGGTTTAGGAAAATGGGACCCACAAAAGTCAATTTCCGGATCTCCGCACTCAGCTGCGCAGAGCTGACCGGTCGACCAGTACCATCGACCGGTCAACATAAAATGATGAATATTTGACCGTCTTTGATCCGATTTCATACCTGTTTGTCATCTGCTCGTCCCGTCTGGCCCGGTGATGATCGGAAGACCTGCTACGACACAAAACCAAGGTTTAGACCAGGTTTACGGAGTGCGGATCTTACAGTTTTGGTGTTTCTTCTGAAAAACTTGAGCTATCTTGGCCCTTTTCTTTGATCATGTCTGCCACTCGACAGGTTCCTTCAACAGACTCAGGTTTTACAATTCCTTATTCTCCGACTTCATTCCAAAACAAAAGAATTCAACATTTTTATCATACCATGCTTCATAGGTGACATCTACATGGTAGCTTGATAGCAAATTCAATCCATGGTAACTTCTCAACTCAAGCTCCTTGAAATCAATTTCACAAGCTCGAGGCATATCTATTAGGATCTGTATAGTCCGCTCCGAATGTCCGTCGGTTTAAGATAAAATGCGGTACTAAACTTCAACTTCATTCCCATTGTTTTCTGTAGATCCTCACAAAACATCGAGATAAAGCATAAGCCTCTGACCGACACTATGCTCTCAGGCATACCATTCAATCTAGCAATATTATGCACATATAGCTTAATTAGCAGCTGCAAAGCACACCGAGGTTGTATAGCAATGGAATGAGCTATCATAAGTGTGAGGACAAGGATTGAAAATCTTAGAAGTCGCCACCTAGATTAAGGTCTAGGACCTTAGAAAATATGAAATCTCACCTTAAGGTAAAACTTCGATTGACTCATGACCCTTAGATTGGATTTCTGGTCCATCAGAGATTGGGTAAGCATCAGGTTACAGTTATGGGAAGGGGTTAGGCACCCAAATCGCCCGATCAAGATCGGTCTCCTATACCTTTCTTATGCTAGGCTCTATCTATTAAACCCAACCAAACCAAGTGGTTTGATATCATTGAATCGAATCTGTATCCATCAGACTGCTTACGTATTACGGAATTATTCCGAAAATCAGGTTCACCATCGTAGTTCAGGTGTGATTAAAGTTTATGACTGTAATTTATGCTTGTGCATGATTAAGTTCATTGTTCAAGTTGAAGTTTATGCTTGAAAGGTTGAGAAATTCTATGGGTTAGGATCTGGATAGTCCATACGAATCGATAGATAGTCCTAGTGGATCTAAGAATGGATAATCCTTTCTGGGTCTAAATGTGGATAATCCTATTTGGGTCAAAATGAGGATAACCCTTTCTGGGTTGGAATGTGGATAACCCTATTTGGGTCAAAATATGGGTAAATATCCTAGTGGATCTATGGATAGTCCAAGTGGATTAAGGTTTGGATCCAAATTTGAGATTCTCCCAAATGGCCTACGTATCCTAGGGTTTGCCCTAGAAATCAGAATCCACGTAGTTCAAAGCAATGATGGGTAGATATCCTAGTAAATCTATAGATAGTCCGAGTGAACTAAGGTGTGGATCCGAATTTTGATTTCTCTAAAATAGCCTACGTATCTTAGGGTTTGCCCTAGGAATCAGAATCTGCGTAGTTTGGGTTTCTGGGTTGAATGGGAAAGGATATCCTAGTGGATCTATGGATAGTCCGAGTGGACTAAAATGTGGATCCAAATTTGAGTTTCTCCCAAATAGCCTACGTATCCTAAGGTTTGTCCTAGGAATCAGAATCCACGTGGTCAGGCTATAACCCATTCTAGGTCGAAATGGGGGGGGTATCCTAGTGGATCTATGGATAGTCCGAGTGGACTAAGGTGTGGATCCGAATTCGTGATTCTCCCAAATAGCCTATGTATCCTAGTGTTTTCCCTAGGAATTAAAATTCACGTAGTTTGGGATGATGGAATAACCTGTTCTAGGTTAGAATGTGAGAACCTGTTCTAGGTTTAGGATTGAGAACATATTCTAGGTTTAGGTTGAGAACCTATTCTAGGTTTAAGGTTTACTGAGAGGTGGAAATCATCCTGAATTACCCTTTTCATCCAAAGTTTTAATTTTAAAAGGTTTGGCAAAGCATTCTCTTTCTTTATTAATATTTTTATTATTCCCATTATGCCCTTCCCAAGAATGTAAGTGCCTAAATGCACGTCCCCACACCTAATATGTTTACTAGGTGTACAGATATGACAGTTCGACTAGGGTGCAGCATAACTTAAGTTATTGTTGTAAATAAAATATTCTAAGCATGACATGTATGATATTTATGGTAACTATCACAAAATATAGTAAGATTATGAAAATCTCCCTAATATGGCATGCATTGCAAATAAGGCAAGAACCTAATATGACAAGATCTAATATGCTAATCTAAGCATGGCAAGACCTAATATGGCAAGATCTAATGTGCATCTATATATCAATATGGTATGTACCAATCATAGAATGTAAATATGACATGAATTTTTTCAAAAAAAGAAAAGATCTTATATGCTATTTTCTAAGCATAATAAGACTTAAAAATGGTAAGAAATTAAGATTTTGCTAAATATGATGAAAAATTTATTTATTCTACCAAATATATAGAAACATATGAAATATGGCAAATATAGTATGCACAATCCAAACAAGCATATGAATGCTCCAAATATAGCCATTTATCCAAATATGACAGAATTTACTCAAACAACCAATTTGCATGTTACAATGAATGAGACATCAATGATACCTTTTTTTAAAAAATATAAAATTATTAAAAAAAATATATGTTCAATGTTCTTTGAAAAATTATAATTTTTATGAAGACATTTGGAAAGATTAATGACTCAAAATTGTCAATAATATGACACGAGTTTTCAGATAATGGACAAAGCTTTGAACTGTATTCAGATTTTGTCACATTACACAAGAATGACTATAAGTAGGTCTTCCGTGACTCAAATTAAGCTCAATATTTTTTCATAAAAAGATGACTCAATATATTATATTTCATATGAAGGAGTTGAATCCCAACAAAGAGCAAAAATAGGTCAAAGATATGTCCTAAGACCGGACATGTGCACTGGTTAAATCTGTTCCAAATTTTTGACCAGTTGCACCATAAATTCCAAATAAAATCCTATACTTAATGAAAATTAAATAAAGACATATGTCTATGCAGATAACTGTCTGATATAAAATTTTATTAAGAAAAATAAGTTAACACGGCATGTTTTCTTTGTGAAAAATGATTCTTTTCAATTATGCAAATCAGTACATCATGACAGATTCAAAATCAGAGCATTATGCACTTAAAAATTGATATCAATTTAATAAAAAAGTGAAAAAATATGAAACCAGTACCATTTTTTATAAGACTTTCATGTCTAAAAATTTTATATGAAGTGGATTTTTTGATTATGGCCATAAGACCCATGTCTTGAGATTTCAAATGGAGGATTGCATTAGATCCGAGTAAAACAGCAATGTCAAAGACAAATTTTTTGATGTATCTTTCTAATTCCAAATGGAACGAAATTTTTAGGATAGTCTTCTAACATATCAGAGAGACTCTTATGAAAATATGGGCTTCAAAATCTAAGAAAAAAGTACTCCCAAAATTTGAATCTTAAATTTAGAAATTTCATATTAGAAAACCACTTTATGAAATTTGCAAAAAAAATCAAACATCATCATATGTCATTCAAAACTTTATCATTGAAAATCTTAGACAAATTATCATTCATAAAAAATGCTAGACATAGGCATCCTAACATTAACAAGCATGTAATAGAGCATTCTTGATTGAGATTTCATGAAAATTAGTCTTTTTCAAGCAAAATTGACTTTCGAGCATTCTAACGACCTCTAAATTTGTTTAGAGTACTAACCTTGTGCTCGAATCGTGTGAAACCATCGATGTAGGATGATTGGAGGTCGTATCAAGCTCTTTGAATGCGAACCCTCCTTCTCCTCTCTTCTGCTTCTCTCTCTCTCTCTCTTCTCTTTCTCTCTTTTCTTCTTCTCTATTTTTTCTTTTCTCTTCTTCTTCTCTCTTTTTTTTCCTTTTCTCTTCTTCTTCTCTCTTTCTTTCTCCATTTCACATGTTTTTCTCTCTAACCCACGTTTTCTCTCTCATTGTGGTCTAGAAAAGAAGCCTCCTCTCTCTTCTCTTGGCCTATTTATGCTTTTTCTCTCTTCTTCTAGAAGATCTTTCTTTCCTTTTCTTCTTTTTCTAAAAAAATCTTTTTTTTTTCTTTTTTCTTCTTTCCTTTCTTCTCTTTCTTCCATTTTCTCTTCTCCCTTTCTCTTCCATACGTTTTCTTCTTTTCCCTCTTCTAGAAAATCCTCTCTTCTTCTTTCCTTCTTCTCTCTTCCTTCCTTTTCTTCTTTTTCTTCTAGAAAATCCTTTCTTTCTATTTTTTCTTCTTTCTTTTCTTTTCTTCCTTCCCTTTCTTCTTCCTTTCTTGCTTTTTTTTCTCCTTTTTCTTCTAGTAAATCCCTTCTCTCTTTCCCTTTTCTCTTTCCTTCTGCTAGAAAATTTCTTCTCTCTTTCCTTTCTTTCTTTTTTCCTTTTCTTCTTCCTTCCTTTCCTTCCTTTTTTCTTTCTCCCTCCCTTTTCACGTTTTCTTTCTAGAAAACGTTTCTTTTTTTTCTTCTTCTTTTTTTCCTTTCCTTCCTCTTTCCTCCCTTTTTTCTTTTTTTCTTTCTCCTCTCTCTCTAGAAAATGTGAAGGAGACCTTCTTTTTTTTTTTACTTTTCTTTTCTCTTTTATTTCTCTCTCTTTCCTTTTTTCTTTCTCCCATTGTCATTCTCATGGCCTCTCTTTCCTCTCTCTTTCCATGGCCTCACTTTCCTCTCTCTTTCCTATAATATATATGTATATATATATATATATATATTATATATAATAATATATTATACATTGTACACATATAAAAGAAATGTATGCATATGGACTGACATAACTTGGTCTGGATTGGTCTAAACTGGGTCGGGCTATGTTAAACTAAGCTAGATTAAGATGGTTTGGACCAAGGTTGACATTTCATAGTCCATTTCTGTTACCCTTCCATATGAAATTTTTCGATAGCATCTATTCCAAATTTTTTGTGTTCACTTTGTAGAACATTAAAATGGGAAATATTGGAACTTGAATCACCTCATTTGAAAATAAAATGACCAACTTATGAATTTCTGAAGTTTAAGCAGGCCAATTATCGATAATTTAGCTGACCATTCTACATGGGATCCTTCGGAGACTTCTACCGAAAATCCTTACGTCCACTTTGTAGAGTATTAAAAATGGAACATAATGAAACTGAACTTACCTGATTTGGATATGGGATGACCAAAACATGAATTTTCGAAGATTAAATGACCATTTCCATGTGTAATTTTGCATGGGACCCTTCGGAGACTTCTGTCCGAGATTTTTTACGTCCACTTTGTAGAACATTATAAATGAAGAATAATGGCTTTGGAATCATCTGAATCCAATGTAGAACGACAAAGATATGAAGCTTTGAAGTTTTAACAATAATTTTGCATGAAAGCTTGCATGGGACCCACTGGTGACTTCTACCCAGGATTTTTCACGTTCATTTTGAAGAGGATTGAAAATAAGGAATATTGGCCTTCGAATCATCTGATTCTGATATCAGATGACTAGGATATGTTGTCTTGAAGTTTGAATGATAATGCATGCATCATATGATAATTATATAAATGTCCTTGCACTTTCAAACTGCGATATCTTCCTTGTTCGATGTCAGAATTTGATGTTTCTAGTTTCATTTCGAAGATAATTTCATGACCTGGACATCCAAGTAGGTATAACCTAAGATCCTGTGTGGGGTTCATTAGAGAATCACAAACCTTTGGGTTAAAGGTCAAAAACCTGCCATATTGGTCCACTTATGCTAAGGGAGGCAAAAATGGGGTGCTTACAGATGCCCCTCTTTAGTCGAGATTGTTACCAATTGAAGGCTAAAGATAAAAAAAGAACCATATTTTTGGGATATGGGTGAGATTGCTTATTGGGCTGCACTTTGGGTGATTCGTCCTAAACTGCCTACATATTCTAAGGGTGTCTTAGAAATCAAGCCCAAAACGTAGTTCGACTGGCAAGAAGGTTTGCTCTTCTTGAAAAATTGATGATTGTTCTTCTTGTATAAAGCTAGGCTGTGAATATAATGCTCATTTATAGGCTAGGAACCTCTTCTTGCTGAGGTGGGACTCATGATGCAAGGTATGCGTGGGCTTGAACCTGACTTGATCCATTTGTAGGCTGATAAACCTCTTCTTGTATGGAGCTAGGCTGTGAATACAAGGCTCATTTGAAGGCTGGGAACCTCTTCTTGCTGAGGTGGAACTCATGATGCAAGGTACTCGCGTGCTTGAACCCAGCTTGATCCATTTGTAGGCTGATAAACCTCTTCTTGTACGAAGCTAGGCTGTGAATACAAGACTCATTTGTAGGCTGGGAATCTCTTCTTGCTGAGGTGAAACTCATGATACAAGGTACTCGCGGGCTTGAACCCGGTTTGATCCATTTGTAGGTTGATAAACCTCTTCTTATACGAAGCTAGACTGTGAATACAAGGCTCATTTGTAGACTGAGAACCTCTTCTTGTATGGAGCTAAGCTGTGAATACAAGGCTGGTTGCATGAGCTTGGGCTCGGCTTTGACTTGTTTGGATAAAGGACTTGCTGTCTTTTCTTTGATTGAACTAAGGCTCTTTTGATTGAGATTCTGAGATTGATTTTCTGAATAAGCTAGGGCTCTGCATTTGATTCACTTATAGGGTGAGATTGACTTGATCTTTAAATGAGCTAGGGCTCTACATATGATTCACTAATCTGAAATTGATTTGAATTTTGGATGCTAGGGCTATGCATTTGATTCATTAATAGGCTGAGATTGATTTGATCTTTGGATGAGCTAGGGCTCTACAGTTGATTATGAAATGAGCAAGAACTCAGAAGGTCACTTTTAGGGTGAGGAATTTGCTATTGATTCCAAAATGAGCAAGAACTCAGAAGGTCACTTATAGGGTGATACTGAATGACTCATCTTTGAAGTTCCTACCAGCTTTGGACCTTTGGGATTGAAAATTAGAATATCCTTCTTGGAAGCTCTATGGCTATGAACCTTCGGGAACGGTAACTAGAATATCCTCTTAAGTAGTTTTGTTGCTGTAAACCTTTAGGATGTTAGAAAGTGACCCACACAAGAAGTTTTTGTTGACTTTGAACCTTTACGGTTGAAATCTGACCAATCTTGGAAGTCTCTTGACTTTGAACCTATAGAGTGCTGGACATATTTGAAATGATGGTGAATTCCTTGACAGTTTTTCAAGGTTTTTGCCCCTGCTTTATTGGTAAAGGCATAAAACATGGCATCAATGGAAATGGTGTCATGGACTTTGCTGGCATGATACCTAGAGTTGAAATTTTCCATTTATGACCTGGTACTGTAAGTTTGACTCAATTTCAGCACGATAGTGATGACTTGGTCGCTTCCTTGGAAGGGTTCCATGTAATTTGAAAATGAAGATTTTCTTCAGCCAACATTGGTGTTGTTGGATTTTGGATTGAAAGAAACTCTAGCGAGGATTTTGGACAAGAATGAGGGGAGCTTGTGTAAGACCCACACTCCGTAAACCCGGTTTAAACCTTGGTTTTGTGTCGTAGCAGGTCTTCCAATCATCACCGGGCCAGACGGGACGAGCAGATGATAAACAGATACGAAATCGGATCAAAGACGGTCAAATAATCATCATTTTATGTTGACCGGTCGATGGTACCGGTCTTGGTACCGGTCGACCGGTCAGCTCTGTGCAGCTAAGTGCGAAGATCCAGAATTGGATCTCTGTGGGTTACATTTTCCTAAACCGTAATGCCTAAACCTTCCTAATCTTAATAGGGTTACTAAACCCTAATGTTTGCCTATAAAAACACCCTTAAACCTCCTCAAATCCTTTCCATTGTCTCTCACAAACCCTAGAGAGGAGAAGGAGGTTGGAAAAGAGAGGAAGCTAGGAAGAAGAAGAAGGTGCCGCCATTACCGTTCGACGACGCTCAAGTTACGCCAGTCAACGGTAAGTATTTGAATCAATCTTCTTACCTTATGATAGTTAGGGGTGGATCAATACCATGCAAAGTAGGTATTGATCTAAAACCCCAATTGGACCTTAAAACCCTAAGTTGCCGTCAAACCCTAGATTCGAGTTCCGAGATGATATTCATCGAAATAATACTTGAATGAGTTGGGGATAACTCTAACTCAAAGATTAGACTTAGAATGGATAGGAGAAACCCTGAAAATTTAAGGAAATCGATCGACGACAGTCGAAAAACCAAGTGTATGGTCTTCCGGAGACATACCGATCGACCATTCCAGTTGCTAGTTTGCTCACAGAGCTGCAACCGGTATGTTGCGACCGGTCAGCTCTGAAAGGCTGGTTTTGGACTTTGTTGGTTTCCGACCAACGTGAAACCTTAAGGAAACTATTCTAATGAAACCATAATAATATTGTAGGATTTTGTGACTTCCCGTTTGGATCTTGCGACGTGGAGCAAGCTAACAAAAGAGCGTCAGGTAAGGGAATCTGACCTAAACCTAATAATTTATGGACAGTAAATCTTTGTTAATCACCTGAATATATATATATGATGTGTTGTTTGTGCATATTCACATGCCATTTTTTACTTTCAGTTATTATTATTGTTCATGCATTGATAGGATGTGATTGTTAAGCATGTGATTGTTTTCGTTAGTGTGTGGAGTGGGGCATGGGCCTGGGATCGCTCCTCACACTAGCACCTTTTGTAGTATTCTGTCTTAACATGCTTGGTACGGGTGGGGCATCAGGGGAAGGTCGTGGTACGATGGTCTCCGATGTTGATGCTGGCCTGGCCATGGTTATGTGGCACTGTGGTCTCCAAGGTCGATGTTGGCTTGTCCACGATGCTTTAGCTCTATCTCTATGCCGTAGGGAGTTATGTTGGGATAGGGTCTACTGCGTTATGTATCTATCCTAGTGGGTTAGTTACGGATAGGGCATCAGGGGAGGTGTGGGAATGCCTTAGCACTATCCCTTTGCCATAAACAGCTGTGCTGGGATAGAGCATACATTGATGACATATAGGATTGGTTAGTTGCGAGCCCAGTTTGCGAGCCCTGGCCAGTAGGGGCTTCGGTACTGGTATGGGTAGAGAGCATCAGGGGAGGTACGGGGGTATCTTAGCTCTATCTCTATTCCATGATGGGTGCATGTGGGCCAATGGGGGTGTGATCCATGAGGTGCCACACACTTGTGTATAGAGGTGCGGGGGCCACCAAACCTTTCTATAGCACATTGCAAACTTAAACCAGACCACAGCATAAAATTGATTGTTACTCATGCATAATATTGTGAAACTGTCTGATTGTCTTACTGAGCTAAGTTGTGAGCTCGCCCTTTGTATATATATATGTTTTTAGATGTTGATGCAGGATACACGGTGGATGACTATATGAACGCTCTGGCGTATGGTGATGTTGCTGCTCTAGGTGCACAGGCAGGAGAGGACGAGCATGACGCTTCATGCGAGTGCCCTTTCTGCGTGTACTTGTTATTGATTTTATTTATTTGTTTTAGTTATTTTCGGTTGACATTTAAAGAGATGTAATGATATTATATTTTATGATTGGATTTGAATAATGGGATATTTTATTTAAATTATCAATAGATACTCAGTTCATTTTATTTTAAGACTTCCGCTGTATTATTTATATTCTGATTGTGGTTATGTGCAACGGTTTGTATGAGTGGACACGGTCTATTCGAGATCGTGGTGTGAACCGTTGGTTCACTCACACCATTCTAGTTGGTTCAGAATTGGGGTGTGACAGCTTGACAGTCTCTAACCAAAGTGATTTTATTGATTGACCTTGGTGTTAAACTAGCAAGGGGCATTTAGTCAACTAAGTTCTTTGACTGTGCACTATGGTAGACCAAATTGGTAGAACAGCCAAGCGGCGATGAAATGTGACATGGGTTTGGCCCTTGATCTAGGCTTATGAAAAGCTCAGGGCTTTGTAACATTGTTGTGTTAATTTTGAAAGATGAATGAACCATGGCCCTAAAGTAGGCACGAGGAGCAAAGGATTCGAAGTGTTCCTTCAGACAATTTGGTGACCAAATCCTAACAGGTGAGCGACCACATTGGAATTTCTTTATCAACAAGATTGGGAGAACTGAGAAATTGGCAAAAACCAACTTAGACGGACCTACTTCTGTTGATTAGGAAGGTTAATGACTTCAGACTAGACAATAGGTCCTAGATGTAATGCTCATGATCAAGTTCAATTCCTTTACTTAGGGTATATCTATGCCCCAATGTCTGCATGTTGTGACAGACCGCTACTATAGAAGGAAACGAGCAACCTAACAAAGTTGGAACTAGGTTGAATCTGGATTGCATCTAGAATTTGACCATGCTTCCACGGTCAAGGGAAGATTGTCAGATTGATTGCAGAAAGTGACTTCTTAGATAAGCCCTTCTTGAATCTTGAAAAATGAGGGAACTGATGATTTGATGAATTTGGCTACATCCGTAACCAAGCCATGACAAAAGGATTTGAAGATAGAATTCTGTTGAAAGGCAATGATATGGAGCCCAACAGATGATGGTTTATTTAACTCCTCCGAGTATGATTCACTGGAGAGCAAGAGGGGTTCCTTTCCTTATGGAGGGTAGACTGGGTATGACACTTGTCTACATGAACCACTAGATTTTTCTATGAAGCGCCAATGAGGGCAATGCTTTAGGGTTGCATTAGGTCACCTATCCCCACTGAGGTATTATGGGTTGCTCATTAAGGTTTCTTGGGTTGCTTTTCCTTGCCAAGGTTTCTTTTATTCCCTTCATTTTTTTTCATTTTTTTTGCAAACCCCATCTTGGGTTGAATAAAGAGTCCAAATATGGTGAGGATATTGCCAAAATTATGGTCCTATCCAATGGTCTGAAACCCTTAGGGGAAATCCAAACGACATGACTTTCATGACAAATGGGTAGCCTTGCCCCACTGTTTAAGTTGACACATACATGCATTGATAGGCAGGCAGCTATTTGAATCATCACTAAAAGCGACCTTAGGGAAATGCAGTCCCACATCAAAATTAAAAATGGTGCCGAATTATGTTTTCCTTTCTTGGAGATGTTCAGATGAAACACGTGTCTTAACAAGCTACATCGAGATGCCAAATCTGTCATGATCATATCTGGGCCTGAAACCTTTAAGTTTATTGACAAGTATTGATGTTGAAGGTCTGGGAGGACTGATGTGAAACTGTCCGCATGGGTCTACCATTGGGACAGTGTTTGATTATTTGTGTAGAATGGGTTTATCTTTTCGAGAAGATCCTATTTTATTGGTTTGAGAAATGAAGGGCTTATAAGAACCTTGGAAGTTATCGGATGTAATGAACGACAGATGAGAGTTCCAGCCAGATTCCAGAATTTATACATAAAATGATGACATGATCACGAAATACAATGCCATAAAAACTGATAATAAAAAGAAGGGCTTGTGATAGAGACTCCTTGGAAGGCCGTCAGATTGATAGACGGGAGAGAGAGTTTAATGCCGATGAGAAATCTTTCTCTGACGATGAAGAAGTGATGAGATCGTCTCCTATAAAGGTGGGATGTAATTAGCCAAAATCAAAAGTCCAATCCAACATGCTGTGAATCTCGATGAACGATCGAACTTGCTATCAGGCTTTGATTGGAACTACCATCCTCTTGAAGTGAGAGGGACAATTGGCTTACTGTCGAGCTCCAATGCCATTCAACATCTTACTATTTTTTTTAGATGTGGAGGCCACATAATGCAGTACTTCGCTTGATCGCAAAGTTGAATCATGACTTTCAATATTGGATTTGAATCTTCTTCTTCCAAACATTTCCAATCAGATAGAACATCTTTACCCTAATTAGTACTCTGATCTTTTGTAAACTTTATGAACATTTGTGACTGCTCATCTAGTATCTGATTTTATCTGAATGGTGAATCCATATACTGTCCTCTGGAAATTAATCATCACTTTTTATCTGATGTGACTGCCTCCCATTATTGATGTAGATGAAACATAGGCTTGAATTTTCTTTTTCTTTTCTTTTTTTTCTCTTGGGTATTCCAATGACCTCATTCTTTGATTTTGAGATTGATCATTCATCATGTATCTCTTGCTTGTAGATGATGTACTTTGTAAGAACTTTGAAATTTCTATCCTTTTGGTGGCACATCTATCCTCCACTCATTTGTAGTGACTGGCTAACCTGCTAATATGATCTGTTACTATCTAATGCTTTCCTTGGAATCTTTTCATAGGTAGAACAAATGACAGCTTCTCTAATACATGTTTCTTGAGAGTACTCTTGTGTCTCTCGATTGATCATTTAAAGCTTTCCTAGACGGGTTGGACCTTTCTTTCTTAAGACTAGGTGGCATAGAAGTTCAAGAGACCTCTCATCATTTCAATCATCTTCAGAGTCAGAATTGACTGCGCACGTAGAATAGGAAGATGTATGAAACTGGGAGGAAATGTATGGAAGAGACAAAGCACAGAGTTTGAAATTCCAAACGGGGTGATTTTCTTTTACTTACAGGGCAGATTGGACTGGACTTGTCAACAAGCATATTAATCTTAGACCCAGACATGGATGACCTATCGAATATCGATAATAGAAAGTTGAAACAACTAGTTCGTCCAAGCGGCTCCAGTTGGGCATAACGCCTTCGACGACCCCCTTCAGTTGTTGTGGGAATAAATCTTCCTTCTGACCTCTAACAACAAGACTCATCATGCCCATCTATCAATAGGTGCAAGATACCTACCTTTTAGGGTTCCATACAATTCTCTTATTTTTTTTTCTTTTTTTTCTTCAGTTTGGGATTCATTCATAATTGGACTATTGCTTTTTAAGCTCAAGGTTACTCTGGTTCATGCCTCAGTTTGGGGTTCAATGGATTCATCAATGGACCACTTCTAATTGAGTTCAAAATCATTCTAGATTGTGCCCCAACTTGGGGATCAAGGGGTATCGCCATTGCACTACACCATTTTAAGTCCAATATTAGACTAGTTTATGCCTCCGCTTAGGGGATTCAATGGATTTCTTCATTAGACCACACTTAATTTGGGTCTAAGGTCAATTTGGTCCATGCTCCAGTTTAGGGCATAATGGCTTTCCTCATTAGACCGCACTCAATTTGGATTCAAGTCAATCTGGTTCATGACCAGCTTAGGGCTCAATGGCTTTTCGCATTGGACAGCACTCAATTTGGGTCCAAGGTCAATTTGGTTTATGCCTAACTTAGGGCTCAAGGGCTTTCCTCATTGGACCACGCTCAATTTGGGTCCAAGTTCAATTTGGTGCATGCCCCAGTTTATGGGTTAAGGGTTTCATCATTGGACCATTCCCTAGCCGTGATTCTGGTTCCTATCCTAGCCTAGGGTACATTGGATCTCTTCTTTGGTTTAACCTACTGCTCGGAAAAATTCCATTCCTTCTCTTTGAATAATGAGAAATAGGAGGGCAAATCTTTGGATTCTAGCATTTCCTTGGCCAATGGGGCAGAAATGCCCGAGATGGGATAGCACTATCATAGCTAAAGTTTCATGTTTTCCTGATGACTCCAGAATCTGGAATTGATCGTTACTAACAGGCAATGAGGAATGCTTCTCATTCGCCATTTCTAATGAGCAATCCTAACTTGTAGCACTGGGCTATGATGGACATGGATCAGACTCTAATTGATAGAGCCAGAGGTGATTTTGAATCGGTCTCTGATAGATAGAGACAATGTTAACTTTGAACTGGTCTCTAATTGATAGAGATCAAGATTGACTTTGAATTGGTCTCTGATTGATAGAGATCATGATTGACTTTGAATTGGTCTTTGATTGATAGAGATTAAGATTGACTTTGAATTGGTCTCTAATTGATAGAGATCAAGATTGACTTTGAATTGGTCTCTAATTGATAGAGATCAAGATTGACTTTGAATTGGTCTCTGATTGATAGAGGTCAAGATTAACTTTGTATTGGTCTCTGATTGATAGAGACAAAGATTGCTTGAGTTGGGCTCCGATTGATAGAGGCCAAGGATGACAATCATGGATTGAACTCTAATTGCTAGAGATGATGGATTGATTGAGTTGAAATGACTAAAATTCTCTTCGACTCCTTCATGAAATGGAACATGGACCAGAGGTAATGGTTGAACAGGCCTAGAGGCTAACACATGCTCACATTGAGTTCATATGAATGGAACCTTTCTTAGTTCCAACATGAATTGGAACCTGAACAGGAGTTGACGGTTGGAAAAGCCTAGGGGCTAATTAAATTCAAATGAATGGAACTCTTCTTAGTTCCAACATGAATCAGAACCTGAACCAAAATTGATGGTCGGATAAGCCTATTGGCTAATTGAATTCAGATAAATGGAACTCTTCTTAGTTCCAACATGAATCAGAACCCTAACCAAAGTTAATGGTTGGCCAATGGAACTTTTCTTAGTTCCAACATGAATCAGAACTCTAACCAAAGTTGATGGTCGGATAAGCCTAGTGGCTAATTGAATTCAAATAAACAAAACTTTTCCTAGTTCCGACATGAATCAGAACCCTAACCAAAGTTGATGGTTGGATAAGCCTAGTCGCTAATCAAATTCAGATGAATGGGACTCTTCTTAGTTACAACATGAATCAAAACCCTAACCAAAGTTGATGGCTGGATAAGCCTAGTGGCTAGTTGAATTCAGATGAATGGAACTTTTCACAGTTTCGACATGAACCAGAACCTAAATAGGAGGTGAAGGGTGAAAAAGCCTAGGGGCCAAATGCCTCCTCTATTTTAGTATGATCTAGGAGTGATGATTGAACCTACCTAGGGGTTAAACCTTTCTTCAGTTCTGAGATGAACCAGAAATGGTGGTTGAATCTGGGACTGAATATTTCTTTGATTATGAGATGAACTGGATGTGATTGAATCTGCCTAGAGGCTAAATCTTTCCTTGATTCTGGATGAATCGAATGATGATTGGACCTACCTAGGGGCTGAATCTTTCCTTCAGTTTTGAGATGAACCAGAAATGGTGGTTGAATCTGGGACTGAATATTTCTTTGATTCTTAAATGAACTGGATCTGATTGAATTTGCCTTGCGACTGAATCTTTCCTTAATTTTGGATGAACCAAAATGATGATTGGACTGCCTAGGAGCTTAATCTTTCTTTAATTCAAAGGTGAATAGGGAACAATGATTGGATTTGCCTAGGGGCTGAATCTTTCCTTAATTCAAAGGTGAATAGGAAACAATAATTGGATTTGCCTAGGGGCTGAATCTTTCCTTAATTCAAAGGTGAATAGGGAACAATGATTGGATTTGCCTAGGGGCTAAATCTCTCCTTAAGTCAGAGGTGAATCGAGAAGGTGATTAGATTTACCTAGGGGCTGGATCTTTCCTTAATTCTGAGGTAAATCAAGAACGGTGATTGGATTTGCCTAGGGGCTGGATCTTTCCTTGTTTCAGAGGTGAATGGAGAATGATGATTTGATTTGCCTCGGGACTAAATCATTCCTTAATTCTGAGATGAATTGAGAATAGTGATTGGATTTGCCTAGGGACTGAATCATTCCTTAATTCAAAGATGAATCGAGAACTATGATTGGATTTGCCTAGGGGCTGAATCTTTCCTTAATTCTGAGGTACATTGAGGACTATGATTGGATTTTCCTAGGGGCTGAATCTTTCCTTAATTTTGAGGTAAATTGAGAATAGTGATTGGATTTGCCTAGGAGCTGAATCTCTCCTTAATTATGAAATGAACTGAATATGATATTTGAGTAGGCCCAGGGACTAACTGTACAGGAATATTGTAAACTTTTTCAAGTATAGGTGCTTGTCGCTGCCTAAATTGAATGTCCTATTGCACCAGATTGACTGAGTTATTGATTGTGTTCCCAAATCTGGTTGCCTTCTTTCTTACAAAATTTGATGTTCAATCAAGATCTAGATTCATGACTTCCATTGATTCATTTAGAAAGATAACATGGATGGATCTCAAGGTGGGAGATCAAGACAATTCTCTAGTTGTAGAGGCCTCTCACCCTAAAAGGGTGGATATGGTTACAATTTGATTCTCTTTTCTAAAGGCATTAAAATCCAATGGAGAAATATCAAGATTCTAGACATCTAGAGGAACGGAAGAAGTCACATGCACAATCAAAGATGACTTAACCAAACAAAGTTAGCTAGCTCATAAGGGCGATTGGGTAAACATTATCCGAGTCAATTTAGTTGAATTTGGTTAAGCCATTTATTCGGTCTTGGGACCTCGTGATTCTAAAAATGGATAATCAGTGGTACCAAGGTCTGGCCACTTGGGTTATCGAATTCAATGAAATTAAAATAGATATATTAATCTGTCGTCCTTATTAGGGATGGTTAGCAAAAGTGATTCATGGAGGAACAAACTAGTAAATTTCTTTTTTTTACTATGGTATCTATGTCTTGATAGGGATTTTCTGCTCATTTTTTGAAATCGACGTGTTAACAATGAGAGATTTGACACATCGAGCTTACTTAATGGAGGGTGTATAGTGACCGTCTACTATGATGTAGAACAGGTGTATACATACCTCATACTCTCAATGGGTGAGAGTTCAAGATGCTCATCGTGTAGATTCTAACATGTTGACCAATCGAGGACAAAAATGGGCAGAATTTTGACATCTCGAACATGGATGTCATGGTTAAGCAGATTTTACTGGGTCGATTCAGGGATGAATAAAAAATAACAAACATTGGACTATAATCTAGGTTAAGACAGAAAAGACTACCTTAACAAGGACGGGGTAACCTATCACCGAATGCATGATGAATAATGGGCCCCCAATCCCTTTATATACTATGTTGCAAGGATCCAAGCGACGTGGAGTAGCATAATGTATTCTTAGGCGGACCAAAGAAATGCTCGTTAGAGGCTGCTCACCAGTCGTGGTCTCACAAAGTACAGGCCAAGGTAGTGTGTTTTGCCTAGCAGGCTGCTCCATCTGCATGGGATCCGGTTCGGCTACTCGCACAAATGAGTGACTGAACCCATTCCCCCCCAAAACAATATTATACAAGCATAAATATAGTATCCTAAGAGCTAGCATCCAATTCACACAAGGAAAGTTTTCATTTAGGATTCCAATGTTTATATCCTCGATGGAGTCGCCACTGTGAGGACAAAGATTGAAAATCTTAGAAATCGCCACCTAGATTAAGGTCTAGGACCTTAGAAAATGTGAAATCTCACCCTAAGGTAAAACTTCGATTGACTCATGACCCTTAAATTGGATTTCTGGTCCATCAGAGATTGGGTAAGCGTCAGGTTACGATTATGGGAAGGGGTTAGGCACCCAAACCGTCCGATCGAGATCAGTCTCCTATACTTTTCCTATGCTAGACTCTATCCATTAAACTGAACCAAACCAAGTGGTTTGATATCATTGAACCGAATCTGTATCCATCAGATTGTCTACGTATTACGAAATTATTTCAAAAATCAGGTTCACCATTGTAGTTCAGGTGTGATTAAAGTTTATGATTGTGATTTATGCTTGTGCATGATTAAGTTCATTGTTCAAGTTGAAGTTTATGCTTGAAAGATTAAGAAATCCTATGGGTTAGGATCTGGATAGTCCATACGAACTGATAGATAGTCCTAGTGGATCTAAGAATGGATAATCCTTTCTGGGTCTAAATGTGGATAACCCTATTTGGGTCAAAATGTAGATAACTCTTTCTTGGTTGGAATGTGGATAACCTTATTTGGGTCAATATATGGGTAAATATCCTAGTGATTATTGGATAGTGTAAGACCCGTGTCAAACTAAACCGGTCTTACCACCTTGAACCAGGTTTACCCATCATGGTCGAGTCAAGTGGACCAAGGGCGTGATGGAGATCGAGATCCCAGGTATAAAATCGACCCAAAAACACTTAATTTTAGGGGAGGGTCGCATACCCAGCCAAGTAGGGTCGGACCTCCCAAAACAGAATGTCAGACCCTCAGATTTGAAGGGAGGGTCGGACAGCTTAGGACCCTAGGGTCGACGGGATCATCGACCCTCCCATCGACCCTCGGTTTCTGCCGAATATAGAAATTAGGAAATTTCCTAATTTTCGATTGGGATTCTTTCCAAATCTCAATGGGACTATTATAGGACATTCCTACTCTATTTAAAGGACGTCCCTAAGCCACTTTCACTCCTTTCACAACCCTAATTGAATTGAGAGAAAGAGAGAAGAAGGAAAACAGGAAGAAAGGAGACAAGGAGGAAGACTTAGCAAAAAGGAGAAGAGTTACAGAGAAAGATTAATCTTCTCAGGTATGGATACTAATTCTATGAGTTTCTACAGACCTTAGGGTAGTTATTGATGAGAATGGGATTTCGGAGAAACCCAAACCATCCATTCATGGTTAGGTTTTCATGGAAAACCATAGGATGATGCATGAAAACTATTTAGATGGATTATACATGGTTCTAGACCATGGAGTGACTGTTGAATGAATGTAGGAAGCAAGCCATAGGACCCCAAACACGAAGAGTGGATTTAAAAGTGGAAATTGGACCAGAGTGGATCGAGGGTCGCACCGAGGGTCGATAGACCATCCGACCCTAGGTGTTTCTGACCATCGACCCTCAGCAATCGGGAAGTCCAGAATGAGGGGAGGGTCGATAGACCCATCGACCCTAGCATCGACCCTAGCATCGACCCTCAGTTGACAGAATGGTTTTAAATTCCGAATTAATTTTAATTAAATTCTATCAACTTTGTTAGGTTTGCTAGCAATATAATAACGTTATAACGGTGATTCTAAAGCTTGGAAAAATATCTTTTAGCAAGCTAAGGTGAGGAACCTTAACTCCAAACTAAATTGGTTAATAATAAACTATTTTCTATTTCTTGAGTCCTATGCTATGTTTGATTCTATGCAAATATGTTGTAATGTGCATACATCATGCCATCTAATATTTCTATTACTTGTTCATGCATATTTACTTTATTGTTTATAACATGATGATGATGATGATGATAGGAATAGGCATGTGCTTGTATGTGTGTGGTTGATGTACTTGGTGCAAGCGAGTATCAGGGGAGGTGTGATGAGAACGTCAATAAACGTTAACCTTTGGCGGGTCTCAGCACTTTAGCTCTATCTCTAACTCAAGTCTTGTGCATTGACATCGTCGTATCGCCATTACCTTAGCAGAACTATTATGTCGTAGGGTATCAGGGGAGGTGGTCTCGGTCCTTGAGTCCTATACTCTACCGGGGGGCCTTAGCTCTATCTCTATGGATGTTCTGAGGGATGCTGGGGTGAGGCCTTGGATACACTGTTTGGCATTGGGATTGGTTAGTAGCGAGCCCAGTTTGCAAGCCCTCGCTAACAGGGGCTTACGTGTTGGTATAACATTATATAGCAATAAACGTTAACCTTTGTTGTATAATGTTATGGTAGGGTGGATGGGGACGACAATAAACGTTAACCTTCGGGCGGGCTTCCACACCCTGTGTATAGAGGCGGTATCAATAAACGTTAACCTTTGACCACCCAACCTTTCTATTGCACATTGCAAACTATAAATCAGACCAAATATATAAATTGACTTTTTGCATGCATATGTATTGTTGCATTGTTTTGGCTACTCACTGAGCCGTGTTGTGTGCTCACCCCTTGTCGTCGAATATTTTTAGTTGATAATGCAGGTTACACGGTGGAAGATTATATGAACGCGTCTGCGTACGGGAATATAGCAGCAATGGACGCTGGAGCTGAAGATGATACACACGACTTCTCTTGCGAGTGCAACTCGTGTGTATTTGATTAGATATTTTTATAAGTTTCTTTATTTGGATTTATTAAAGACTTGTATTGATATTTACTTATGTCCCGGTTGATACAGAATAATTTTCTATAAAATTATTAATATCATCTTAGTTCTCAGTTCATTTATTTATAAGATTTCCGCTATTGTGTATTTACTCTGATTATGATTGTGGATGCGTGTAAGTTTGGATAACGCGGGGATAGCCTATTAGAGATCTTGGTTGAACCATTGGTTATTTAGCGGTTCATCACACCATTCTGAACAGTGCAGAATTGGGGTGTGACAACTTGGTATCAGAGCTTCTCAGGCTTTGCCCGCCGAACTGACACACATTCAAGACCATTGTGAACTGAGATAGGATAAATTAAAAGCTTTAATACAAACACACTGTAAGCACAAGTGATGATTGAAACCGAATTAAAAAGAGAATAATGCATCTATTAAAGGGAAAACCAGTTACATACAATGAGTGAGAGAAACAAAACGTATATACATCGCTAAAGCAGAGTACAGTCCACAACTCGGACAGTTACTCTGTAGTACAGGAAAAACAAAAAGTACAATCAGGAAGCGGGAGGCGAAGGAGGAGGTGGAGCCTCACGATCTCTGTCATAGTCCTCAGCATAGACTTTAGTCAACCAGGCTATCTGAGTCTGGGTCGTCTGTAGACTAGCTGTGAGATCAGCTACTCTCCTGTCAGTCGCACGCTGGATCTCCATGAGCTCACCTATCCGCGCGTCAGATGTGTGCTGAGCAGCCAACAGCTCATCCACTCTCATGCGCTGAGCATCTAGCAGCTCATCCATCCTCAGATCAGATCTGCGATGAGCATCCCTGATCTCCTGCAGCATCTCCATCATGGCTGAAGGTGGAAGTGAAGGCTCAGCCGAGTGAGAAGGACCAGCCTCAGGTGCAGGAGCCGCCGCAGAAGATGTACCAATTTCAGCCGCATGTGTGGGTGATGGCGGTGGTATCGCATCGACATCCATATACATGTGATTGTCATCGTCGATCGGATCCCCACCAGCCCTAGCAGCAGCCTCAACATCAGCCATCTCAACCCGAGTGTGAGGACGCACCATCGCGTTCCTCTCCTCATCGCTAACCTCTGCATCTCGCAGCCCCATCTTGCAGATAGCCTCCCAATCTAGAGGCGACGAGAAGGTCTTCTCTTGGATCTTCTCATCCACCAGATCCACCCCCAGACGGGTCAATAGCACTGTAATCATGCGTCCATAGGGTAGATTACCCTTATGACCGGACAATGTGGCACTAATCATCGTCCGCATGATGATGTAAGGAAGGCAGACCGTCCCGGCGAGTGCAGATGCGATAGATCAAGAACTCGGGTCAGCTGAGACACCCTCTCATAATGCCCACTCTGCGGGATCAGATTATGCTTTGGATAATTTTGCGAAAACCCGTGGAGCTGGACGCAAGTAGCAAGCCCTCATCCGCCATCTATCGGGACGGAGCAAGCGGTTGTCGATCTCTGCTCTCATCTCCATCTCAACAAACTGTGGCTCTCCCGGCGCACAGTACACCATAAGGCCATCATAGGTAATGCCCAACAGATTGGCCAGCTGCCGATAATCAAAGGAGATGTGCACCCCCTTGACGTAGCTGGTGTTGCACAACTCCTGACCGTGCTCAACGTCATTGTAATTCCCCACCACCTGAAGATTACAATAGAACTGGCGCACCAAATCTGGACAGGTGCACGCATCGTATGTGATGACAGGGAGCCACCCCATATCACCAAATGCTCCCTCTACATTGAACAAGGCTAGCTCAGCTAATTTCACCATGCGACCCCCTTCCACTTTCTTACGGGCATAGTCAGCATACTGTGCCTCAGCTTCATTTGAATGGAAGCGAAGTGGATCACGCAATCTTGGCACTTTGGTACGGGCCATAGTATCTACAAAATAAGAAGGAGAAAAGAAACAAGGAGTTAGTAGGATAAAAATCCGAAATTTGATTTAATAACGATGTAAGTTGACCATAAAGTGCCATTTTTCACCATACAAGTGGGCACAAGAACTTACGTAGGTTAAAACATATCCTACAACCCACATGCAGTAGGAAATTTTAACTGACGATGTCCAATTTGAAGAAATTCAAGAAAAATCGAAAATGTCGACAAATTAGGGCAAAAAGAGAAAATTTTAAGTTTCTCGATAACCAACCGATGAAACTCAAAAATTTTTGAGGGCTTTCGTTCCTCAAGACCCCAATAACAAAAGCCCCCAATAAAAATCGAATTTTTACGGTTGGAAAGAGTTTAATTTGGAAAATACGAGCTAAATGGGCAAAAACTTAGAAAAGAAAACCTAAAAACAGGTAAAGGTGAGAGGATATACCTGTAGGGATGACGTGGACGTCGAAACCCAGAGTTAAACCGACCAAGAACAGGGAAGTAGCACTGTAGCAACTCGGAGAGAAGAGGCGAGTCGAAACGGAGGAGGAATAGTGAGAAATGACCCAAAATCGGATCTTAAAAATCTGATTTTTGGTCCGAGGGTCGGACAATTCGACTGACATCATCGACCCTCGGATCGACCCTCCCATCGACCCTCGGCTCTCGGGAATCTGACAGAAAATCGAGGGTCGGACTGAGGGTCGGACACCCATAGACTCTCATCGACCCTCAGCTCTCGGGAAGGACAGGTTATTCCCAGGGTCGAATACCCAGGGTCGGACATACCAGCGACCCTCACCATCGACCCTGCATAGAAAAGACAGTATTTTTTTTTATAAAATGAGTTAGAAGTTGAAATTTCTTATCGGTTAGTATGCCTACATGATATATAAATGAGTTCTAACCTACCTTGATGAATTTTCAGGCACCGACAATCACCGAAAGGAATTATATCTGGCCGTAGAGTTACCCGACAGACCCGAAATACAGTCCCACCACCACCAGTGGAGGAGACTAGTCAAGAGAATAACCATGCACAGGGTAATCCAGAACCAGCAGGCCCTACAAATTTGCCACCTCCACCACCGGAGCTAGCAACCCGTGGTTATGAATCGGCACAACAGACTACAGCAAATGCAACACGCACAAGCTCAAATGCAGGTTGCAATGGGAGTTATGTTTCAAGCCACTCGGGCTACAACCATGCACCCCCGGGCAAGCTAGTGCAGCACCAGTGGGTAATCACCCAGCTCAACAGACACCTCAACAACCGGCTGCACCAATTCCAGTGCAAGTCCCAGAAGCAGCCCAAGGGAACTATCAGTATCCACCCCCTATGTTTGGGGCATACTAAAATCAACTGGATCACTCCCGATTAGTGGAGAGATTTTTGAAGATGAAACCTAAGGAATTCAACGGCAAGCCGTCGATCCCATCGTGGCCAGCACCTTTGGATAGACGAGATGGAGAGGAACTTCCTTATGATGACTATCACCGAGGAAGAGAAAGTACTACGCGCCACCTTCATGCTCAAAGGCGACGCACACCATTGGTGGAAATCTACAAAGACGTATTTATTGACCAAGCACGCCCTACTGACATGGGCTATATATAAGGAAGCATTCTTCGAGAAGTATTTCCCAAGAAGCTTCAGAGATTCAATGGAGAAGGAATTTCTGAGTCTGTACTAGGGGCAGATGTCCGTAGACTCATATCAACAGTGCTATGAAGAGCTGTTTTTCTTCGCACCGGCTAGTATGCAGGAAGAAGATACCAAAACTCGAAGGTTTGTCGCGGGACTAAGAGGAAGCATAAGAGAAAATGTTCTGGGCTTAGAGAAGAAAATCTACAACGAAGCTGTCCAGATTGCTCGAGTGATCGAATCGAGCCAGAAGGAGAGTTATTTCTCCTAGAACAGAGGCATCAAGAGACCAGCCGGAAACTCCTACAACGGAGGCAATAATAGGACGTATAAACCTTTTCGTCCTCAGAATTTTGCCACTGCACCAAAGTCTACTTCCGCAGCTCAACCACAGCCAAAGCCAAATTCTAAAGCCCCGAAGTGTTATAACTGCAACCAACCAGGGCATATGGCAAGAGAATGCCCAAAACCCAAGAAGCAGTTACATCAAGGATGGGTATATGCCGTTACATCAGAGGATGCAGCCGCATCGCCCGATGTGGTCACAGGTATGACCTAAATTTTTAAGATTATAATTTCATTGATTGAGCATGTAGACTAAGTAAAAACGAATCACAGGTATTGTACCTATCAATGGCGTACCAGCCAGAGTACTCTTTGATTCAGGAGCTACGCATTCATTTATATCTGTATCGTTTGGGAAGAAGACCAATTTATCCATCAAAACATTAGACTACAAGTTACTTGTACGGCCACCGATGGGATTAGAAGTGGAATTAGAGAAAGGTTATGGGCCATGTCCAGTTCTCATTGGCGAGAAAACCTTGGATGCAACTTTAATACAACTTGAGATGGCAAACTTCGATGTCATCTTGGGAATGGACTGGTTAGCTCGGCATTCTGCAAATCTGTTATGCACCGAGAAGAAGCTAACGTTCAAAGACAAAGAAGGAGCAGAATTCAGTTTCTCGGGAACCAAACTTCCCAGGAGACGCAAGCACATACTCTAAGCATTAAAGGCTAAGAAGTGCCTTGAAAAGGGAGCCGTCGGATATCTAGTATCAGTGGTCGACCTAACCAAGGACGCACCACGAATGGAAGATATTGACGTCGTATGGGATTACCCAGATGTATTTTCGGAGGAACTACCCGGATTGCCGCCCGACCGTGTCATGGAGTTTGTAATAGACCTGATACCTGGAGCCACACCGGTATCAAAAGCACCGTATAGAATGGCTCCTACTGAACTGAAGGAATTAAAAGTGCAATTACAAGAACTGCTGGATAAGGGTTATATTAGACCCAGCATATCTCCATGGGGAGGACCGGTGTTGTTCGTAAAGAAGAAGGATGGTAGTGTTCGATTATGTATCGACTATTGAGAGTTGAATAAGCTGACAATCAAGAATCGATATCCACTACCCAGGATCGATGACTTGTTCGATCAGTTACAAGGAGCGACGGTATTTTCAAAGGTCGATCTTCGATCAGGCTATCATCAGCTGAAGATTAAAGAAGGTGACATTCTGAAGACAGCTTTCAGGACAAGATACGGATATTATGAGTTCTTAGTGATGTCCTTTGGATTAACTAATGCACCGACAACATTCATGGAACTTATGAACCAAGTTTTCCACGATATGTTGGATACGTCGGTTATAGTATTTATTGATGACATATTGGTATATTCCAAGGACAAGGAAACCCATGTCAAGAACCTAAACGCAGCCCTACAGCGTTTAAGGAAAGAGAAGTTATACGCCAAATTTTCAAAGTGTGAGTTTTGGCTAAGTGAAGTCGCCTTTCTAGGCCATGTAGTATCCGCAGAAGGAATCAAAGTGGATCCCAGTAAGATCGAGGCTATTGTGAAGTGGGAAGCACCAAAGAGTGTTTCAGAAATTAGAAGTTTTCTGGGTCTAGCTGGATATTATCGGAGATTCGTAGAAGACTATTCTCGGATTGCCGTACCTCTCACCAGTTTGACCAAGAAAGGAGAAAAATTTGTATGGACGGATAAGTGTGAAAAGAGTTTTCAAACACTGAAGACCAGATTGATATCCGCCCCAATTTTGACCATTTCTGTTCCTAACAGACATTTACCTTATACACTGATGCATCGGGATTGGGACTAGGATGTGTGCTTATGCAAGGAGAGCAAGTAATTGCGTATGCCTCGAGACAGTTGAAGGTACATGAGAAAAATTACCCCACCCATGATTTGGAGTTAGCGGCAGTTGTACATGCTGTCAAGATATGGAGACATTATTTATATGAGGAGAAATTTCAGATTAAGTCGGACCATAAAAGTCTTACTTATCTATTTAATCAGAGAGAGTTGAATATGAGACAAAGAAGATGGCTGGAATTATTGAAAGACTATGATTGCGATATCCAGTATCATCCGAGTAAAGCGAACGTGGTAGCAGATGCATTGAGCAGAAAAGCAATGATTAAATCTCAAGGAGAATTAGCACGACTGCAGCAATGTGTACCAACGGGAAGGTGTTTAATCACGGCAACGAACAACATGTGATAGATACAACGGATGAATCAGCTAGCCAAGGGTTTATTCATCAATTTTCAAATATGTTCGCGGCATTGAAGATTATATCGGATATAGTGGACGAAGTGAAGACAGCTATCAAAGCAGATCCTTATCTGAGAACGGTACAAGAAGATATTGAGAAAGGTAGGACTAACCCTGAGTTCACCTTGGACGAAGAAAAAGTATTGAAATACAAAGGAAGAATATGTGTACCCGAAATAGAAAATGTAGACATTAGACACCGACTGATGAAGGAAGCCCACACTACCATCTACTCGATACATCCTGGAAGCACAAAAATGTGTCATGATCTAAAGAAACTGTATTGGTGGAGGGGAATGAAAGCAGATGTAGCTAAGTTCGTGTCTCAATGCCTAAATTGTCAAAAGGTAAAGGCGGAACGACAAAGACCCGCAGGACTGTTACAACCATTACCGGAACCAGCATGGAAATGGGACTGCATCACTATGGACTTTTTCACAGGACTACCATTGACTCCTCGAGTAGTTGACGCAGTTTGGGTGATTGTGGACCGTCTAACTAAAACAGCTCGCTTCATACCGATACGACCCCAGTATATACTGGAAAGGTTAGCAAAGCTGTATGTGGATAATATTGTTCAGTTACACGGTGTACCAGAAAGCATTGTGTCCGATAGAGATCCACGATTTACTTCTAAATTTTGGGAAGGACTGCAAAAGGCTATGGGTACAACATTGAAGTTCAGTACTGCATTCCACCCACAGACAGACGGACAGTCAGAGCGTACAATCCAGATTCTAGAAGATATGCTACGAGCATGTGTGATTGATTTCAAAGGATCATGGGACGAAAAGTTACCATTGATCGAGTTCGTCTATAACAACAGCTATCAGGCTACTATACAGATGTCACCTTATGAAGCATTGTATGGCAGGAAGTGTCGAACTCCCTTGTTTTGGAATGAAGTTGGAGAATGTAGTATTATTGGACAGGAATTTGTGGAAGAGACTTGTCGAGTGATCGACATCATCAAGGAGAGAGTGAAAATAGCTCAGAACCGTCAGAAGCAATATGCAGATACTCGACGAAGAGATCTAGAGTTCACCGTAGGTGATAAAGTATTTTTGAAGGTATCGCCTATGCGAGGATTGAAAAGGTTCGGATAAAAAGGGAAACAAAGTCCAAGATATGTCGAGCCATATGAAATTCTAGCTAAGCGTGGAAAAGTAGCTTATCAGTTAGCACTACCACCATCTATGTCAAGTGTGCATGACGTATTTCACATATCCTTATTGAAGAAGTATGTCAAAGACCCAACACATGTTTTGACAGTGGATTTGCCAGAATTGACTGATGATTTGATATTTGAAGTAACAACAACGGAAATCACTAGTCGAAAGGTTCAACGTCTACGCAACAGAGATATCTACTATGTTAAGGTCACATGGAAAAGTAGAGGCATGGAAGAAGTTACATGGGAAGAAGAAAATGCTATGCGGAAGCAATACCCTCATTTATTTAATTCAGAAGGTACGTCCAATTTCGAGGACAAAATTTTTATAAGTTGGGGGGAGTTGTAAGACCCGTGCCAAACTAACCCGGTCTTACCACCTTGAACCAGGTTTACCCATCATGGTCCAGTCAAGTGGACCAAGGGCGTGATGGAGATCGAGATCCCAGGTATAAAATCGACCCAAAAACACTTAATTTTAGGGGAGGGTCGCATACCCAGCCAAGTAGGGTCGGACCTCCCAAAACAGAATGTCAGACCCTCAGATTTGAAGGGAGGGTCGGACAGCTTAGGACCCTAGGGTCGACGGGATCATCGACCCTCCCATCGACCCTCGGTTTCTGCCGAATATAGAAATTAGGAAATTTCTTAATTTTTGATTGGGATTCTTTCCAAATCTCAATGGGACTATTATAGGACATTCCTACTCTATTTAAAGGACGTCCCTAAGCCACTTTCACTCCTTTCACAACCCTAATTGAATTGAGAGAAAGAGAGAAGAAGGAAAACAAGAAGAAAGGAGACAAGGAGGAAGACTTAGCAAAAAGGAGAAGAGTTACAGAGAAAGATTAATCTTCTCAGGTATGGATACTAATTCTATGAGTTTCTACAGACCTTAGGGTAGTTATTGATGAGAATGGGATTTCGGAGAAACCCAAACCATCCATTCATGGTTAGGTTTTCATGGAAAACCATAAGATGATGCATGAAAACTATTTAGATGGATTATACATGGTTCTATACCATGGAATGACTGTTGAATGAATGTAGGAAGCAAGCCATAGGACCCTAAACACGAAGAGTGGATTTAAAAGTGGAAATTGGACCAGAGTGCATCGAGGGTCGCACCGAGGGTCGATAGACCATCCGACCCTAGGTGTTTCTGACCATCGAACCTCAGCAATCGGGAAGTCCAGAATGAGGGGAGGGTCGATAGAACCATCGACCCTAACATCGACCCTCAGTTGACAGAATGGTTTTAAATTCCGAATTAATTCTAATTAAATTCTATCGACTTTGTTAGGTTTGCTAGCAATATAATAACGTTATAACGGTGATTCTAAAGCTTGGAAAAATATCTTTTAGCAAGCTAAGGTGAGGAACCTTAACTCCAAACTAAATTGGTTAATAATAAACTATTTTCTATTTCTTGAGTCCTATGCTATGTTTGATTCTATGCGAATATGTTGTAATGTGCATACAGCATGCCATCCAATATTTCTATTACTTGTTCATGCATATTTACTTTATTGTTTATAACATGATGATGATGATGATGATAGGAATAGGCATGTGCTTGTATGTGTGTGGTTGATGTACTTGGTGCGAGCGAGTATTAGGGGAGGTGTGATGAGAACGTCAATAAACGTTAACCTTTGGCGGGTCTCAGCACTTTAGCTCTATCTCTAACTCAAGTCTTGTGCATTGACATCGTCGTATCGCCATTACCTTAGCAGAACTATTATGTCGTAGGATATCAGGGGAGGTGGTCTCGGTCCTTGAGTCCTATACTCTACCGGGGGGCCTTAGCTCTATCTCTATGGATATTCTGAGGGATGCTGGGGTGAGGCCTTGGATACACTATTTGGCATTAGGATTGGTTAGTAGCGAGCCGAGTTTGCAAGCCCTCGCTAACAGGGGCTTACGTGTTGGTATAGCATTATATAGCAATAAACGTTAACCTTTGTTGTATAATGTTATGGTAGGGTGGATGGAGACGACGATAAACGTTAACCTTCGGGCGGGCTTCCACACCCTGTGTATAGAGGCGGTGTCAATAAACGTTAACCTTTGACCACCCAACCTTTTATTACACATTGCAAACTATAAACCAAGACCAAAGATATAAATTGATTTTTGCATGCATATGTATTGTTGCATTGTTTTGGCTACTCACTGAGCCGTGTTGTGTGCTCACCCCTCGACGTCGAATATTTTTAGTTGATGATGCAGGTTATACAGTTGAAGATTTTATGAACGCGTCAGCGTATGGGAACGTAGCAGCTATGGAAGTTGGAGCTGAAGACGATACACACGACTCCTCTTGCGAGTGCAACTCGTGTGTATTCGATTAGATGTTTTTTTTTAGGTTTCTTTATTGGATTTATAGGACATGTATTTGGTACTTAATTATTTATGTCTCAGTTTGAACACAGAATAATTTGCTATTATTTATGAATACCATTTTAGTTCTTAGTTCATTTATTTACAAGACTTCCGCTATTGTGTATTTACTCTGATTATGATGGTGAGTATATGAAGGTTCAGGTAACGCGGGGATAGCCTATTTGAGATCCTGGTTGAACCGTTGGTTATTTAGCGGTTCATCACACCATTCTGAACAGTGTAGAATTGGGGTGTGACAGATAGTCCATGTGGACTATGGTTTCGATCTGAATTTGGGATTCTCCCAAATGGCCTACGTATCCTAGGGTTTGTCCTAGAAATCAGAATTCACGTAGTTCGAAGCAATGATGGGTAGTCATCCTAGTGGATCTATGGTAGTCCGAGTGAACTAAGGTGTGGATCCGAATTTGGGTTTCTCCCAAATAGCCTACGTATCCTAAGGTTTGCCCTAGGAATCAGAATCCGCGTAGTTTGGGTTTCTGGGTTAAATGGGAATGGATATCCTGATGGATCTATGGATAGTCCGAGTGGACTAAAATGTGGATCAAAATTTAGGTTTCTCCCAAATAGCCTAGTATCCTAAGGTTTGCCCTAGGAATCAGAATCGACATAGTTGGGACTAATAAACCATTCTGGGTCGAAATGGGGGTGGATATCCTAGTGGATCTATGGATAGTCCGAGTGGACTAAGGTGTGGATTCAAATTTTTGATTCTCCCAAATGGCCTACGTGTCCTAGGGTTTGCCATAAGAATCAGAATCCGCATAGTTCTGGATGATGGAATAACCTGTTCTAGGTTAGAATGTGAGAACTGGTTCTAGGTTTAGGAATGAGAACCTATTTTAGGTTTAGGGTTTACTGAGAGGTGGAAATCATCCTGAATTACCCTTTTCATCCTAAGTTCTAATTTTGGAAGGTTTGGCGAAGCATTCTCTTTCTTTATTAAGAGTTTTTTATTCCCATTATGCCTTTCCCAAGAATGTGGGTGCCTAAATACATGTCACCACACCTAATATGTTTGCTAGGTGTACAGATATGGCAGTTCGATTAGGGTGCAAGATAAATTAAGTTATTATCGTAAATAGAATATTCTAAGCATGGCATATATGAAATTTATGGTAACTATCACAAAATATAGTAAGATTATGAAAATCTTCCTAATATGGCATGCATTGTAAATAAGGTAATAACCTAATATGGCAAGATCTAATATGCTAATCTAAGCATGACAAGACCTAATATGGCAAGATCTAATGTGCATCTATATATATCAATATGGTAAGTACCAATAATAGAATACAAATATGACATGAATTTTTTCAAAAAAAAAAAAGATCTTATATGTTATTTTCTAAGCATAGTAAGACTTAAAAATGGTAAGAAATTAAGATTTTATTAAATATGATAAAAAATTTATTTATTCTACCAAATATATAGCAACATATGGAATATGGAAAATATGGTATGCACAATCCAAACAAGCATATGATTGCTCCAAATATAGCCATTTATCCAAATATGATAGAATTTGCTAAAACAACCAATTTGCATGTTACAATGAATGAGACTTCAATGAAACCTTTTTTTAAAAAGTGCAAAATTATTAAAAAAAAACATATGTTCAATGTTCTTTGAAAAATTATAATTTTTATAAAGATATTTGGAAAGATTAATGACTCAAAATTTTCAATAATGTGACACAAGGTTTTAGATAATGGATAAAGCATTGAACTGTATTCAGATTTTGTTACATTACACAAGAATGACCATAAGTAGGTCATTCGTAACTCAAATTAAGCTCAACTTTTTTCATGGAAAGATGATCAATATATTATATTTAATATGAAGGAGTTCAATCCCAACAGAGAGCAAAAATAGGTCAAAGATATGTCCTATGACCGGACATGTCATTGGTCAAATCTGTTCCAGATTTTTGACCAGTTGCACCATAAATTCCTAATAAAATCCTATACTTAATGAAAATTAAATACAGACATATGTCTATGTAGTTAACTATCTGATATAAAATTTTATTAAGAAAAATAAGTTAAAACAATATGTTTTCTTTGTGAAAAATGATTCTTTTCAATCATGCAAATCAGTACATAATGACAGATTCAAAATCAGAGCACTATGCACTTAAAAATTGATATCAATTCAATAAAAAATTAAAAAAATATGAAACTAGTGCCATTTTTTATAAGACTTTCATGTCTAAAAATTTTATATGAAGTGGATTTTTAGATTATGGCCATAAGACCCTTGTCTAGAGACTTTCTGATGGACGATTACATTACATTCGAGTAAAACAACAATGTCAAAGACAAATTTTTTGATGTATCTTCCCAATTCCAAATGGAACAAATATTTTAGGGTAGTCTTCTAACATATCAAAGAGACTCCCATAAAAATGTGGGCTTCAAAATACAAGAAAAAATACATGTGACGTACGTCCTAAATTTGAATCTTAAATCTGGAAATTTTAGATTAGAAAACCACTTTATGAAATTTGCAAAAAAAAAAAAATCAAACATCATCATATGTCATTCAAAACTTCATCATTGAATAGCTTAGACAAATTATCATTCATGAAAAATGCTAGACAAAAGTATCCTAACATTAACAAGCATGTAATAGAGCATTCCTGATTGAGATTTCATGAAAATTAGTTTTTTTTCATGCAAAATTGACATTCGAGCACTCTAACGATCTCTAAATTTGTTTAGAGTACTAACCTTGTTCTTGAAATCGAGTGAAACTGTCGATTTAGGATGATTGGAGGTCGAATCAAGCTCTTTGAATGTGAACCCTCCTTCTCCTCTCTTCTGCTTCTTTCTTTCTTCTCTTTCTCTCTTTTCTTCTTCTCTATTTTTTCTTTTCTCTTCTTCTTCTCTTTTTTTTTTTTCTTTTCTCTTCTTCTTCTCTCTTTCTTTCTCCCTCTCTCACATTTTTCTCTCTTACCCACATTCTCTCTCTCGTTGTGGCCTGCAAAAGAAGCCCCTCTCTCTTCTCTTAGCCTATTTATGCTTTTTCTCTCCTCTTCTAGAAGATCCTTCTTTCCTTTTCTTCTTTTTCTAGAAAATATTTTTTTTCCTTTTTTCTTCTTTCCTTTCTTCTCTTCCTTCCATTTTCTCTTCTCCCTCTCTCTTCCACACGTTTTCTTCTTTTCCCTCTTCTAGAAAATCCTCTCCTCTTCTTTCCTTCTTCTCTCTTCCTTCATTTTCTTTTTTTTTCTTCTAGAAAATCCTTTCTTTTCATTTTTTCTTCTTTCCTTTCTTCTCTTCCTTCCTACGTTTTTTCTTCTTCCTTTCTTTCCATTTTCTCCTTTTTCTTTTAGAAAATCCCTTATCTCTTTCCTTCTTCTAGAAAATTCCTTCTCTCTTTTCTTTCTTTCTTCTTTCATTTTCTTCTTCCTTCCTTTCCTTCCTTTTTTCTTTCTCCCTCCCTTTTCATGTTTTCTTTCTAGAAAACGTTTCCTTTTTTTCTTTTTTTTTCTTTTTCTTCTTCTTTTTTTTCTTTTCTTCCTTTTTCCTTCCTTTTTTTTTCTTTTTCCTCTCTCTCTAGAAAACGTCAAGGAGATCTTTTTTCTTTTTTTTCTTTTCTTTTTTCTTTTATTTCTCTCTCTTTCCTTTTTTCTTTTTCTCATTCTCTTTCCCATGGCCTCTCTTTCCTCTCTCTTTCCATGGCCTTACTTTCCTCTCTCTTTCCTATATATATTATACATATATATATATATATATATATATATATATATATATATATATATATATATATATATATATATATATTATATACAATAATATATTATACATTATACACATATAAAAGAAATACATGCATATGGACTAACATAACTTAGTCTAGATTGGTCTGAGCTGGGCATGGCTAAGTTAGACTAAGCTGGATTAAGCTGGTTTGGACTAAGGTTGACATTTCATAGTCCATTTCTGTCACCCTTCCATATGGAATTTTTCGATAGCATCTATTCCAAATTTTTTACGTTCACTTTGTAAAACATTAAAATGAAGAATATTGGAACTTGAATCACCTCATTTCGAAGTAAAATGGCTCACTTATGAATTTCTGAAGTTTAAGCAGGCCAATTATTGATAATTTAGCTGACCATTCTGCATGGGATCCTTCAGAGACTTCTATCAGAAATCCTTTACGTCTACTTTGTAGAGTACTAAAAATAAAACATAATGAAATTGAAATTACCTGATTTGGATATGAGGTGACCAAAATATGAATTTCTGAAGATTAAATGACAATTTTCATGTGTAATTTTGCATGTGACCCTTCAGAGACTTCCACCAATGATTTATTATGTCCACTTTTGTAGAACATTACAAATGAAGAATAATGACCTTGGAATCATCTGAATCTGACATAGAACAACAAAGATATGAAGCTTTGAAGCTCTAACTATAATTTTACATGAAAGCTTACATGGGGCCTACTAGTGACTTCTACCTGGGATTTTTCACGTCCACTTTGAAGAGGACTGAAAATAAGGAATATTGTTGGCCTTCGAATCATCTGATTTCGATATCAGATGACCAAGATATGATGTCTTGAAGTTTAAATGATAATGCATGCATCATACGATAATTACGTAAATGCCCTTTCACTTTCAAACTGCGATATCTTCTTTGTTTGATGTTAGGATTTGATGATTCTGGTCTCATTTCGAAGATAATTTCACGACCTGTACATCCAAGTAGGTAATAACCTAAGACCCTGCTGTGGGATTCATTAGAGAATCACAAACCTTTGGGTTGAAGGTTGAAAACCTGCCACATTGGTTTACTTATGCTAAGGGTGGCAAAAATGGGGTGCTTACAATAAGGCGATCAACAATCACCCAAATTACGTCAATCGATCTGGGAGTCAATGGTAAATCAGTGACATAGTTCATTGTAATGCAGTTTCACTTCCAGACTGGCTCCGATAGTGGTTGTAGTAAGCCATGTTGGTCTTGTCTTTTAGCCTTTACTTGCTGATAATTCAGTCACTGAAACATGCATCTAGCCACAACTACTTCCATTCCCTTCTACCAAAATAATCTCTTCATGTTTTGGTATATTTTGTACTTCTAAGATGTACCCAATATAGAATAGAATGAGCTTTTAGCATTATCTTGTATCTATGATTAGCGTTTTTCACTTTCAGGTATGCATAATCATCCTCTGTATCTCAGGACTTTTTTTGCATCCAAAGTTAGTCAAGGTTAGGTTTTTCTTTCTCTAAATCTTCTTGCACCGTTCTTATATACGGATCTAAAAAAATTGCTACTTTTACTTCATCCATCAATTCAGAGATGATTTTTAATGCCACAAGCATAGCCGAGGAACAATTTCTCCATAAGTTCTCGCTCAATTGGATCATCATGAGTTTTTATTATATGTTACTCTTCTTCTAAATCTGAATCTATTACTGCGAAACAGAAGATAGCTATTGTACTAGGTCCTCCTTTTAGCTTCATTATTCCTTGTTGCTCAAAACCTCAGCTACCATATTAGCCTTGCACAGGTGACATTGAATATCATAGTCTTAGTCCTTCAGGAATTCCAACCATCTCCTTAGCCTCATGTTCAATTCTTTCTGGGTAAAGAGCTAAGTAAAACTCTTGTAATCAGATTTAATCTAAAATCCTTCTTTGTATAGATAATGTCTCCCAGTCTCGATTGCATAAATCACCATCGCTAACTCCAAGTCATGAGTCGGGTAACTCTCCTCATGATCCTTTAGTTGTCTTGAAGCATATGCAATCGTAGGTTTACCTTGCAGTAACTCGCATCCTAGACCCAATCCGAAAGCATTGATGTATAGGATAAAAGGTTTCTCTGGTGCCAGAACAATCAAGATGGTAGCTGATATCAACCTTGCTTTTAGAGTCTAAAAATATTCTTCACACTTGTCAGTCCAATTAAACTCCTCTCCCTTCCTGCTAGCTTGGTAAGAGGTATTACGATTCTAGAGTAGTCCTTTATGAATCATCTATAATAACCAGCTAAACCCAAGAAACTTCCGATCTCTGCAATGTTCTTTAGATGTTTCTCACCATACGATTACTTCTATCTTAATAGGGTATACCTTTAATCCCTTTTGATGATGCTACGTATTCCAAGAAGATCACTTTGTTTAATCAAATCTTACACTTCCTAGACATAGCATAAAGCTTCTCCCTTCTCAACTATTGAGGGCTTTTTTTGCCTTTAGAATAAACCAATATATAGTCTTCAAAAACTATGACTGATGTGTCCTATACACCGTGGAATACCCAGTTCATAAGTTCTATAAAAGATGTAAGGGCATTGGTTTATCCAATAACATAACCAGGGACTCATAATGCTCATTCTCGATTTTAAAAACTATCTTTGGAATATCGCTGTCCAAATTCTTCAGCTAATAATATCTTGGCTGAAGATCAATCTTAGAAAATACCTTTTCTCCTTGTAACTATTTAAACAAGTCATCGATCTGAGGTAGTAGATATCGATTCTTTATTGTGAGCTTGTTTAATTCTCGGTAGTCTATACATTGACAAATACTACTATCCTTCTTCTTTATTGCCCACATTAGTGCTTCCTAGGTGGTATACTGGACTGGATTAAACCTTAGTCTAATAACTTTTGTAGTTGAGTCTTCAGTTCCTTCAACTCTGTAGGAGCTATTTTTTAAGGTGCCTTTGACATAGGTGTCATCCTTAGTAACAAGTTGATAAAGAACTCGGTTACACAATCAGGTGGCAACCCGGGTAAGTCTCTTGGAAATACATCAGGAAATTTATGCATCACATCAATATCTTCCATCTATGGTGCTTCTTTGGTAACGTTTACCTCAAATACCATATATCCAATTCCTTTCTTTTCAAAGCATCTCTTGGCCTTTAGTGCAGAGAGGATGAGCTTTCGCTTCCTAAGAAATATGCTTTTAATAAAATCAAATTATGTGCCATCTTTGTTCTTAAATGATAACCTCTTCTATACACATCATAGCTTTGTAGAGTCTTGAGACAACCAATCCATCCTCAAAATGACGTCAAAGTTTGTCATCTCAAGTCAATTAGGTTGCATCTAAATTCTCGTCTATCCATATGATTCGGACATTGTTCATAACACTTACTCACTACAACATCTAGTCCAAAAGAGCTTGAACTAGCAAAATCTGGTATAAAGGTCTTAAGAGCTTGTTTAGTTTCTTCATCTCTTATGATTTTTCAAAGACTAACGCCAATAATCTCATATCCCAAAAAGCTCATTAGCTTACACCTCTTTTATCATTGCTATTATATCCTGACCTCTCTATCATATACCTCGAAAAGTCTCTTGTGATTGTTACTCACTTCATGTCCCAAGTTTACCTATAAGCATTAGGGTATATGCTTATAATATCATTAATTCTGCCAATTTTTCTTGGTCTTTACTTAATCATTTCATTTAGCATTGGACATAACTCAGTATTGCTTGTACTAATCCGAATACTATCAATGCCACCATTTTTGATTTCATACTTGCAGGGACTTTTAGATATGCCTTTAGAAATCTTCTTCCTTGTCAAAATTTATACCAATATAGCCATCTTTAATTATATTCGAGCACTATCTACTATTTACTAGCTGCTCTTGGAAGTTTTCACTTCTTGCTCATCCACTCTTTTATAGACCATGACTCCTATCCATCCATTCAGTAATCTCAAAATAGATTCTCCATTACTTCATCTGAGATCTCTTGGCTATAGCATCTAATCTGAATTAAATCGTCTTTCTTTCAATAATTCCCTTATCACTAAACATCTTTATCAACAAAGGTCAGGGAATGTATGAATCAGAATGTTTATCCAAAAGTAATTCATTTCATTCTTTCAATTCAGTATGACGACAAACACTTATTTTATTTAGTGAACTTAAGTTTAAAGGATCAGGAGTAAATCTATGGTAATCCAACCGGCATCCAAAGGTCGTTAGGTTGCACTGTTGTCATAATACGTGAAAATAAAGGTTCTACAACTCTTAACCTCATGGTTTATGGGTTCTATCGAGTGTATAATGCCATTGGTCAAGGCACTACAGGAGTAAATCTAGAGAACGTTTTGGTACATCAATAAATCAGATATAAATCAGAAAGATGTACGTTTGAAATGATTAAACCATTAACTGTTCATTCAGTTGATATCTCTATTCATGTTATTGATCATGAGAGTAGCTTAGATTAGTATAATCAGGACTCATACTAAAGAAACAATATCTATAACTTTAATTGACAGGTTGAATCGATAAGGTATCCTGTCAAGGCATGAGAATTTAAAATCAGGTATGTGCATCCGCTATAATCATAAGGATAAGTCAATGATGCACCGCATCCTATATACATCTGTCTAGATATATGGCCACAATAGATTTCATCATTTGTTGACAATGTTTGAGGCTTCATCTTCAAAAAATATTCCTCAACCCTTGTCGAATCATTCTGCCATGATGCAGCGATCCCATACATTGGTGGCTGATAAGGATAATCACCTTGATACACTGCTTGTTGTGCACCAAGCTTCTACACTAGGGTGTGCATTATTGGGACCTACGGTATGGTAGGTACTGTGTTATAGCTAACATGTGCTGGGGGTACAGTGTTACTACCAACCGATACTGTACTTAGTTTGACCCGGAGGTATTGGTGTAGCATTGGCAACTCGAATAGTGATTTCCAAGACAACTTGCATAGTCAGTCTCATTTGTTGTTGCTCTTGCATTTTGTCAGGCCAAGTTTATTACAACCGTGACCAAGGCATTTTGTGATCCAAGTAGATTGGCTAGAGTGGCCTGTTTGTTCACCCTTTTGACTTACTTCAATTTGATTATCATTATTTAACATATGCTCAGATGGGTTCTCATTACCCGTTTTAGACCCAAATAATAGTGGGGTCAGGTTGTGACCTCTTCCAAATACTCAACGATGACAGATCAGCTTGTGGCGAGTCTCGCTCAGAGTCTTCACGTCACCCAAGAGTATAGCTTCATCTTCTTTTATAGTTACTCTTATTCTTGGTGTATGGTCATTATTCTCTTATCTCTGTTGGATTTGACCCGAGATCTTTCCTTTTACCTCTGTAGGGATTTAGGCATTACTAGTCATTTTCCTTCTTCCTTTGTCATATATCAAGTTTCACATCTTGTGAGTACCAACTCGGTAATCTAATTTTCTGCTTTAGAGATGCTCTCTTCTTGCAACTGTACTACATCTTTTGTATACTCAGGCAACTATTCGACTTATAGACCGTACCATTTGTTATTTGTTTATCAGGATACATTTAGATTTTATTTTTTCTACCTGTATATACATATGGTTCCACCTTTTATAAGTACATTATTGTCTTGTTTAGGTTCTATCTCAACCAACACGGGTGCTTATGGTGTGTTTGTATTAAATCTTTTAAGTTTATCCTAACTCAGTTCATAGACACAAGTGTGAATGAATTTGGGTTTGATTGGCAAAACCTGAGAGTTTTGATACTAAGTTGTCAAATCCCAGTTCTGGACTAACCAATGGTGTGATGAACTGTCATGAAAACCAACGTTTCAAACGAGGATCTCGTATAGGCTATGTCAATCATGTTAAACCAAAACACATTCCACAGTAATAATCAGAGATATTTGAGTAAGTAGCGAAAGTCTTATTAATAATAAACTGAGGTCTACATGATAAATAATTAAATGATCCAGTTATCTCCAATTAACCAAAACATAATTAATACATATAACAAGTATCAAAATACGAAAGTTAAACAATAAATGTAACCACTATAGAAACACTCGCTTGACGAGTCTTGCTCGTCCTCCACAGCTTGCACATCCATAGCAGCTACATGTCTATACGTTGGCGTATCCATGTAATCTTCAATAGTAACACCTGCAACATCAGAAACTAAAAAGAATTACGCACACGAGGGTCAGTTCTCCAATTTGAGCTCAGTGAGTGAACAAAACAATGCAACAAACATATGCATGCATTCAATTCATATCTTTGGTTTGATTTATAAGTTTACAATATGCTATAGAAAGGTTTGGTGGCCCCCACACCTCAATACACGAGTGTGTGAATCTGCTCAATGGATCAAACACCATTGCCGTCCCACATGAACCCACCATAGAATAGAGATAGAGCTAAAGTGCCTGAATCAAACGCTGCCAACACTTCCCCTGATGCCCTACCCATACCAACATGTAAGCCCCTATTGGTGAGGGCTTGCAAACTGGGTTCACAACTAACCAATCCTATATGTCATCATAGTAGGCCCTATCCTAGCATAGCTCCCTACGACATAGAGATAGGGCTAGAGTCTAGGGGCCAGGTCAGAGACCACAGTGCCACTTCCTCCCCCTGATACCCTACCCGCACCAAGCATGCTAAGACAGAAGCGATACAAAAAGGTGCTAGTGTGAGGAATGATCCCAAACCGCAGGCCCTTCCCACTCCACACACCAACAAAAGCAATCACATGCCTAACAGTCACATCCTAGCATAGCGAGTATGCTTGAACAATATAATAACTAAAAGTAAAGATGACATGTGAGTATGCACAAACACCATTCCACAGAATCATAATTATTGACAACGTTTTACTGTTATTAAGTTATTAGGGTTTAGGTCTGATTCCCTTACCTGACGCTTAATTGCTAGCTTGCTCCACATCACAGAATCCAAACTCACTATCACAAGGTCCTACATGATGTTAGGGTTGAATTAGAATTAGTTTCTTAAGGTTTACATTGGTCGAAAAACCAACTGGGTCAAAAACACTCCTCACAGTGCATACCGGTCGCAGTATCGATCGTAAGCCCCGGTCACGACACTGTGGGGAAAGGTGCGACCGGTCTGGTCGATCGGTCCCCCATAGACCAGTCTTCGAGAGGTATCAATCGTAATACCAGTCGCATATGGTGCGATTGGTATGCCTCCGGATGACCATCAACTTGGCGTTCACCTTCAGTCGATCACCACCTATTGGTTCTAGGGTTTCTCTTATACATTATAGGCCAGAGCAACAAGTTAGAGTTGTTTCATATTCCATTCAAGTCTTAGTTTTGATGATCCTTAACCTAGAATGCGAATCTGGGGTTCATCGACTGTATTAGGGTTTGACGGAAAATTTAGGGATTTTAGATCAATACCTTGCCTTGCATGGTATTGATCAATTCATGACTAATCATCTATAATGCTTAACTTAGAGGAAGGTTCAAGCACTTACCATTGGTTCGCAAGTATGGTGTTCTTTGTCCAACGGTAAACGACGGCTCCTCTCCCTCCTTCCTTGGCTCTTTCTCCTTCTTCGATCTCTTTCTCCTCTCTAGGGTTTGTGATGCTTAATGAAAGAGTTCTAAGGAGGTTTAAGGGTCCTTAAATAGACTAGAATAGAGTTTAGAAAGTTTCCTTACATTAGGGAAGTCCTTAGGCTTGAGATTTGGAAAGTAAGATCCGTAGAGATCTATTTTTGGATCTAACCAGTCTGCCCACGCAGATATACCGGTCGATTGGTACCATAGACCAGTATGAAAAATATCATACTTTTAGGTTCGTTTTTGTACCTGGTTGTCATTCGCTCATCCCGTCTGGCTCGGTGATGATTGGAAGACCTGTTGCGACATAAATTAAAGGTTTAGATCGGGTTCATGGAGTGCGGGTCTTACAAATCCCCCACCCTTAAAAGAAATTTCGTCTCCAAAATTTGCATGTAGGTTTCACAACTCCCCCACCCTTAAAATAAATTTTGACCTTGAAATTTGCACATACCTTATTCATCGAAAAGGTTAGGGTATTCCTTTCGCATCGCGTTTTCTTCCTCTCAAGTGATTTCTTCTACATCTTGGCTTTTCCAATGCACTTTGACGTAATGGATATCCTTGATTCAGAGATGTTGTACCTTTCAGCATGTGAGCATCACAGGTAGTACTTTAAATGTCAAGTCCTCTATTAAGTCTGGTGGGTCTGCTGTCAAGATGTGTGATGGATCCTTGACATACTTCTTCAATAAAGAAACATGAAACACATAATGAACTCTTGACATGGATGGTGGTAGAGCCAGTTGATATGCCACATTACCACGTCTGGTCAAAATCTCGTATGGTCCCACATACCTGGGGCATAGCTTTCCCTTTTTACCGAACCATTTCAGACCTCGCATAGGTGATATCTTCAAGAACACCTTATCACCCACTGCAAACTCCAGATCTCGACGTCAGTTATCCGCGTAGTGCTTTTGTCGAACATGAGCTGTCTTCACTCTTTCCTTAATTTGATCAATCGCTCGACAAGTTTCTTCTATGAACTTCGGTCCTATAATCCTTCTCTCTCCCACCTCATTCCATAATAGAGGTGTACGACATTTCTTCCCATAGAGTGCCTCATATGGAGCCATCTGGATCGTAGCCTGGTAACTATTGTTATAAGCAAACTCGATAAGCAATATCTTCTCATCCCAAGCTCCTTTGAAATCTAGGGCACACGCTCGGAGCATATCCTCTAAGATTTGAATAGTTCATTCTGACTGCGGGCCTATTTGAGGGTGAAAAGTTGTGCTAAACTTTAACTTGGTTCCCATGGCTTTCTGTAATCTCTCCCAAAACTTTGATGTAAAACAGGGATCTCTGTCAAATACTATACTCTATGGGACACCATAAAGTCTGACTATATTATCCACATATAGCTTGGCTAGCTTATCCATGGTATACTGAGGTCTGACAGGGCTAAAATGAGCTGTCTTGGTAAGTCGATCGACTATAACCCATACTGCATCCACTGACCTTGGTGTAAAGGGTAGGCCAATGACAAAATCCATTGTGATATAATCCCACTTCCATGTTTGGTCCGATAGTGGTTGTAGCAAACCTGTGGGTCTTTATCTTTCTGCTTTCACTTGCTGGCAATTCAGACATTGGAATACGAATCGAGCTACATCCGCTTTCATACCCTCCACCAATTTAGTCTTCTTAAATCATGATACATATTGGTGCTTCTCGGATATACCGAATATGGAGTATAATGAGCTTCTGTCATAATTCTATCTCTGATATTTGAGTTTTCACTCTCAGGTATACATAATTGTCCATGATACTTGAGTACCTTGTCTGAATCTAAGGTAAAGTCAAGGTTGCTTTTACCCTTCTCTAGATCTTTTTGCACAGTCTTTAGGTGTGGATCCTGTCGAATTGCTACTTTTACCTCCTCTATTAGATCCGATGAGATCTTTAAACCTGCGAATATCAATGTAAACTTATGAATTAAGCCATATTCCACTAAATCTCCTACAGTCTCTAATATATGCTCTTTATCATTCTTTATTGAGCCCGAGGCTACAGCACACTGTAAGACCCGTATTAAACTAATCGGTCTTACCACCTTGTACCAGGTCTACCTATCATGGTCGAGCCAAGTGGACCAAGTGCATAAAGGAAATCACAAGACCAGGTATGAAATTGACCCAAAAATAGTAAATTTGAGGGTACGGTCGCATGCCTAAACAGGTAGGGTCAACCCCACCTCAATAGAAGTCCAACCCATGACTTTTCAGTCATAGGGTCGGATGACTTGAGAACCATAGGGTCAACGTATCCTGTGACCCTATGATCGACCCTACGTTGACAGACAGAAACCATAAATTAGGGAACTTTCCTAATTTCAAGGGGTCCATTCCTAATCTCGATGGGACTTATTTTAGAGCATTTTCCTCTATAAATAGGACATCCCTTAGCCTCTTTCACTCCTTTTAGAACCCTAATTGAAAGTAAAAGAAAGAGAAAGAGAAAGAAGGAAAATTGGAGAAAAGACTAAGGAAGAGGAGGAACTTCAGAGAAACCTCTGAATCTCAGCCAACTTCAGGTATGAGTCTAATTCCCTTCATAAATTAAGAGCCTAGAATGGAATATGAAGAAGTTAGGATTAGAAGAAACCCATATCATCTATCCATGGATGAGTTTCAAAGGAATCCATGGAAGTAATCATCATAGGCAATGGAAAGTGTGTAAAAATCATAGTTATGAGCCATAGAACAATCTTAGAATGGACCTACGAGACCACAGGATCAATCACATACCCTTGGGAAGTCCCAGGGAGGGTGTAGTCACACATAGGATTGATTGATAACCGACCCCATGTCCGACCCTACCCCTAGGGTCGATTGGGTAACCGACCCTAGGTACTACCCTATCTGCGACCCTATGATTTCAACTAGTCTAAATTTGTTGGAATTAATTCTAATTAAAATCTATTGACTTGTTAGGTTTTTCTAGTGATTTAAAAGTAATTATTAAAGCTTTAACGAGGATCTACACTCAATCAATGGTGTGGCAACAAAAACTAAATTAATTGGATAATAAAAATCTACTTTTGCTTATTGAGTCTGATACCATGATTGATTGATTTTATGCGTGTATGTGTGTATTGTGCATTTAACATGTCATCCAATATTCCTGTTATTACTGTTCATGCATATTTAATTTTGTTTATTTATAACATAATGATGATGGTGATGTTAGGAATAGGCATGTGAATGTTTGTGTGTGGTTAGTGTATTTGATGCGAGTGGGCCATCAAGGGAGGACGTGGCACTATGGTTTTTTTCTGATCATCAGACTCTAGCTCTATCTCTACTCAAGCCTTGTCCACTAACATCGTCATATCACCATTACTTTAGTAGAGCTATTATGTCGTAGGGCATCATGGGAGGTGGTCTCAGACCGTGCTCTAACTTTGTCGGGGGGGCCTTAGCTCTATCTCTATGGATGTATTGAGGGATGCTGGGGTGAGGCATTGGATACACTGTTTGACATTAGATTACTTAATTGCGACCCTAGTTTGCAAGCCCTCGCCAATAGGGGCTTACGTGTTGGTATGGGAGCATGTGGTACTGCAATGCTGATACCCATTGGGTACACTGTTTCCATGGTGGGTGCATGTGGGACGGCAATACCGATATTCATTAGGTGGCTTCACACACTCGTGTATAGAGGTGAGGCGGCCTCTGAACCTTTCTATAGCACATTGCAAACTTATAAACTGGACCACAGATATGAATTGAATGCATGTATATGTTTGTTGCATTGTTTTGTTTGCTCACTGAGCCGTGATGTGTGCTCACCTTTTTCGGCGTCAAATATTTTAGTTGATGATGCAGGTACCACGGTTGAAGACTACATGAATGTTCCTGTGTATGGGCAAGCAGCGGCGATGGACCCTGAAGTGATGATAGAGTCACATGATTCGACATGCGAGTGCAACTCCTGTGTTTTTTATTTGACTTTTATTTGGATTATACAGATAATGTATTTGAATTAATTATTTAAGTTTATGTCTCAGTCTTTCTGGAAATAATTGGTTAAATTATTTATTTTATCACATTTAGATTCTCAATTCGTTTAATATTTAAGACTTCCGCTATTGTGTATTTACTCTGAATATTGTTGTGGATGTGTATGGTTTAAGAAAACAGACACAGCCTATTTGAGATCCTGGTAGAACCATTAGTTTATTAGCGGTTCATCACACCATTCTAAACAGTACATAATTGGGGTGTGACAACTTGGTATCAGAGCTCTCAGGCCCTGTCTATTAAACCAGTATATTTCTACAAAGTTTGTGAACTGAGTTAGGATAAAATCTAAAAACTTTAATAAGAACACACTCTAAGCACCTGTGTTGCTTAAGACAAAATTAAGAAAGAGAATAATGCATACATAAAAAGGAGAAACAAGTTTTATATACATCAAATAAAAAGTACGTATATACATATCCAAAGCGGAGTACAGTCCATAACCTGGACAATTACTCTGTAGTACAAAAGAAAATGAAATAATAAAATAAATACATCATGGAGCTGGAGGTGATGGAGGAGGCGGTGCCTCGCGATCTCTGTCATAGTCCTCAACATATACTCTAGTAAACCAGGCTACCTGAGTCTGGGTCGTCTGGAGATTAGCTGTCAACTCAGCCGTCCGCTGATCAGATGCATGCTGAGCATCTAGGAGCTCACCCACTCTCCTATCTGTCGTGCGCTGAGCATCTAGAAGCTCTCCCACTCTCGAGTCCGTTGCGTGCTGAGCCTCCTTGATCTCACACAGTAACCCCATCATATCATTAGATGGTGGGCATGAAGGACCATCCATGCATGAAGGAGTCCGAGATGGACCAGCTCCAATAGAATGTAGAGGTGATGGAGGAGGTATGGAGTCTACATCCATGTACATACGATCCTCATCCTCAGCATCATCCCCATGGACCCCTGCTCCGGCTGCTGCTACTGCTGCCGCCTCAGCGTATGCTATATCTATCCGAGTACGAGGACCCACCAGAGCGTTCCTCTCATCATCATTGACTTGAGCATCCCACATGCCCATCCAACAGATGGCCTCCCAGTCCAGCACTGATGAGAAGGTCTTCTCCTGAATCCTTTCATCCACTAAATCAACACCTAGGTGGGTTAGCAAAGTAGTGATCAGACGTCCATAGGGCAGGTTGCCTATCTGACCAGGCAGTGTAGCACAGATCATCATCCTCATGATAATGTAAGGTAGGCAGACAGGCTACCTAGTGTAGATGCAGTAAAGTACGTACTGAGTCAATTGGGAGATCCTCTCATAGTGTCCACTCTGGGGTATCAGGTTGTGCTGGATGATCTTATAGTACACCCAAGGCTCTGGACGTAGGTTGATCACTTTCATTTCCCAACGATCATCTCTGATAAGCTGATTGTCAATCTCAACACGCATCTCCAAGGAAAGGAACTCGGGCTCCCTGGGAACACAGTACACCAGAGGGCCATCATTTGATATGCCCAGAAGATCAGCCAACTGCTGGTAGTCAAAGAAAACCTCTGACCCTTTGACGTAGCTCGTGATCTGGAGCTCCCTACCCCTCTCGGTGTCATTGCAATCTCCCACTACTTGGAGATTGCAATAGAACTGTCTTACCAAATCCGGACAGGTGTACATGTCATAGGTGATCACAGGGAGCCAGCCCATGTCACCAAATGCCCCCTCCACGTTGAATAAGGCTAGACTAGCCAAGTCCATACAGCGATCCCCCTTTACCTTCTTATGCTCGTAGCGAGCATACTGAGCTTCGGCCTCGTTGGATCGGAAATGAACTGGGTCATGAGCCCTAGGAACCTTGGTACGAGCCATGTTATCTGTCAGAACAAAGAAAAACAAATAATAGATCAGTAATGGTGATAAACCTAAAATTTTTGGCATTATAACGGCATAAATTGACAAAAGCCTCACTTTTCATCCATAAACTTGGGCAGGAGGACTTACATAGGTTATAAACCATCCTGCAAAGCTCATACAATTGGAAATATAATTTTAAAAGATCAAATTTGAAGAAATTTCAACGAATTCGAAAAATCTCGAGAATTAGGTCAAAAAAGGAAAATTTCAAGTTTCTCGATAACCAACCTATGAAACTCAAATATTTTTGAAGGCTTTCATCCATTGGGTGACCAATAGCAAAATCCCCCAATAAAAATTAAATTTTTACGGTTAGAAAAAGTTTAATTTGAAGAAATGATGTAAATGGGAAAAAAACCTAGTTAGAAAGCTTTAAAAATATGAAACAGTAAGAGAGCATACCTGAAGAGAAGGAGTGGGAGTCACGAACGGAAGATATCATCACTAAACAGGTAGGGGTCGATACTTTAGCAACTCAGAGAAATGAGTCGAGTTGGAAGAGAGGAGAAAGAATGGGAAATGAATCAAAATCGGGTTTAAAAACCTAATTCTGGGTTGTAGGGTTGCAGAATTCGACCAAAACATACGACCCTACGTCAGACCCTACCATCGACCCTAGCCTCTCGGTGATCTGATAGAGAACTAGGGGTCGGACCTAGGGTCGGACAACTACCAACCCTACCATCGACCCTAGGCTCTCAATGATCTGATAGAGAACTAGGGGTCGAACCTAGGGTCGGACATATACCAACCCTACCATCGACCCTAGGCTCACGGTAAGCTGACAGTGATTCTCAAGGTCGCATACCCTGGGGTCGCATAATGACCGACCCTACCATCGACCCTACGATGGAAAAAATACAGTATTTTGCCAGAAAGATCTGAAAAATATGAAATTTATATTGATTAGTTGGATGTTTAACTGAAGAACAACTTATATTGATTGCCTCACATGTGCTATGATTGTTTACAGACACTACCATCATCAGAACAGAAAATGGTTGGGCGAAGAGTGACTAAACAAAGTCGTAACTCTATTTCACCACTACCAGCTGTGGAGGAAGACAGCCATATACATCTTGAGACACAGGAGAACTGAATACGGCACCGCCCGTGGCTAATGGCTAGACAAATCCTACTAACTTGCCAGACCCACCTACGGATCTGGCTACGGCGGTAATGAACTTGGCACAACAGCTGCAGCAAATACAACAGGTACAATCTAATATGCAAGCTGCCATAGGTGTGGCTTTTCCAGCTGCACATACGACACCGATGCCAGTAGGACAGGCAAGAACAGTACCAAGGGGAAGTAACACGGTACCCCATGCACCTCAAGCACCAGCCATGCAAGCTCAAGTGCAGAACCCTAAAGTAGCTCAAGGTGGTTGTCAGTACCAACCACCTATGTATGGGGCTTACGCACCGTATCAGTTGGACCACTCCAGCCTGGTCGAGCATTTTCTAAAGATGAAGCCCAAAGAATTTAATGGCAAGCCAGTAGATCCTTTGTGGCCAGCACACTGGGTTGATGAAATGGAAAGAAATTTTATGATGATGACAGTGAATGAGGAGGAGAAAGTTTTGTGCGCCACATTTATGCTAAAGGGCGATGCACACCATTGGTGGAAGTCTACCAGGACATATCTATTAACCAAGTACACCCACTTGACCTGGGGTATATATAAAGCGGCATTCTTTGAGAAGTACTTCCCTAGAAGTTTCAGAGATTCTATAGAGAGAGAGTTCCTGAGTTTATATCAGGGACAAATGACTGTCGACGCATATCAACAGCGTTATGAGGAGCTGTTCTTCTTTGCACCAGTCAGTATGCAATAGGAAGATACGAAGACCCGAAGGTTCATCATGGGACTTAGGGGAAGCATACGTGAACATGTCCTGGGACTTGAGAAGAAAGTCTATAATGAAGCTGTACAAATTTCTCGAGTATAGAGTCGAGCCAGAAAGAGAGCTACTTTGCTCAAAATAGGGGGATCAAAAGGCCTAATGGGAATTCTTATAATGGAGGGAACACGAAGACATTCAAACCCTTCCGTACTCAAGGCTTTAATGCTACAACCAAGATTACTTCAGCAGCCCCATCGCAACCAAAGCAATGTAATGAAGGAATAAGATGTTTTAACTGCAATCAAGTGGGACATATTTCAAGGTAGTGCCCTAAGCCCACAAAGAAGCTACAGCAAGGAAGAGTTTATGTTGTTACATCAGAGGATGCTTCCGCATCGCCTGATGTGGTCACAGGTATGACCTGAACCTTTTAAATTGTGTTACATTGTATGAGCATGTAGAGTAAATTAAAACAAATCACAAATATCGTACCTATTAATGGCATTCCTGCCAGAGTGCTCTTTGATTCTGGAGCTACTCATTCTTTTATATCTGTGTCATTTGGAAAGAAGCTAAATCTACCCCTCAAATATTTATACTACAAACTGCTTGTACGATTGCCTATGGGATTAGAAGTGACATTAGAAAAAGGTTATGGGCCATGTCCAGTCCTTATTAACGAGAAGACTTTGGATGTAACCTTGATTCAACTTGAGATAGCAGACTTTGATGTCATCTTGGGAATCAACTGGTTAGCTTGGTATTCTGCAAATCTATTATGTACGGAAAAGAAGCTGACATTTAAAGACAAGAAAGGAGCAGAGTTTATTTTTGCAGGAACCAAACTTCCCCGTAAATGAAAACTCATCCTCTCTGCATTAAGGGCTAGGAAATGCCTTGAGAAAGGAGGAGTTGGGTATCTAGTCTCAGTGGTCGACCTCACCAAGGAATCACCACGAATGGAGGATACTGATGTGGTGCGTGACTTTTCAGATGTATTTCTTGAAGAACTACCAGGACTACCACCTGACCGAGCTACAGAGTTTGCTATAGATCTGATACTCAGAGCTGCACCAGTATCTAAAACACCCTATCGAATGGCTCCTACTGGACTGAAGGAATTAAAAGTACAGTTACAGGAACTACTGGACAAGGGTTACAACAGACCTAGCATATCACCATGGGGAGCGCCAGTATTATTCGTAAAGAAGAAGGACGGTAGTGTTCGACTGTGTATAGACTATTGGGAACTAAATAAGCTGACAATCAAGAATTGGTACCCATTGCCTCGGATCGATGATTTGTTCGATTAGTTGCAAGGTGCCAAGGTGTTCTCCAAGATCGATCTTCGGTCAGGATACCATCAGTTGAATATTAAGGATGGTGATATTCCCAAGACAGCATTTAGGACGAGATATGGACATTATGAATTTTTGGTCATGTCTTTTGGATTGACCAATGCACCAGCAACTTTTATGGAACTCATGAATCAGGTATTCTATGATATGTTGGATACGTCGGTTATTGTATTTATTGATGATATATTGGTCTACTCCAAGGACAAGGAAACTCATATTAGCGATTACGGAAAGAGAAGATTTATGTCAAATTTACAAAGTGTGAGTTTTGGCTAAATGAAGTCTCTTTCTTAGGCCATGTTGTATCCGCTGAAGGAATTAAAGTGGACCCTAGCAATATTGAAGCTATTGTGAAGTGGGAAGCATCGAAGAGTGTTGCAAAAATTAAAATTTTTCTAGGTCTAGCTGGGTATTACCGACCATTCGTGGAAGATTATTCCAGGATTTCCGTACCGCTCACCAGTTTGACTAAGAAAGGAGAGAAGTTTGTTTGGACTGACAAATATGAGAACAGTTTTCAAACATTGAAGGCAAGATTGATATCTGCTCCCATCTTGACTATTCCTATTCCAGGACAACCATTTTTTTTATACACTGATGCATCTGGATTAGGTTTGGGATGTGTACTTATGCAAAGAGAATAAGTAGTTGCATATGCTTCAAGATAATTGAAAATACATGAAAAGAACTATCCCACTCATGACTTGGAGTTAGCGACAGTAGTACATGCTGTAAAAATATGGAGACATTATTTGTATGGAGAAAAATTTCAGATTAATTCAGATCATAAGAGTCTCACTTATCTCTTTAATCAGAAGGAGTTGAATATGAGACAAGAAGATGGCTGAAACTATTGAAAGATTATGATTTTGATATCCAGTATCATCCAGGGAAAGCTAATGTAGTTGCTGATGCGCTGAGTAGAAAAGCAATGATAAAATCCCAAGAGGGGGTTAACACAACTGCAGCAATGTGTGCTACAGGAAAAGTATTCAATCTTGGTAATGAGCAATTTGTGATAGATGCACCAGGTGAATCAACCAACCAAGGGTTTGTTCATCGGATTTCAAATATGTTTGCAACACTGAAGATTGTACCTGATATAATAGATGAAGTGAAAGCCGCTATAAAATCAGACCCTTATCTAAGAAAGGTACAAGAGGACATTGAAAAAGGTCGGACTATTCCTGAGTTTACCTTAGATGATGAAAAGGTACTGAAGTACAAAGGAAGAATATGTCTTCCTGAAACAGAAAATTTGGACATTAGACACCGACTAATGAAAGAAGCTCACACCACCGTCTATTCGATACATCCTAGAAGTACAAGAATGTATCATGATTTAAAGAAATTATATTTGTGGAGAGAAATGAAAACAGATGTAGCTAAATTTGTATCTCAATGCCTACATTGTCAGAGATTAAATGCTAAAAGGCAAAGACCTACAGGACTGTTACAGCTGCTACCAGAACCAGCATGGAAATGGGACTGCATCACTATGGACTTCGTCACCGGGTTTCCATTGACTCCCCCAGTAGTTGACGCAGTTTGGGTGATTATAGACCATTTGACTAAAATAGCTTAATTTATAGCTATACGACCTCAGTATACACTGGAGAGGTTAGCTAAGTTGTATGTAGATAATATTGTCAGACTACATGGTGTACCTGAAAGCATTGTGTCTGACAGAGATCCACGATTTACTTTAAAATTTTGGAAAGGATTGCAAAAGGTTATAGGTACAACATTGATGTTTAGTACTGCATTCCATCCTCAGACAGACGAACAATCGGAGCGTACCATTCAGATATTAGAAGACATGCTTCGAGCCTGTGTAATTGATTTTAAAGGATCATGGGATGAAAAACTACCACTGATCGAGTTTGCTTATAACAACAGCTATCAGGCTACTATACGGATGTCACCCTATGAAACACTGTATGGTAGGAAGTGTCGAACTCTGCTATTTTGGAATGAAATTGGAGAAAGTAGTATTGTTGGATCAGAATTTGTTGAAGAGACATGTCGAGTAGTCGACATTATCAAGGAAAGAGTAAAAAGGTCTCAGAATCGTCAGAAACAGTATGCATATACTCGACGCCGAGACCTTGAATTTGTCATAGGTGATAAGGTATTCTTGAAAGTATCACCTATGCGAGGTTTAAAGCGGTTCAGATAGAAAGGGAAGCTTAGTCCGAGATATGTCGGTCCATTTGATATTTTAGCTAAATGTGGAAAGGTGGCTTATCAGCTAGCACTACCACCGTCTATGTCAAACGTGTATGATGTATTCCATGTTTCATTATTGAAGAAGTACGTCAGGGACCCAGCACACGTTTTGACAGTGGATCCACCTGATTTAACTGATGATTTAACATTTGAAGTAGCACCAACTGAAATCACTAGTCGAAAGGTTTAACGACTACGCAACTATGATATTTATTATGTTAAGGTCACCTAGAGAAGCCGAGATATAGAAGAAATCACATGGGAAGAAGAGAATGCTATGTGAAAGCAATACCCTCATCTTTTCGATTCCAAAGGCATGTACCAATTTCGAGGATGAAATTTTTAATAAGAAAGAGGGAGTTGTAAGACCCGTATTAAACTAACCGGTCTTACCACCTTGTACCAGGTCTACCTATCATGGTCTAGCCAAGTGGACCAAGTGCGTGAAGGAAATCACAAGACTAGGTATAAAATTGACCCAAAAATAATAAATTTGAGGGTAGGGTCACATGCCTAAATAGGTAGGGTCGACCCCACCTCAATAGAAGTCCAACCCATGACTTTTTAGTCATAGGGTCGGATGAGTTGAGAACCATAGGGTTGACGGGTCCTGCAACCCTATGATCGACCCTACGTTGACAGACAGAAACCGTGAATTAGGAAACTTTCCTAATTTCAAGGGGTCCTTTCCTAATCTAGTTGGGACTTATTTTGGAGGCTTTTCCTCTATAAATTGGACGTCCCTTAGCCTCTTTCACTCCTTTTAGAACCCTAATTGAAAGTAAGAGAAAGAGAAAGAGAAGGAAGAGAAGAAGATAAGGAAAATTAGAGAAAAGACTAAAGAAGAGGAGGAACTTCAGAGGAACCTCTGAATCTCAACCAACTTCAGGTACGAGTCTAATTCCCTTCATAAATTAAGAGCCTAGAATGGAATATGAAGAAGTTAGGATTAGGAAAAACCCAAATCATCTATCCATGGATGAGTTTCAAAGGAATCCATGGAACTCATCCATGGAAGTAATCATCATAGGCAATGGAAAGTGTGTAAAAATCATAGTTATGAGTCATAGAACAGTCTTAGAATGGACCTACGAAACCATAGGATCGATCACATACCCTTGGGATGTCCCAGGGAGGGTGTGGTCGCACATAGGGTCGATTGATAATCGACCCCATGTCCAACCCTACCCTAAGGGTCGATTGGGTAACCAACCCTAGGTACTACCCTACCTGCAACCCTATGATTTCATCTAGTCTAAATTTGTTAAAATTAATTCTAATTAAAATCTATTGACTTGTTAGGTTTTCCTAGTGATTTAAAAATGATTCTTAAAGCTTGAACGAGGATCTACACTCAATCAAAGGTGATGCAACAAGACCTAAATTAATTGGATAATAAAAAGCTACTTTTGCTTATTGAGTCTGATACCATGATTGATTGATTTTATACGTGTATGTATGTATTGTGCATTTAACATGTCATCCTATATTCCTGCTATTACTGTTTGTGCATATTTAATTTTATTTATTTATAACATGATGATGATGGTGATGTTAGGAATAGGCATGTGAATGTTTGTGTGTGGTTAGTGTATTTGATGCGAGTGGGGAATCAGGGGGAGGATGTGACACTATGGTTTTTCCTGATCATCAGACTCTAGCTCTATCTCTACTCAAGCCTTGTCCACTAACATCGTCGTATCGCCATTACCTTTGCAGAGCTATTACATTTTAGGGCATCAAGGGAGGTGGTCTTGGACCGTGTAGTCTCTGACTCTGCCGGGGGGCCTTAGCTCTAGCTTTTTGGACGTATTGAGAGATGCTGGGGTGATACCTTGGATATACTGTTTGACACTAAGATTAGTTAGTTGCGAGCCCAGTTTGCAAGCCCTCGCCAATAGGGGCTTACGAGTTGGTATGGGAGCATGTGGTACTGCAATGTCGATACCCATTGGGTACACTGTTTCCATGGTGGGTACATGTGGGATGAAAATGCTGATATTCATTGGGCAGCTTTACACATTCGTGTATAGAGGTGAGGTGGCCTCCGAACCTTTCTATAGCACATTGCAAACTTATAAATCAGACCACAGATATGAATTGAATGCATGCATATGTTTGTTGCGTTGTTTTGTTTGCTCACTGAGCCGTGATGTGTGCTCACCCTTTTCAACGTCGAATATTTTAGTTGTTGATGCAGGTACCACGGTTGAAGACTACATGAATGCTCCTGTATACGGGCAAGCGGCGACGATGGATGCTGAAGTGATGATGGAGTCGCATGATTCGACATGCGAGTGCAACTCCTGTGTTTTCGATTAGACTTTTATTTGGATTATACAGATAATGTATTTGAATTAATTATTTAAGTTTATGTCTCAGTCTTTTTGAAAATAATTGGTTAAATTATTTATTTTATCACATTTAGATTCTCAGTTCATTTAATATTTAAGACTTTCGCTATTGTGTATTTACCTGATTATTATTGTGGATGTGTATGGTTTAAGCAAACGGACATAGCCTATTTGAGATCTTGGTTGAACCGTTGGTTTATTAGTGGGTTCATCACACCATTCTTAACAGTCTGGAATTAGGGTGTGACACACACAGTGCAGTGTTTGTACTAGGTCCTGCCTCAGGTTTCAATGCCCACTTTCTGCTTAAGGCATCGGCCATGATGTTTACCTTACCCGAATGGTACTGGATATCACAATCATAATCTTTCAATAGCTCCAGCCATCTCCTCTGTTTCATATTCAGGTTCTTCTGAGTAAAAAGGTATGTCAAACTCTTGCGATCCGACTGAATTTGAAACTTTTCACCATAAAGATAGTGTCTCCAAGTCTTGATTGCGTAAATGACCGCTGCTAACTCTAGATCATGCATAGGATAGTTCTTCTCATGCTCTTTCAACTGTCTTTATGCGTAGGTAATCACCTATTCTCCTTGCATCAACACACATCCAAGACCCAAACTTGAGGCATTCGTATATAGGGTATACGACAAGCCTGATGCTGAGATGGTCAAGATAGGTGCAGAGACTAGTCTTGACTTCAGAGTTTGAAAGCACTTCTCACACTCATCTATCCATATGAAATTTTCTCCTTTCTTGGTTAGTCTAGTAAGTAGAATGACAATTCTTGAGTAGTCTTCCACGAATCTTCTATAGTAACCAGCCAATCCAAGGAAACTACGAATCTCTGTAACTAATTTTGGTGCATCCCATCCTACTATAGCTGCGATCTTGCTTGGATCTACCTTGATACCGTCTACAGATACTACGTGACCTAAGAATGCCACTTTCTTCAGTCAAAATTTGCATTTCTTGAACTTGGCATAAAGCTTCTCCCTTCTCAGCCGTTGTAGGGCTACTCTCAAGTGTGTTGCATGAGCCTCCCTGTCCTTTGAGTAGACCAAGATGTCGTCAATGAATACGATGACCGAAGTGTCCCACATGTCATGAAACACTCGGTTCATCAGTTCCATGAACGATGCTGGAGCGTTAGTCAATCCGAATGACATTACAAGGAACTCATAATGCCCATACCTTGTTCTAAAAGTAGTCTTCAGAATATCTCTGTCCAAATTCTTCATTTGATGATACTCCTTCCAAGGTCAATCTTAGGGAATACCTTTGCTCCTTGTAGCTGATTAAACAAGTCATTGATTTGAGGTAGTAGATATTGATTCTTGATCGTGAGCTTGTTTAGTTCCTAGTAGTCTATACATAATCTAACACTACCATCCTTCTTCTTCACGAATTGCATTGGCGCTCTCCGTGATGCAATACATAGCCGATTAGAACCTTTGTCTAATAACTCCCGTAGTTGAGTCTCAAATCCTTCAACTCCATAGGAGCTACTCTATAGGGTGCCTTTGACACAGGTGCAATCCCAGGTAATAAGTCGATAAAGAACTCGGTTGCATGATCAGGTGGCAACTCGGGTAAGCCTCCTGGAAATACGTCAAAGAATTTATGCATACATTAGTATCTTCCCTCTGTGGTGCTTCTTTAGTAGCATTTACCACCGATACCATATATCCAACTCCTTTCTTTTCAAAGCATCTCTTCGCCTTTTGTGCAGAGAGGATGAGCTTACGCTTCCTCAGCAATATGCTTCCAATAAAACCAAATTATGTGTCATCTTTGTTCTTAAATGATAACCTCTTCTATGCACATAATTACTTGTAGAGTGTTGAGACAACCAGTCTATTCCCAAGATGACGTCAAAGTCTATCATCTCAAGTCGATTTAGGTTGCATCCAAATTCTGTCCATCCATATGATTCAGACACTGTTCATAACATTTACCCACTACAACATCTAGTCCAAAAGAGCTTGAACTAGTGAAATCTGGCATAAAGGTCTTAAGATCTTGTCTAGTTCCTTCATCTCTTATGATTTTTCAAAGACTATCGTCAAAAATCTCATATTACACTCAGTAGCTTACATTTCTTTTGTCACTGATGTTCTACCCTGATCTCTCTTTCGTATATCTCAAAAAGTATCTTCTGACTATTTATTCATTACATATCCCAAGTCTATCTATAAGGATTAGGATATATGCTTATAAATAAATTAATTCAGCCAAACTCTTTTGGTCTTTACTTAATCATCTCACTCGACATTTGGCATAACTCAATATTACTTGTACTAATCTAAATACTATCAATGCCACAATTTTTGACTTCATCCTTGTATCCACTCTTAAATCTGCCTTTAAAAATCTTCTACTTTGTCAAAACTCGTACCAATATAGCCGTCTTTAACTTTACTTAAGTGCTATCTATTTCTTTACTGGCTACTCTTGATAGTTCTCACTTTTTTGCTCATGCACTCTTTTATAGACATGACTCATATCCATCCATTCAGTAATCTCAAAACAGATCCTCCATTACTTCATCTGAGGTTCCTTGGCTATAGAATCTAATCTGAATTTAATCATCTTCCTTCCAATAATTCCCTTATTAACTAAACATCTTATCAATGGATGTCGTGAAATGTAAGAATCATAATGCTTATCCAATAGTGATTCATTTTCTTCTTTTGAATTCAGTATAATGATGAACACTTGTTTTATCTAGTGAACTTAGCTTTAAAGGATCAGGAGTAAATCTATGGTAATCCAACCATTATCCAAAGGTCGTTAAGTTGCATGATGGTCCAAATATATGAAAATAAAGGTTTTACAGTCCTTAACCTCATGTTACAGGTTTTATTGAGTATATAGTGCCATAGGTCAAGGCACTACAGGAGTAAATCTGGAGAAGTTTTGGTACATCAATAAATCAGGTTTAAAATCGAAAAGATGTACATTCGGAATGATTAAACTTTTAAATGTTCATTCGGTTCATATCTCTATTCATGGTGTCAATCATGGGAATAGCTTAGATTGGTATAATCAGGACTAATTCTAAGAAAATAACATCTATAACTCCAATTGACAGGTTTAATCAAGAAGGTATTCTGTCAAGGTACGATAATTAGAATCAGGTATGTGCATCCTCTATAATCATAAGAGTAAGTCAATAATGCACCGCATCTTATATAAACCTATCTAGTTATATGGCCACAATAGATTTGATCATTTGCTGAAACGTTTGAGGCTTTATCTTCAGAACGTATTCCTCAATCCTTGTCGGATCAATCTGCCGTGATGCAGCTATCCCATACATTGATGGCTGGTAAGGGTAACCACCTTGATACACTGCTTGTTGTGCACCAAGCTTCTACACTGGGGTGTGCATTACTGGGACCAATGGTATGGTAGGCACTGTGTTACAACTAACATATGCTGGGGGTACAGTATTACTATCAATCGGTATCCACCATAATATTGTCCCTCAGAGCAGTCACTACAGTGAGTTGTCTCAGCTCGCCCAGTACCTAACTTATTGTGTCTACACTGCGGAGCGGGTTCGTCTTCCTTATATTATCATCAGGACCATGCGTCAGGCTACCATGCCCGACCAGATAAGCATTCTTCCTTATGGTCGACTTATCACTACACTCCTACAATGCATTTGAGTGAACATGAGGGATGAGATTGCTGTTGAGGACACCATGACATCAGACATTAACTGGGATGCCATTGTCCGGATAAAGATGGACTACTTGTCAATCAGTGATGAGGAGCTAGAAGCTCGTCCTTGTCCGCTTAAGAGGGTAGTAGCAGCGGCAGTAGCAGCAGCAGTAGCCAATGCAGCATATGTAGAAGAGGCAAGGGATAATGATGATTAGATGGAGGATGTTCCTACACTGGAACTGCAGCCCATACCTACAACAGGACCATCCCAGCCTCCTCTCGATACCGTGATGGGTATGTTTATGGAGATTTGGGATGCCCAGCGTGAGATGAACCGTGACCTAGGGCGCCTCTCTCGCAGCCTCAGAGTCACACAGGAGCAGGTACACTGGCTCAGGGTCGCTTATGAGCGTGATTATGACATTGCTGACCCTATTCCTCCTATGCCCCCAACCTCATGATGGACCACTTTATTTTTCTCTCCTCTTAGTACATTGACTTTTATAACAGGATAACAATCCGATTTGTGGACTGTACCCTATAGCACAATTAACTTTTACTCTTTGGATGTTTATGATTATTTTTACATGTTTAACATGGTTTTCTATCTAGAGCATGACTGTTCATTAAGTTCTTATTTCAATATGGTATGTTATGCTCTTTCTTATTTGGTCTCAAGCATCAAACAGGTGCTTAAGGTATGTTTTTATTAAGATTTTTAAATTCTTCCTATCTCAGTTCATTAACTCTATTAGGTGTAAATATGGTCTGTTGGACAGAGCTTAAGAGCTCTGATACTAAGCTGTCACACACCAATTCCAGCTGAACTAGAAGTGTGAGTGAACCATTACTGAACCAATGGTTCACACCAGGATCTCAATAAGACCCTGTCCACTCATACAAACCATTGCACATAACCATAATCAGAATATAATTAAATACAGCGAAAGTCTTAAATTAAATAAACTGAGTTCTCTATTAATAATTTAAATAAAATATCTAATTATTCAAAACCCCAGAACATAAATAATTATCCTTACATCACTTATAAATCCAACTGAAAATAAAATAAACAAATCCAATATCCAAGAGGTACACGCCGAAAGGGCACTCGCATGAAGTGTCATGCTCGTCCTCTCCTACTTGGACTTCTAGGGCAGCAACTCTTCCATATATTGGAGCATCCACGTAGTCCTCCACAGTGTAACCTGCATCAACATCTAAAAACAGTGCGTACATAAGGGTGAGCTCACAACTTAGCTCAGTAGAAAAATCAGACAATACAACACACATCATGCATGAGTAACATTCACATTATGGTCTGATTTTAAGCTTGCAATGTGCTATAGAAAGAATTGGTGGCCACCACACCTTTATACACGGGTGTGTGAATCTGCCCAATGAATCAAACACCACTGTCGTCCCACATGCACCCACCATGGAATAGAGATAGAGCTAAAGTGTCTGGATCAAACACCACCAACAGAAAGTGGGACCCGTAGAGATCTGTTTCTGAATCTAACCAGTTTATCCGCACAGACATACCGGTCGACCGATACCATCGACCGGTACCATAGACCGGTATGAAAAATATCATACTTTTAAGTCTACTTTCATATCTGGTTGTCATCTGTTCGTCCCGTCTGGCCCGATGATGATTGAAAGACCTGTTACGACATGAATTAAAGGTTTAGATCGGGTTCATGAAGTGCGGGTCTTACAACATCATCATCGTCATGTTATAAATAAACAAAATTAAATATGCATGAACAGTAATAGCAGGAATATTGGATGACCTGTGAGATGCACATTACAAGCATACACACATAGAGTCAATCATAGCATTGGACTCAATAAAAATAAACAGTTTGTTATTATTAGTTTAGGTCTTGTTCCCTCACCTGTTAGCAATTCTCGATGTCCTTCCGAGCCTTGAAATTCTCTTTGAATTGAATTAACAACCTAGAAGTTATATGAATTTAAGTTAGGGTTCATATGTGACAGGTTATAGTAGTCAGAAATTGAAATAGAGCACTGATAGGTGCCTGATTCTTCTTATGGTCTCATGCTATATCAAACTTACTGTCTACCGTCGATACTCTACGATCGCATATGGTGTGACTGTAGCTGCAACCATATGATTTCTGAATCTTCCCGAATGCCTATGGTCGATCCTCTGGTCATACTGGTCATGTCGTGGTCGACCGTAGCTGCGACCTTAAGATTTTTTATCACAGTCTACCTGAAATTCGATTTCTTCCTCAGTTAATTCTTCTGTTCTCCAATGGGGTTTATCCTAAGGTCATCCTATGGCCATCATTAGTAATTTCTTATCAACCCTAATCATCAGATTCACTCCTCATGATTCTCCTAAGGATTTTCTCAAGGAAATCACATAGATTATAATAGGTTGATATGGCCTATCCTCCATAGAAGTCTTATTCCCTTAGAGTTTACATCTCCAGAGATCCGTTTCATACCTTTGCCTGCGATAGAGAGTCAATCCCTTCTTAGCAAACTCTTCTCCTTAGCTTTTTCTTCTTCTCCTTCTCTTCCTTCTCTTCCTTCTTTTTCTCTAGGGTTTACTAATGTTCTAAAAAAATAAAAAAGGACTGAGGGACTTCCTTTATATAGAGTAAAACTCTCCATATAAAGTCCTCTTTCAATTAGGAAAGCAATCCCTGAGTTTAGGAAAGTTTCCAAAACTCAGAGTCTGATCTTGGTTTCTCACGGTCAATCTTATGGTCGCATAAACCATCGACCGTAAGGTCCAATTCATCGACCATGGGATTCTGGATTTGAGATTTTTGGTTCCCTTCCTTATGGTCGACCATACCTACCCAGGCATGCGACCTTAGGTATGTTTTTAGTGTTTTTAACTCGATTCTCATACCTGGTTTGTGATCTATCTTCATACGCTCGGTCCACTTGGTTCAGAAATGATGGAAAGACCTGGCACGACACGGTTAGACCAAGTTAGTAGAGTGCGGGTCTTACAACTCCCCCTTCTTATATAAATTTTGTTATCGAAATTTACACATACATTCCGAGTTGAATAATTGAGGATATTGCTTCCGCATAGCATTCTCTTCTTCCCATGTAACTTCTTCTATATTTTGGCTTCTCCAAGTAACCTTAACGTAGTAAATGTCGCGGTTGTGAAGACGTTGCACCTTCCGGCTAGTGATCTCAAAAGGTACTACTTCGAACGTCAAATCTTCAGTCAAATCCGGTGGATCCGTTGTTAACACGTGTGTTGGATCTTTGACGTACTTCTTCAGTAATGAGATATGAAATACATCATGCACACTTGACATGGATGGTGGTAGTGCTAACTGATAAGCTACTTTTCCACGTCAATCTAGAACTTCATAAGATCCAATATATCTAGGATACAGTTTTTCCTTCTATCCAAACTTTTTCAAACCACACATAGGAGATATCTTTAGAAATACTTTATCACCTATGGTGAATTCAAGATCTCTGCGTCGATTATCTGCATATTGCTTCTAACGGTTCTGAGTTCTTCAAACTCTTTCCTTGATAATGTCGACTACTCGACAAGTCTCTTCAACAAACTCTGGTCCAATAATACTCCGTTCTCCAATTTCATTCCAAAACAAAGGAGTTCAACATTTCCTATCATACAGTGCTTCATAGGGTGACATATGTATAGTCGCTTGATAGCTGTTGTTATAAGAGAACTCAATCAATGGTAATTTCTCATCCCATGATCCATTGAAATCAATAACACAAGCTCGAAGCATGTCCTCTAAAATCTGAATAGTACGCTCCGACTGTCCATCTATCTGAGGATGAAATACAGTACTGAACTTCAATGTTGTACCCATCACAGCCTTCTGTAATCCTTTCCAAAACTTTGAGATAAAGCGTGGGTCTCTGTCGGACATAATGCTTTCAGATACACCATGTAATCAGACAATATTATCTACATAAAGCTTAGCTAACCTCTCTAAGGTATACTGAGGTCGTATTGCTATGAAATGAGCTGTCTTGGTCAAAGGATCCACAATCACCTAGACCACGTCAACTACTCGGGGAGTCAATGGTAACCCAGTGACAAAGTCCATAGTGATGCAGTCACATTTCCATGCTAGTTTTGGCAGTGACTACAATAATCCTGCAAGTCTTTGCGTTTCAGCCTTTACTTGTTGACAATTCAAGCATTGAGACACAAATTTAGCTACATCCGCTTTCATTCCTCTCCACCAATATAGTTTCTTCAGATCATGATACATCTTCGTACTTCTAGGATGTATTGAATAAGCGGTGGTGTGAGCTTCCTTCATTAATGTGTGTATAATGTCCAAGTCTACATTTTCAGGAACACATACCCTTCCTTTGTATTTTAGTACCTTTTCAATGTCCAAGGTGAACTCAAGAATAGTCTTACCTTTTTCGAGGTCTTCTTGTACCATTCTCAGATAAGGGTTTGATTTAATAGCGGCTTTCAATTCGTCTAATAGATCAGGTACAATCTTCAATGTAGAAAACATGTTTGAGAAAAGATAAATAAACCCTTGGTTAGTTGATTCATTCAGAATATCAATCACGAACTGCTCTTTACCGTAATTAAATACTCTCCCTGTGACACATGCCACAGTATTTGCACTAACTTCTTCTTGGGATTCTGTCATAGCTTTCATGCTCAGTGCCTGGATGATACTGGATATCACAATCATAATCCTTCAGTAATTCCAACCATCTTCTTTGTCTCATATTCAACTCCTTCTGATTAAAAAGATGAGTGAGACTCTTATGATCTGATTTAATCTGAAATTTTTCTCCATACAAATAATGTCATCATATCTTAACAGCATGTATTACTGCTACTAATTCCAAATCATGAGTGGGATAGTTCTTCTCATGTGTCTTTAATTGTCTTGAAGCATACGTAATTATTTGTTCTCCTTGCATAAGCACACATCCTAAACCTAACCCAGACGCATCAGTGTACAAGGTAAATGGTTATCTTGGGATCGGAATAGTTAAGATGGGAGCTGATATCAATCTAGCCTTCAATGTTTGAAAATACTCTTCACATTTATCGGTCTAAACGGACTTTTCTCCTTTCTTTGTCAGACTGTTGAGAGGTATGACGATTTTAGAGTAATCTTCTACAAATCGTCGATAGTAACCAGCTAAACCTAGGAAACTTTTGATTTCTGTAATATTCTTAGGTGCTTCCCATTTCACAATGGCTTCAAATTTGCTAGGATTAACTTTAATTCCTTCAGTGAATACCACATGGCCTAAGAAAGTGACTTTATTTAGCCAAAACTCACACTTAATAAATTTAGCATAAAGCTTCTCTTTTCTTAGTCACTGCAGAGCGGCTCTTAGATTTATGACATGAGTTTCTTCGTCATTGGAGTAGACTAGTATGTTGTCAATAAATACAATGACTGACATATCCAACATATCATGAAATACCCGATTCATGAGTTCCAAAAAGGTTACGGGTGCATTAGTTAATCCAAAAGACATGACTAAAAATTCATAATGTCCATATCTGGTTCTAAATGCTGTCTTCAGAATATCACCTTCCTTAATCATCAGCTGATGGTATCCTGACCGAAGATCAATTTTGGAGAACACCTTGGCACCTTACAACTGATCGAACAAGTCATCGACCCGAGGCAATGGGTATCGATTCTTGATTGTAAGCTTATTTAATTTTTGATAATCTATACACAGTCGAATGCTACCGTCCTTCTTTTTTACAAACAATACTGGCGCTCCCCATGATATGTTGGGTCTAATATAATCCTTGTCCAATAATTCTTGTAATTGTTCCTTCAGTTCCTTCAATTCAATAGGAGCCATTCGATAAGGTGTTTTTAATACTGATGCAGCTCCGGGTATAAGATCTATAACGAACTTTAACACTCGAACGGATGGTAGTCCTGGTAGTTCCTCAGGAAATACATCCAGAAATTCACGCACAACTTCAATATCCTCTATTCATGGTGCTTTCTTGGTAAGGTTGACCAGAGATACTAGTTACCCAATTCCTCATTTCTCAAGGAATTTTCTAGCCTTCAATGCAAAGCAAATGAGTTTTCATTTACGGGAAAGTTTGGTTCCCGTAAAACTAAACTCTGCTCTTTCTTTGTCTTTAAATGTCAATTTCTTTTCTGCACATAATAGGTTTGCAGAGTGCCGAGCTAACCAATTCATTCCCAAGATAACGTCAAAGTCTACCATCTCGAGTTAAATTAAGGTTGCATCCAAAATCTTCTCACCGAAAAGAACTGGACATGGTCCATAACCTTTGACTAGTTCCACTTCTAATCTCATAGGTTATCGTACAAGCAGTTTACAGTCTAATGGTCTGAGGGGTAGATTTAACGTCTTTCTAAACGACACAAATATAAAAGAATGAGTAGCCCTAGAGTCAAAGAGTACTTTGGTGGGTATGCCATTAATAGGTACGATACTTGTGATTTTCTTCTTATATTAATCTATATGCTCACACAAGGTAGTACAAAACAAAAGGTTCAGGTCATACCTATGACCACATCAGGCGATGCGACAGCATCCTCAAATGTAACTGCATAAACCTTTCCTTACTGTAGCCGCTTCCTTGGCTTAGGACACTCCCTTGAATAATGTCCTACTTGATTACAGTTAAAGCATTTAACTCTATCACTACTTTGCTTCTGTTGAGGTTGGGTTGTCGAAGTAGTCTTGGCTGGAGCATTGAAGTCTTGAGTACAGAAGGGTTTAAATGTCTTTGAGTTTCCTCCGTTGTATGAGTTTCCATTGGGCCTTTTAATACCTCAGTTCTGAGCAAAATAACTTTCCCTCTGGCTTTGATTCCAGTACTCGAGCAATCTATACAGCTTTATTATAAATATTTTTTTTAGTCCCAATACATGCTCACGGATGCTTCCCCTAAGTCCCATGACGAACCTTCGGGTTTTGGTATTTTCCTCCTGCATGCTAGAGGGAGCAAAGAAAAATAGTTCTTCATAACGCTGTTGATATGCGTCTACACTCAACTGTCCCAGATACACACTTAGAAACTCTTTTTCCATTTGATCTCTGAAACTTCTGGGAAAATACTTCCCAAAGAATGCTTCTTTATAGATAACCCAAGTCAGTTGGGTGTGCTTTGTCAATAGATAACTCCGAGTAGATTTCCACCAATAGTACATATCACCTTTCAGCATAAAAGTGACACATAATACCTTATCTTCTTCATTTATAGTCATCATCATAAAGATTCTTTCCATCTCATCGATCCAGTGAGCTGGCCATAACGGATATGATGGCTTGCCTGTAAATTCCTTCAGCTTCAACTTCAGAAAATGCTCGATCAGTCTAGAGTGATCAAGTTGATACTGTGCATATACTCCATACATAGGTGGTTGGTACTGATAATTTCTTTGGTTATACCCACCTTGCGATGCTTTAGGATTTTGCACTTGGTCTTGTACTACTGGTGTAAGACCTGTATCGAACTAACCCGGTCTTACCACCTTGAACTAGGTCTACCCATCATGGTTGAGCCCAATGGACCAAGTGCGTGAAGGAGATAACGATCCCAGGTATTAAACTGACCCAAAAATACTAAAATAGGGCGGGAGGGTCGCACACCCAGCTAGGCAGGGTCGGACCCCCCAATATATAAAGTCAGACCCTGAGTTTCTGACCGGGGGTCGGACAATTTAGATCCAGGGGTCGACGGGATCTCCGACCGCCTCATCAACCCCTAGTCTGTCGACAGAAACCGTGAATTGGGAACTTTCCAAATTGCAATTGGATTCTTTCCTAATCTCAATGGGAATTATTTTGGGAGTTTCTACTCTATAAATAGGACGTCCCTAAGCCTCTTTCACTCCTTTTAGAACCCTAATTGGATTGAGAGAAAGAGAAGAGAAGGAGAAGAGAAGGAGAAGAGAAGGAAAGTGGAGAAGAAGATCAAAGAGAAGGCTTCAGAGAAACAAGCCTACTTCTCAGGTATGGATACTATCTCTATGTAATTCTAAAGACCTTAGAATAGATAGTGAAGAGGGTATGATCTAGGAGAAACCCAAATTATCCACCCATGGTTAGGTTTCAATGGAAAACCATGGGGGAGATCATTAAAACCATGTAGGTGAATAAATTATGGTTCTAAACCATAGAACATGTATGGAATGGATTATAGAAGCAAACCATAGGACCCAAACACGAAAGAATGGACTGTAGGATGAAAATTTTGACTAAACCCATGGGGGGGGGGTCGCACGGGGGTCGATGGAAAATTGACCCTACCAGACCCTAACATCGACCCCTAGTGTTCAAGAAGTCCAGAATGTGGGTGGTAGCACCTAGGGTCGATGGAACCTCCGACCCTGGCATCGACCCCCAGTTAACAGCAAGCTTTTTAAAAAATCAAAATTAATTCTAATTAAATTCTATCAACTTGGTTAGGTCTTCTAGTGATATAATAGTGATATTAAGTTGATTCTTAAAGCTTGAGAGAGGATCTACAATTAAGCAAAGGTGAGGGAACAAGACCTAAACTAATTGGTTAATAATAAACTATTTTATATTTTTTTAGTCCAATGCCATGATTGATTCTTTGCGTATATGCTTGTTATGTGCATTCAACATGTCATCCAATATTTATATTATTACTGTTCATACATATTTAAATTATTGTTTATAACGTGATGATGATGATGATAGGAATAGGCATGTGAATGTATGTGTGTGGTTGGTGTACTTGATGCGAGCGAGTATCAGGGGGGGTGTCATAGGCCGAGCCTCAGCACTCTAGCTCTATCTCTAACTCAAGTCTTGTCTACTGACATCGTTGTATCGCCATTACCTTAGCAGAACTATTACGTCATAGTGTATGAGGGGAGGTGGTCTCGGACCGTGTAGTCTCTGACTCTACCGGGGGGCCTTAGCCCTATCTCTATGGACGTATTGAGGGACGCTTGGGTGAGGCCTTGGATACACTATTTGGCATTAGGATTGGTTAGTTGCGAGCCCAGTTTGCAAGCCCTCGCCAGCAAGGGCTTACGTGTTGGTATGGGTAGAGTATCAGGGGAAGTGTCATAGGCCGGGCCTCAGCACTTTAGCTCTATCTCTATTCCATGGTAGGGTGGATGGGGACGACAATAAAATTTAACCTTTGGGCGGGCCTCCACACCCTGTGCATAGAGGCGAGGCGGCCACCAAACCTTTCTATAGCACATTGCAAACTTATTTACCAGACCAAAGATATGAATTGAATGCATGCATATGTTTGTCGCATTGTTTTGTTTGCTCACTGAGCCATGATGTGTGCTTACCCTCTCGACGTCGAATATTTTAGTTGATGATGTAGGTACCACTGTCGAAGATTATATGAGTGCTCCGGTGTACGGACGTGTTGCTGCAATGGAAGCTGAAGAATTAGTGGATACGCATGATCCCTCATGCGAGTGCAACTCATGCGTATTCGATTAGATTTTTGTTTAAATTATTAAGGGAATATAATTGATACTTTATTTATTTATGTCTCAGTTGATACAATAATAACTTGATATTTTATTATGGTTATCACAGTTAGATTTCTCAGTTCATTTACTATAAGACTTCCGCTATTGTGTATTTATTCTGATTATGGTCGTGGATGTGTATGATTTTATTTTTAATGGACACAGCCTATTAGAGATCCTGGTCGAACCGTTGGTTTATTAGCGGTTCATCACACCATTCTGAGTAGTGCAGAATTGGGGTGTGACAACTGGTGTTTGCGATACTTAGGGTATGGTGTTGCTACCACCAAGTGCAGTACTAGCTTGTCCTGTAGGTAGAGGTGTCATGTTTGCAGCTGGGAAAACCATTCCCATAGCAGCTTGCATGTTGGCTTGTACTTGTTGTATTTTCTGCAATTGTTGTGCTAAATTCATCACCGCAGTAGCCAAATCTGTAGGTGGTGCAGGTAGATTGGTTAGGTTGGCTTGGGTGTGCACAATCTGAGATACAACATTTTGAGTTCCAATATTCCCTTCCTGTCCTTGTTGACCTTCATTATCATTACTCTCCATAGGGGGTGGACATGGGTTTGTATTTTGTCTCCTTCTACTTACTCTGCGTCCAGTCATTTAAACTCCTGGTTGAATGGTACTTGGAAAGGTTGTACATGTGAGACAAGATATGATGTTAGTATGAGGTTAGTCTCACAATGGAAAGCAAGAGAAAAACAAAATCAATAGGCAAAAGTTTAATCAGAATCAAAATGCAGACAACAGTAGGTCATATGGTCGATGGCCTACGGTCGCATGTTATGCGACCATAGGTGCGACCATCACATCCCTGGCAACTTACCGAGACCCTATGGTCGATTATATGGTCGATGCTATGGTTGATGGTTTTGGTCGAATTGTGCGACCGTAAGATCTAAAATCAGTTTTAAAAACCTATTTTTGCGAGTTTGCCTCTCATTTCTTCTTTTTTCTCCTATGGTCTCTACTCAACTCGCCTCCAGTGAGTTGCTACAGTGTCGACCATACAAACTTGGTGATTTTTCCTTCGGTCTACAACCCACATTCCGTTCCATAAGGTATGTTCTATACTCTCTTTTATTTTTAAGCTTTCATACCTAGGGATTTTGTCATTTGTAGGGTTTTCTTCGAATTAATATTTTTATAATCATAAAAATTTGATTTTTATTGGGGGCTTTTTCTATTGGCCACCCAATGGACGTAAGCCCTCAAAAAAATTTGAATTTCATCGGTTGGTTTAGTAGAAATTTCAAAATTTCCATTTTTGACCTAAAATTTGGGGTTTCTACCCAATTGTCAAAATTTTTCAAATTCGACCTACCTAGTTAAAATTTCTGATTAAATATGCATTGTAGGATGGTTTGGGACCTACGTAAGTCCTCCTGCACAATGTTTGGGTGAAAAGTGAGGTTTTTTCTCATTTTACGTCGTTATGCTGTCAAAATTTTCCAAAATTTTCTAACTTATTTCTTGTTTTCTTTTCTTACAGCTATCATGGTTCCCACCAAGGTTCCTCGAGTTCATGACCTACTTCACTTCAGGTATGTGGAAGCAAAAGTGTGATACCCTTGGTTTGACTGAAAGAAGGTTGAAGGGGGTAGATGTGTGAACCTAGCCACTTGGCCCTGTTTGATGTGGAGAGGGCATTTGGTGATATGGGCTGGCTTCCAATGATCCTATACGAGGCTTGCACTGGCCTGGACTTGGTTAAGTAGTTCTACTGTCACCTTCAGGTGGAGGGTGACCTAGATGTAGAGAGGGGCAGAGAGCTTCAAAACACCAATTGGGTGAAAGGGGTTCCGATTTCTTTTAATTGTTAGGAGTTAGCTGATCTCCTAGGTATCTCCAATGATGGGCAGTTGTTTACTGTGCACCCAGAGAGCCATAGTTTCTTTCCATACAGATGCGTGCAGAGATTGATAGCAGATTCTTTGGGATGACCGCTAGGAGGTAAAAGCAGTTAACCTGCGTCCAGAGCCACGTCTCTACTGCAAAATTATTTAGCATAATCTGATTCCCCATGGTGAACATTATGAGATGATCTCTCAGCTGACTCAGTACCTGCTGTACAGTATCTGTACTAGGCAGCATGTCTGCCTCCCATATTTTATTCTTCAAACCATGCACCGAGCTACGTTGCCTGACTCGAGAGGCAACTTTCCCTATGGATTGCTGATCTCTACCTAGCTCACTTGTCTACAGGTGGACCCAGTGGATCATAGGATCGTTGAGGACACCTTCTCAGTTAACCTTGACTGGGAGGCCATTAGCAGGATGGGAATGAGAGAGATACATGTCAGTGATGATGAGAAAAATGCTATGAGACGTCCTCTCACTTGGATAGCGGCAGCAGATGCAGAGGCGGCAGCAATAGCAACAACAGAGGTAGCAGCAGAGGCACACGAGGGTGGTGATGAGGAGGATGATGATCGGATGTACATAGATGTGGATGCCATCCCTCCTCCATCGCCACAACATTCTACTGGAGCTGGCCTTTCTAGGGCTTCTCATTCAGTTGGCCCTTAACGCCCACCACCAAATGACATGATGGGACTGTTACGTAAGATTAGAGAGGCTCAGTGCATGACTAATTGGAGAGTAGGAGAGCTTCTAGATGTCCAGCGCTCTACAGACCAGCAGGTAGCGGATCTGGCAGCTAGTCTCCGAGCGACTTAGACTCAAGTGGCCTGGCTCGCGAGAGTATATGTTGAGGACTACAATATAGATCGTGAGGGTCCTCCTCCTCCAGCACCTCTAGCTCCATGATTGTCCTTTTATATCTTTTTCTTTTTTTACTACAGAGTAACAGTCTGGATTATGGACCGTACTCTGAATTTGATGTACATTTATTTTATTCCCATATATATATATATATATATATATATATATATATATATATATATATATATATATATATATATATATATATATATATATATAATTGGTTTTTCCTTTACATATATGCATTATTCTCTTTCTTAGTTTATATCTCATACAACACAAGTTCTTATGGTGGTTCTTATTACAGTTTTTAAATTTTATCCTAACTTAGTTCATGACTCATGTGGAAGTAGTTAAGTCAATGGGTAGAACCTGAGTGCTCTGATACCAAGTTGCCACACCCCAATTCTGGTCTAACCAAAATGGAGTGATGAACTGCCAATAAACCAATGGTTCACCTAGGATCTCGCATAGGTCGTACCCACCATATCAAACCTGTAAGACCCACACTCTATAAACCCGGTCTAAACCTTGATTTCATATCGTAGCAGGTCTTCCGATCATCACCGGGCCAGATGGGATGAGCGGATGATAATCAGGTACGAAATTGGACCAAACAGACCAAAATAAGTATGATTTTACTCATACCGGTCGATGGTACCGGTCTTGGTATCGGTCGACCGGTATGGTCTGCGCAGTAGACTAGCAAGATCTGAAATTGGATCTCTGTGGGTCCCACTTTCCCAATTCCAAATCCTAAGACTTTCCTAATTCTAAGAGGCTTCCTAAACCCTAATTCTAGCCTATTTAAACCCTCTAAGCCTCCTAAAATACTTTCCATTATCTCTTTCAAACCCTAGAGAGGAAAAGGAGGTTGGAAAGGAGAAGAAGCTAGGAAGAAGAAGGAAGTGCTGCCATTGCCGTTCGACGACGCTCACCTTACGCCAGTCGAAGGTAAGTGTTTTAATCATTCTTCTTACTCTATGACTCTAGGATAGTTGTATGGGTGGATCAATACCATGCAAAGAAGGTATTGATCTAAAACCCTAATTGGACATTAAACCATAATTTGCCGTCAAACCCTAGATTCGAGTTCTAAGGTGATTATCATCAAAACTAGACTTGAATGAGTTGGAGATAACTCTAACTCAAAGCTCAGACTTAGAATGGATAGGAAAAACCCTGGAAATCCATGGAGATTGATCGATGGTAGTTGAAAAACCTAATGTATGGTCTTCCGGAGACATACCGGTCGACCATACCGGTTGCTAGCTTTCCCACAGTGATGCGAGCGGTATGTTGCGACCGGTCAGCTCTGAAAGATTGGTTTTGGAACCCTGTTGGTTTTCTGACCAACGTAAAACCCTAAGAACTATTCTAATCGAACCCTAATATAATGTAAGACTCTGTGATAGCACGTTTGGATCTTGCGACATGGAGCAAGCTATCAAACGAGCATCATGTAAGGGAATCTGACCTAAACCTTAATAATTAATGGACAGTAAATCATTGTTAATAACCCTAAATATATATGATGTGATGTTTGTGCATATTCACATGTCATCATTTACTTCAGTTATTATTATTGTTCATGCATGATAGGATGTGATTGTTAAGCATGTGATTGTTTTCGTTGGTGTGTGGAATGGGAAGGGCATGGGGGCTGAGCTCATTCCAAATACTGGCACCTTTTGTAGTATTCTATTTTAACATGCTTAGTACGGGTAGGGTACCAGGGGAAGGTCATGGCACAGTAGTCTCCGATGTTGAAGTTGACCTGGCCATGATGATGTGACACTGTGGTCTCTGATGTTGATGTTGGCCTGTCCACGATGCTTTAGCTCTATCTCTATGCCGTAGGGAGTTATGTTGGGATAGGGTCTACCTGCGTATTGTTTTATCCTAGTGTGTTAGTTACGGATAGGGTATCAGGGGGAGGTGAGGTATTGTGGTCTCCAGCCCGGCCTGCACGCTCTAGCTCTATCTCTATGTCGTAGATGGTTGTGCTGGGATAGAGCCTACAATGATGACATATAGGATTGGTTAGTTGCGAGCCCAATTTGCAAGCCCTGGCCAGTAGGGGCTTAGGTACTGGTATGGGTGGAGTATCAGGGGAGGTGCGGGTATACCTTACCTCTATCTCTATTCCATGATGGGTGCATGTGGGTCGGTGGTGGTGTGATCTACTGTGCGATGTCACATACTCGTGCATAGAGGTGTGGCAGCCTCCGAACATTTCTATAGCACACTGCAAACTTAAACCAGACCACAGCATAAAATGATTGTTACTCATGCATAATATTATGAAACTGTCTGATTGTCTTACTGAGCTAAGTTGTGAGCTCACCCTTTGTATATATACATGTTTTTATATATTGATGCAAGTTATACGGTGGACGACTATATGAGTGCTCCGGCGTATGGTGGTGTTGCTGCTCTGGATGTACAGGCAGGAGAGGACGAGCATGACGCTTCATGCGAGTGCCCTTTTTGCGTATACCTTTGATTTTATTTATTTATTTCAGTTATTTCCAGTTGGATTAAAGAGATGTAAAGATATTTAGTTTATGTTTGGAATCTGAATAATTGATTACTTTACTTAAATTTATCAATAGATACTCAGTTCATTATATTTAAAGACTTCCGTTGTATTATTTATATTCTGATTGTGGTTATGTGCAATGGTTTGTATGAGTGGACACGGTCTATTTGAGATCCTGGTGTGAACCATTGGTTCGATAACGGTTCACTCACATCATTCTGGTTGGTTCAGAATTGGGGTGTGACAACTTGGTATCAGAGCTTTCGGGCTCTGTCCAACAAACCATGTTGCACTTAACTAAGTCGATGAACTGAGTTAGGAAAATTTAAAAATTTTAATACAAACGCACCCTAAGCATTGTTTGATACCTGAGACTGATTAAGAAAGTGAATAATATACTATATTAAATATAGAATTTAATGATACTCATGCACTAGTTAGGAAAACCATAAAACTTTCATTAAACAGAAAAGAGAGTATCAAATGTAATAGTACTACAGGGTACAGTCCACAAACCGGACAGTTACCCTGTTATATAACCAGTCAAGAGAAAGAAAATAAAAGGACAATCATGGGATAGGGGGCCTAGGAGGAATAGGGTCCGCTATGTCATAATCTCGCTCGTAAGCGACCCTAAGCTAGTGCACCTTGTCTTGTGTGACCCGTAGGCTACGAGCTAGACATCCCAACTCCTGACCCATCTCTCGCTGAGAATCTAGGATGCCTCTCTGGGTGTCCCTGATCTCCGTGAACATGCTCAACACTGGGTTCGAAGGGGGATGAGACGGTCCAGCTATAGATGTAGGCTATGGTGCTGCAGGCATAGGCTGTGGAGCTGGCACTGGTACATCCTCCGCCCTATCATCGTCATCCCCATCATCACTCTCAGCCTCTGTTGCATATGCCGCATTGGCTGCTGCTGCTGCGGCTGCGGTTGCTACCCTCTTGAGTGGGCGAGGGTGAGCCTCCATCTCATCATCATTAACCGACAGGTTGTCCATCTGCATCCTAAGGATGGCATCCCAGTCGATGTCGGATGTCATGGTATGCTCAACAGCCAGCTCGCCCCTCATGCTCACTCATAGGCACCGCAGAAGAGTAGTGATGAGACGGCCATATGGGAGGTTACTGCCCTGATTGGCCAGAGTCGCCTGATGCATAGTCCGAATGATGAGGTAGGGGAGAGAAACCCGCTCCCCGGTGCAAACACAGTAGGTAATATACTGAGTGAGCTGGGATAACTCACTATAGTGACCACTCTGGGGCACGATGTTGTGCTGGATAATGCGACTGTATACCCGAGGTGTAGGTCTCAAGCTAGCCACCTTCATAGGAGCCCCGAGATTGAGTATCTGCTCCGCTATCTCTTGGTGTAGATCCTTGCTCAGATAGCCCTTCACTTTTGGGGGGCAGTATACTAAATCTCCATCATTGGGGACCCCCAACAAGTCAGCCAGCTGATGAGTATCGAAGGAGATATGGACGCCCTTGACAAAGCTGGAGATGCGCAAGTCCCTACCCTGATTGGGATCATTGACATCCCCATGAAGCTCCAGGTTAGCATAGAAGTGCTTGACCAGGTTGGGGCGAGTGGTCTCAGTGTAAGTGATGATAGGCACCCACCCAAGCCTGTTGAAAGCCGCTTGCACATCAAACTTGTGCAACTACTCCAAGTCGACCCGCCAGCCAGATTCAATATTCTTACTATCGAACCAAGGGAAACGGGCTTATGCCGCCTCAAAACGGAACCACCGCTCATCGAGCTGTGGAACTGGTAAATGAGGAGCACGCATGTCCAAGCCATAGGAACGCTTGCCAAGACCTCTTTGGGGAGCCATTTAAACTGCAAAACATAAAGAAAACAAGAAGAAAATGTTAAGAATTTTCAAAAATTCAACAGCATAACGACAGTAAATTGGGAAAAAGTCAAACTCACCCAAAACTTAGGGAGGAGGAATTACGTAATGCCCGCACTCTTCAAACAAACCCATCAAATGCAATTCAAGCAAAAGATTTGAGGAATTAAGAAAAAAAAATTCAAGAAAATTCGAAATTTTTGTAAAACCTAGGTTAAAAACTAGAAAAATTCGATTTTTATTAAAACCATTCGGTGGAAGTCCAAATTGGTTGAGGGCTTTTGCTCTTGGGGGTCTCTAAACCCTTTCTAAGCCGAAGGAAAGAAGTTCCTACGGTTAGAATCTTCGAATCAAAGAAAAATCAATAATTCTAGGTAAAGACGATATGAAAATTTGGTGAAAATTTGGTAAAAATTTGATAGAGAGGGAAAAGGCTTACCTGGAGACGAGGTGCTGAGTCTTGACCGGAAGAAAATGACTTCTAGGATCACCGGTCGAACTGTAGCAACTCAGGAGCCAGAGAAAAATCGCCACCGGAGAGAAAGAAGAAGAGGAAAAGTGAGAAAAACTCACTTTTTCGCGATTTTAAGGTTTTTTGGGCATACCGGTCGACGATTTTGCCCATACCGGTCGACCGGTACCCCTAGAGTACTGCGATCGCTATGTCTCGGTCAGAATGAAATTCTGACCGGTCGATTATACCGGTCGCCCCATTTCTCTACAGAGTCGTGACCGGTATGTTGCGACCGGTCAGCTATAGAAAGGCCAGAAAATTTATGAAAAATTTAAAAAAAAAATTTTTTTGCAATTTAAATTTCTACTTTTTGACTGTTCGCCTTATATTGTTTAAGACTAACATTACTATTATTGTTCTCATGTGTTATGTCTTCTTCTCAGATCCAAACAGAATAGTCTGAGATGGTAGGCGGAAACGGTCGTAGGGGCCGAAAGCGTCACCATTCTAGGGTGTGCCAGGATGAAGAAGAACATGTAGAACCAGGCTATGTTAGAGAGCCAAGCCCGATAGTTGAGGGAGAGCAGGTTCCAAGAGCACCGACAAATTTTCCTGGACCTCCTCACACGAATTTTGAGACAATCATTACAAATATGGTCTATCAAATGGAAGCTCAGCAAAAAGCATTCCTGAGCGAAATGTTAAAGATGTTTCGGCCACCGGGTCATGTTCCCACTGAAGGTACGCCTGAGTCTAGAAGGAATAATACTACACTACCGATGCATGCTAGTCCAGGGTTGATGGGCTAAGCACAAAATGTACAACCACCGCACCAGTTCCCATCGTCTTCTGCTTATCAAGGAGCCTATCCGTATCCACCACCATGGTACGGGATGAATACACAGGGGCAGCACGATCTGAGTCGGGCGGTGGACAGATTCTTAAAGTTGAAGCCTTCTTCATTCACAGGTAAGATAGGAAAACCATTGTGGCCAGCACAGTGGGTTGCAGAAATGGAGAAGAATTTCCGCCTGATGATTTGTACAGAGGATGAAAAGGTTATGTTTGCCACTCATATGCTGAAGGAAGATGCGAATGCTTGGTGGAATTCTACACGGGCATATCTGTAGACAAAGCATACACATGTGGATTGGGAAGTGTTCAAGGTAGCCTTCTTCGATAAATATTTCCCAAAGAGTTTCAGAGATTAGATGGAGAAGGAATTCCTTAATCTGCAGCAGTCTCAGTCGACTGTGGATTCCTACCAGCAGAGGTACGAAGAGTTATTTTTCTTCGCACCGGCAAGTATGCAAGAGGAGGAGACCAAGACACGTAGGTTCACCATGGGACTACGTGGAAGCATCAGAGAGCATACATTGGGTCTGGACAAGAAAATTTATAATGAGGCTGTACAGGTTGCGAGAGTGATAGAAGCCCATACAGGGCTCAGTCCGCTGCAGTGCCTGCAAGGAACAATACGACACCACTTGTGCCACAGTTCGCTGGACACAACCCGATTATCAAAGGTTATAACTGTCAGCATCTGGGTCATGTCGCAAGGAACTGCACTCAAAATAAGAAGCAACTTCCACAGCAAGGAAAAGTATTTGCTGCCACCACCGAAGAGGCAGCCGCATCACCTGATGTGGTCACTGGTATGATTCTACCCCTTACTATTTGGCTTACTATTTCATTGTGTGTGTGAGCATGTAGAACTAAGGGGCAATAAAATTCCAGGAATTGTCAATATAGCTGGTATACCTGCCAGAGTACTCTTTGACACTGGGGCCACGCATTCCTTTGTTTTTATTTCCTTTGGGAAGCGAATGGAGTTATCGATTAAGCACCTGAACCCAAGCTTGATAGTTCGCTCTCCGTTAGGAGTCGAGGTGGCTTTGGCTGAATATTATGGGCCGTGTACAATTTGTATTGAGGGCCGAGACTTACAAGCAAGTCTGGTACTACTCGAGATGGCAGACTTTGATGTCATCTTGGGAATGGATTGGCTAGGCCATCATTCAACTATCCTATTATGTGATGAATGGAAGCTTGTGCTTACAGACAAAAAGGGAAAGGAGTATAGCTTTGCTGGGACCAAGTTACCTAGGAAGCGGAAGCTGATCCTCTCTTCCCTAAAAGCTAAGAGATGCTTAGAAAAGGGTGGAGTGGGGTATCTAGTATCTGTAGTCGACATCACTGCGGAATTACAAAAGATGGAAGATATAGATGTGGTACGAGAGTTCCTAGATGTATTTCCAGAGGATCTCCCAGGTCTACCAACGGACAGGGCTTCAGAGTTTGTGATAGACCTTATGCCAGGTTTGGCGTCGATGTCTAAAGCGCCATATAGGATGGCTCCTACCGAGTTAAAGGAGTTGAAGACCCAATTACAATAATTGTTAGATAAGGGTTTCATACGGCCTAGTATATCGCCTTGGGGAGCACCTGTAATATTTGTTAAGAAGAAAGATGGAAGTGTACGGCTATGTATTGATTACCGTGAGCTGACCAAATTAACGATCAAGAATCGGTATCTTTTGCCTTGGATCGATGACCTGTTCGACTAGTTACAGGGTGCAAAGGTTTTCTCGAAGATTGATCTCCGATCGGGGTATCACCAACTGAAGATCAAGGCCAAAGATATTTCGAAGACTGCTTTCAGGACAAGGTATGGGCATTATGAGTTTCTAGTTATGTCGTTCGGGTTGACCAATGCCCCAGCGTCGTCCATGGAACTGATGAACCGAGTGTTTCATGACATGTTGGACACTTCGGTCATTGTATTCATCGATGACATATTAGTCAACTCAAAGGACAGAGAGACCCATGCAACACACTTGAGAGCAGCCCTACAATGGCTAAGAAAGGAGAAGCTTTATGCTAAGTTCAAGAAGTGTAAGTTTTGGCTGAAGGAAGTGGCTTTCTTGGGCCATGTAATATCTGAAGACGGTATCAAGGTTGATCCAAGTAAGATAGCTGCTATAGTAGGATGGGAAGCACCAAAATCTGTTGCGGAGATTCGTAGTTTCCTTGGGTTGGCTGGTTATTATAGAAGATTCGTGGAGGATTACTCCATGATCGCTGTTCCACTCACAAGATTAACCAAGAAGGGGGAGAAATTCATATGGACAGATGAGTGCGAGAAGTGCTTTCAGACTTTGAAGTCACGACTAGTCTCTGCACCTATCTTGACCATCCCAGAACTAAGCGTACCGTTTACCTTATATACAGATGCTTCAGGGTTGGGTATCGGGTGTGTATTGATGCAAGGAGAACAGGTGATTGCTTATGCATCAAGACAGTTAAAAGAGCATGAGAAGAATTATCCAACGCATGATTTGGAGCTAGCAGTGGTAATACACGCAATCAAGACTTGGAGACACTACTTATACGGTGAAAAGTTTCAGGTTAAGTCAGATCACAAGAGCTTAACTTATCTTTTCACTCAGAAGGATCTGAATATAAGACAGAGGAGATGGCTGGAATTGTTAAAAGATTATGACTGTGACATCCAGTACCATCCGGGTCAAGAAAATATTGTGGCCAACGCCTTAAGCAGAAAGTGGGCATCAAAACCGGAGGCAGGACCAAGTACAAATGCTACAATATGTGCTGCAGCCTCAAGTTCAATTGAAGGCGATGAAGAGTATATAATAGAGACTGCAGAAGATCCAGTCGAGCAAGGCTTAATTCATAAGTTCACCATGATGTTCGCAGCTTTGAAGATATCACCGGATCTAGTTGATGAAGTCAAGGTAGCAATCCTACAGGATCCACATCTCAAGACAGTGCAAGAAGATGTTCGCAGCTTTGAAGATCTCACCGGATCTAGTTGATGAAGTCAAGGTAGCAATCCTACAGGATCCACATCTCAAGACAGTACAAGAAGACCTAGAGAAGGGTACGAGCAATCCTGACTTTACCTTGGATTCCGACAAGGTACTCAGGTATCGTGGATGGTTATGTATACCGTATACCTGAGAGTGAAGGCTGCAATATTAGAGATCGAGTTATGACTGAAGCTCATTACACTCCATACTCGGTACATCCAGGAAGCACCAAAATGTACCATGATTTAAGAAGACTGAATTGGTGGAGGGGTATGAAAGCGGATATAGCTCGTTTTGTGTTCCAATGTCTAAATTGTCAACAAGTTAAAGCAGAAAGGCAAAGACCCGCAGGTTTGCTACAACCACTACCGGAGCCTGCATGGAAGTGGGATTGCATTACTATGGATTTCGTCACTGGCCTACCTTTGACACCAAGGTCAGTGGATGCAGTTTGGGTAATCGTCGATCAACTCACCAAGACAGCTCGATTTATTGCGGTTAGACCTCAGTATACCATGGACAAGCTGGCCAAGTTATGTGTTGATAATATAGTCAGACTTTATGGCATTCTAGAAAGTATAGTATTTGATAGAGACCCTCGTTTTACATCAAAGTTCTGGGAAGGATTACAGAAAGCTATGGGAACAAAGTTGAAGTTCAGTACAACTTTTCACCCTCAGATGGACGGGCAGTCAGAACGAACTATTCAAATTTTAGAACATATGCTCCGAGCTTGTGCCCTAGATTTCAAGGGAGCTTGGGATGAGAAGCTATCGCTTATCGAGTTTTCTTATAACAACAGCTACCAGGCTACAATTCAGATGGCTCCATATGAAGCACTCTATGTGAAAAAATGTCGAACACCTCTGTTATGGAACGAGGTGGGAGAAAGAAGAATTATAGGACCGGAGTTTGTTGAAGAAACTTGTCGAGTGATTGATCAAATCAGGGAGAGAGTAAAGACAGCAGGGGCTTACGTACTGGTATGGGTGGAGTATCAGGGGAGGTGCTGGTATACCTTAGCTCTATCTCTATTCCATGATGGGTGCATGTGGGTCGATGGTGGTGTGATCTACTGTGCGATGCCATACACTCGTGTATAGAGGTGAGGCGGCCTCCGAACCTTTCTATAGCACATTGCAAACTTAAACCAGACCACAGCATAAAATTATTGTTACTCATGCATAATATTGTGAAACTGGCAGTTGTGGCTCACCGATTGTCTATATTTTATCGAGCTAAATATGTAGAGCTCACCCTTTGTATATATATATATATATATATATATATATGTTTATAGATATTGATGCAGGTTATACGGTGGACAACTATATGAGCGCTCCGTCATATGGTGGTGTTGCTGCTCTGGATGTACAGGTAGGAGAGGACAAGCATGACGCTTCATGCGAGTGCCCTTTCTGCGTGTACCTTTGATTTTATTTATTTATTTCAGTTATTTTCAGTTGGATTAAAGAGATGTAAAGATATTTAGTTTATGTTTGGAATCTGAATAATTGATTACTTTACTTAAATTTATCAATAGATACTCAGTTCATTCTATTTAAAGACTTTCACTGTATTATTTATATTCTGATTGTGGTTATGTGCAATGGTTTGTATGAGTAGACACGATTTATTTGAGATCCTAGTGTGAACCGTTGGTTCGATGACGGTTCACTCACATCATTCTGTTTGGTTCAGAATTGGGGTGTGACAAAACCACACATACATTCCACATTAATAATCTGAGGTAATAAACAAATAAGCGAAAGTCTTACAGATAATGAACTGAGAGTTTTACAGTGATAAATAAATATTTAATTTAATTATCTCAAAGCCACAAGACATAAAAATAAATAATCAAATTACATATCCGATGTTCGAACTATAACTAAACCTAAGCAAAAACACATTGGTTGCACTCACATGATGAATCATGCGCATCTTCTTCAACTTCTACATCCATCGCAGCAACATGTCCATATGTCGACGCATTCATATATTATTCAACAGTAGGACCTGCATCATCAACTAAAAATATTCGACGTCAAAAAGGTGAGCACACATCACGGCTTAGTGAGCAAACAAAACAATGCAACAAACATATGCATGCATTTAATTCATATCTTTGGTCTGATTTATAAGTTTGCAATCTGCTATAGAAATATTTGGTGGCCGCCTCACCTCTATACATGAGTGTGTGAATCCGTCCAATGGAACAAACACCATTGTCGCCCTACATGCACCCATTATGGAATAGAGATAGAGCTAAAGTGTCCGGATCAAACACCGCATAACACTTCCCCTGATGCCCTATCCATACCAACATGTGAGCCCCTATTGGCAAGGGCTTGCAAACTGGGCTCGCAACTAACCAATCCTATGCCAAATAGTGTTCCAAGGCCTCACCCCAGCATCCCTCAATACGTCCATAGAGATAGAGCTAAAGTCCCCAGGCAGAGTTAAGAGACCATACAGTCCGAGACCACCTCCCCTGATGCCCTACGACGTAATAGTTCTGCTAAGGTAATGGCGATACGACGATGTTAGTGGGAAAGACTTGAGTAGAGATAGAGCTAGATTCTGGTGACGAGGTCGAAGACCACCATACCACATCTTTCTCCTGATGCTCGACTCGCATCCAACACACCAACCACACACATACATTCACATGCCTATTCCTAGCATCATCATCATCATCATGTTATAAATAAACAAAATTAAATATGCATGAACAGTAATAGCAGGAATATTGGATGACATGTGAGATGCACATTATAAGCATACAAGCATAGAATCAATCATGGCATTAGACTCAATAAAAAATAAACAGTTTGTTATTATCCAATTAGTTTAGGTCTTGTTCCTTCACTTGTTAGTAATTCTCGATGTCCTTCCAAGCCTTGAAATTCTCTTTGAATTGATTTAACAACTTAAAAGTTATATGAATTTAAGTTAGAGTTCATATGTGACATGTTACAGTAGTCAAAAATTGAAACAGAGCATTGATAGGTGCTGATTGGTCCTATGGTCACATGCTGTATTGACCTTACTGTCTACGGTCGATACCCTACGGTCGCATATGGTGCGACCATAACTACGACCATATGATTTTTGAATCTTTCCGAATGCCTATGGTCGATCCTCTTGTCATACTGGTCATGCCATGGTTGACCGTAGCTGTGACCTTGAGATTTCTGATCACAGTCTACCTGAAATTTGAATTCTTCCTGGTCAATTCTTCTATTCTTCAATGGGGTTTATCCTAAGGTCATCCTATGGTCATCATTAGTAATTTCTTATCAACCCTAATCATCAAATTCACTCCTCATGGTTCTCCTTGGGATTTTCTCTAGGAAATTACATAGATCATAATAGGTTAATATGGCCTATCCTCCATAGAAGTCTTATTCCTTAGAGTTTACATCTCTAGAGATTCGTTTCATACCTTTGCCTGTGATAAAGAGTCAATCCCTTCTCAGTAAACTCTTTTCCTTAGCTTTTTCTTCTTCTCCTTCTCTTCCTTCTCTCTTTCTCTAGGGTTTACTAATGTTCTAAAAGAGTGAAAAAGGACTGAGGGACATCCTTTATATAGAGTAAAAATCTCCATATAAAGTCCTCTTTCAATTAGGAAAGCAATCCCTGAGTTTAAGATCGACTCGTCCAAGATGGAGCAATTCTTCATATACTCAGTGATCTACAAGTTTGAGATGCCTAGGATACTGGTCACTGACAATGGCACGCAGTTCATTAGCACGCCATTTGTAGAATTCTATGCCGAATTTTGGATCGATCATCGCTTTGGTTCGATCAGCCACCCCAAATCAGTGGGTAGACAGAGGCAACAAATAAGACCATACTAATGGGTCTAAAGAAGAGGCTGATCGACAAGAAGGAGATATAACGATGGCGGGTGGGTGAGATTACGATATCCTACAGGGGGTATGACAAATAATTTCCCTAATATATATTTTCTCTTTTTTAAATACTTTCTCTCTCTTCCCATTATCCTCTCTTCTCTTTCTTCTTTAATTATTTATTGTTATCTATTTGTTAGCATCTACCTCATTATTTAGTTCTTACTTATCATTCCCTAATTTATGAAAACATATTATCCTTTTTTTTTTGCCGTACTATATTAGTTTTGATCCGTTTAAAACCTATACCATCTATTTTCGTTTTTTTGTCATTTTCAAAATGTTTGACCCTTTTTTTTACCGTACCGGTTTTTATTTTTTCCGTTTAAAACCCGTACCATTCCATTTCATTTTTTTATCATTCCCGTTTTAACTAACTATGGTTTCGGATCCCTTATTATGGTAATGATGCATTGGGATTAAAACTTCTAAGGAACCGTCCCAATTACTTAGGCTTTTTCTGATTAAAAAATTGAAATGATTAACCTTTTTTATTTTTTACCATTATTTAATTCATGTTCCTTATTTTTTCCTTTTTTTGGGTGGGGGGGAGGAAGACAGTTACCTCCCTTGTAATATGCCTAAAAGACAAATACCCCCAAAATTTTTTGGAAAAGACAAATGCCTCCCCTAGAAACACTTCTAAAATACAAATAGATACACGCCATTAGGAATATTCCATTAGATACCGACAGTGAGAGATCAATTTTTTTAATGACCAAAGTAACCCTTTAGAAGGGTGAACTACCTATTTTACCCTTATTCAAATAGGGTTTATGTCAATGACCAAAGTAACCTGGTTTGTATAGAACCGAACCAAAACCCATATCAAATTATTTTTTTTAAATTTATTCCAAAAGACCATATAAAAGGGATTAGGATGGACGACACTTGGTGGTTCTAAAAACCTATGGTCTTCAATAGAAGGGGAGTAAAGAGAGTAGATGAGATATTTTGTAGGGAATCAACAGTATTGCATCTCAACGACCTTCTTCTTCTCTGCTTCTTTGCAACCTCATCTCAACTACTTTCTTCTTCTCTCCTTCTCCTTCTCTGTAATCTCTTGTTTTCTCCTTCTTTCATTCGGCACTATGATCTATCGGATTTTCATTGATACTTCATTCTAGTAGTCAGATCTAATGAAATGAAGGCGATAGGCAAGAAAAGAGTGAAAACGGGGGAGTTCGGGGATAGGAGGATAGATAGAAACACTTGAAGCAATTTCAATTCAAGAAAATTTTTCAGATCTGAGTTCGTGTTCTGATTTGACTTTAGATATGAGTTCATCTCAGTGGCTGTGCTTCGTGGTTCATGGTTCTATTTTCCAATTTCAGCGGCTTCATGGTTCTGCTTGACAATCTCCTCTTTCACGATCCATATCTGAGATCTCCTTCTGTTCCGGTCCTACTGGTGAGCACCTTTGGTGTTGGAATAACCCCTTACTTCTTCCGATGGAATGAAAGCTTCCTTCTAAACGCAGTTCACCGCCGGTGTGTTCCTAGGAACGGCACTTTTGCATTTCTTGAGCGATTCCAGTTCTACATCCTGAAATCTCACCACCAAGACCAATCCTTTTGCCTTCATGCTAGCCTCCACCGGTTATCTCCTCACCATGTTTGGCGCTTGCGTCATAACCTTCGTCTTTAACGCAGGTTCAAGAGCGGATAAAATTGAGGTGAGGTTGAGGAATGAATTGTAGGAAAAAATATGGCTTCCATGCATGTCAACCCAATTTTCCTCAAGACATCTTCATTTGGTGATACCCTGTTGCTCATCCTTGCCCTCTGCTTTCACTCTATGTTTGAAGGCATAGCTATTGCTCAGATTTTTATAGATTTTCATCTCGACATGAAATATTTTGTTGTTTGTTGATTCTTTGATCCCCGATGTCCGACATTTGCCTATTTCTACAATGAAATTTACCAGATCTATTACTTTCCCAATGACAAGGGCGTAAGGGCCTTCTTCATCAGAAAACATGCGGCCGAAGAGTTACAGAAAGTACGTTAGGATTTTGTCTGAAAGAGATGAAAGTGTAAGTTGGATATGAGGGTTATAGTAGTCTTTTAACATTAATAAGTTTTTAAACTAATAAAACGTTCGGGGGTAGATTAATCCACAAAAAAATTGACTTTAACACCATTAAAATAGAAGACGGTTGTGTGGATGAAAACTTTTACACGAGCAAAAGATTCTATGACCAATCTCTCAACAACATTTCATATGCTAACCACACTCAAGAATACAAATAATTCAGGCTCCATTGACAACTTACATTAATTTGAGGGCCGTTTGATTGAGATTAAAAAAAAAATTGAGACATGGAATTGGTAAAATGATTATTTTTAAGGCAATTGATTTGGTAATTTAATATTCCTCCATCAAGGTTCTCATGTCATATACAAAAAGCAGTTTCTTAGTTTTTACACACTGATTGGGCTCTTCTAAGGGCCTGATTGATAACACTCCAGAATCTGGATTCTAGCTCCCAGACCCAAAATGGAGTAGAATCACGTTTGATAAATTGGTTTGGATTCTTTACTCTCATGGAGTGAACCAGCTCTAAATGAACTCGAAAATCTAAATTTTTTAAGTACCAAATAGATGCTTTTTTGCTCTGGAGCACATATTGGGAGAAGAAAAAACCACCCCACACCACTACTACCACCAACCACCACCACTAGCCTCCAGCCACCACCACCACCACCACCACCCCCACCGTCCACCACCCATCGCTACCACCACCTCTGCCCCATCACCACCCAACCCCACCACCACCCAACACCACCAGTCACCACCGCCACCATCCTCCACCACCACTACCCACCAACCACCACCCACTGCCACCACCACAACCACCCACCACTACCACTAGCCCCACCACCCACCACCCACCACCCACCACCCACCACCCACCACAGCCACCATCCTCCACCGCCACCCTCCACCACCACCGTCACTAACCATCACCATTAACCATTAGTGCCACCATCCATCAGCCACCACCACCATCCTAGAGTCCATGACAAAATTACGTTACCAAACATGTTTCTACTCCTAAATATTCTTAAATCCTTTTGAAGCAGAAGTAGAAATTTGAACCGAAAATAAAGAGTCTGGAGTAGAAGTTTTATCAAACAGGCCATAAATCACCCCTAAGGGATTTAACAGATGGAGCATCTTTTGGATAATTGCCATGCATGTGGAGGGTAATACATACGATGGTCATTGATTCAAATATACAAAATAAGGAGATAAGTGAATACTACGTCATATCAAATTGAAAGAAGGGAAAAAAAAAGTTAAAAGCTCGATCCCTCGTAAGAAACCAAAGAAGACAAACATCAATAGAAAATGAGTTCTCTACAACTGCCGGCCGGCTGACCCATCAGGGAAATTGAAATGCAACTCTGCAAAACAACTCAAAACCCTACAAATAAAATCGCCAATAAGATATATAAATAAAACATAGAAAGAGAATGCTAAAACTGAACCAGACCAAAATCAAATGTCTAAGGCTCTCTTTGGTTTGTATTATATAATGTATTATGAGCTATTTGTGACAAGCAGGTTCAGTTGCGGAGATTTCTTTTCTTTTTAGCCTTTCCGCTCGCCTGCTACTGTAACTGAAGTCGGAACTCTTTTCCTTTAAAGCGAGAAGTACTCAAGGTCAAGTGGATAGAGGAGTTTCGGGAAGGAAGTAGTTTCAAGCTCTTTCAAACCTAAGCAAGCAACCAACCTAATAAAGGGGCTTGGCTCTCAAGCTTGTATAGTTAAGGCTTAGCGCCCTTAGACGTCAAGGTTTTCTTCGTTTAGTCAAGTGGTTTATCAAAGATAATTCCTTCTGTTGCTAGCCGAGTGAGGTAGATCAGAGAATTAGTCTCTTTCTGCCCGAACTCATCGGGCGGAAAGGAATTGACTCACTAATCTATCTAATCTTGCATGCACGTGTAGCAGTCATTCCTTGGTCACCGTAGTAACCTCCTTCTGTTTTGGTAGTCGGCTCATATAAATCAAGCTTTTTTCGGTAGTTCAGTTGTGTCAGCTTGTTGTAAGGCTAAAGCTGATCTACGACCACAAAACAAACTGATCGTACCTTACCTGGCTGTAAGTTTGAGAAGGTAGCTAGAATGAGAGGATAGGATGCTCGTAGAGCAGACTAGAATGAGTTCTCTCTTTACCTAGCTTCCCCTTACTTAGCTGCAAGTGCAAGAAGGTAGTTTACTTACGGGGACAGAACATAACTATTCCGTTCTCTCTTCCCCGGCAGAGGGCTTACTCGTATGCCATACTTGCTATAGCTCCTTTCATTCACTCCCAACCAACAACCAACTACTGTAGCTCACTCTTGGCCTTAACAGCAGCAAGCTGCCTGACATAGCACGCTCATCCGTCTTCTTGCTGGGTGCCTTTGGGGAATAAGAGGATTCGAGATTCGATCTGCTGGCCCACTGACTGAACGATGATTTCCTCCCTAGCAGGCTCTCTGAACATATAGTCCCTCCTGGAGCCTCACTTCTAATGGCAGCTTCTCCACAGCTAGTGCCTACGATGAGACAGAGAAACTGGTTGCCCCTCTTCCCAATCCATTCGATCGGATGTGAGAACCCGGACGCGAACCGAATATTGATACTTCAGACCCTTCATTGGATAGAGGCCAATAGTCCGAATAAAGATCCATTTTATTTTTGGCCTCGAAACAGAAACTCTTGCAGGGGCCCATCCAAGCATGATAGTGGTATGTGGCCAATCCTAGCTACCCCTAGCTGTGAGTGTTCATTCCATCCCTACATCGCCATATCCCGTAATTCCCTCGAGATTAGCAGTGGACTCCTTATTTGATTCTTATACAGTTATAGATTCTGAGTAATAAATAATGACCGTTTGGTACCACTAAACATAATACATTATATAATGAGAAATAGGTTTGGTATGCTTTAATGTGCAATTTATATCTATTTATATTTAAGGTTCAATCTTTGAAAATATTACGATTTGATAATGGTAAATGCTTAAAACTGATATAGGCCTTAAATGTACGCTCACATTTTCCATAGCAATCTAATAGTTGCCTAAAATCATAACACGACCTGAAGCTTTGAGGAATTTTTTCAAGCAATGAATAAAATTAAAAAAAAAAAAAGGGAACACTGTTACCCATTTTCATTTCCCAACTCAAGGCACATCATACATAATCACAGCTCACTTCTTCACTTCTTGCAGACCTAGAAAGGGAAATCGCTGAGAGATGGAAACACATTAGAGAGAATCAAACAAAAAAAAAAAAAAACCATAACAACAATGATATCGTAAAGAGAACAGGGAAGAGGGGGGCAAAGGAAGAAGAACAACATACCGTTGGTTCTCCAATGCAGAGATGCGGGTTCGCCAGGGCAAAGATGTGAGAGGATGCGAGAGGGAGGAGAGAGTTTAGAAGGAGAGAGTTGAAGGAACTGTAAAAGGTTTTATTGGGTTTTGAAGTTTAGGTTATAATGAAAGAATAATACATTATTCTAATAATGATAAACAACTAATAACCTATTTGTAGATTATGTATTATATCTATTTATTTTAATTATAAATAGACATTATAAATCATGCCAAACAATCACAAATTTTATAATATATTACATAATACATTATATAATACAAACCAAAGAGAGCCTAAAATAGATCTCCACACGTTGTAAATTTTGGATGTTCTATGAAACCCATCAAATTAAATTGGATTGAAAACACAACATAGACATTTGCGAACTAACCTCGGTTGATTTACAGATACAAATCCACTGTTACGGCTCGCCCCACCCTCTCCTCAAAGGAGAAAAACAAAGAGGAGGACATAACGAGACCCAGAGAGTGAGGAAGAACGAGTACGGTCGGCCAGCGGTTGTAGTAGCACTGCTCTTGGCTTGTTCATCTTCCTCGGTGAAGGATCAAGTTTTTAAAATTTTTTTTCACTTTTTTCAATTTGATGTGATAGAGCATTTCACTTACCTCCTTATTTTGCAGATTTGGATCGATGATCCACATGGCAATTATCAAAGGGTGCTCCACCCCATGAAGAGCCCGATCCCTTTATACACATGGATTAAAATTGTCTCCTCCCTGTACTTCAGGGAGGAGGGGCGGCGATCCCAGTGGATGGTCGCCACGTGGAGGTTGGATGAATCCGACCCTTCTGTTCGAGCTGACACTCCCTTGTCGGCTCGGCTTGTCGGCTCGAACGGAGGGTTCGGATTCATCCGACCTCTATGTGGTGACCATCCACTGGAGTTGCCGCCCCTCCTCCCGAATCTCAGGGAGGACACGATGTGGATCTGCCTCGGGCCAAGATTCTCTCTTGCACCCTATAGTTATCCATTGGACAATTGGTGCGGCTAGGTGACAGAATAAAAACTAGGGTGACAGAATAAAATCTAGGTCCAGTAAAGAAATGCCAAGGCAATTCAATATGTAAGGGAAACCTTTAATTACAGTAGATATTTATTACTTAAGACAAAGAAATTTAACGGACGCAAACTAAGCATCAATGAGGCACAATATAAATTTACCAAAAAAATAAAAAAAAATGACGCACAAGATAATTATGATTTAAGCATACTACTTTTAGACTTAAAAAGATACGGTACCCTTGAGTACACCAAGAAAATCAAATCATTCTAAATGTATAGACAACATCTAAGCCACACCTTTGTATTCACAATACTGTCCCCAAAATTGCTATGGATGGACATATCACCGGCTGGAACATCAATGCGTCTAATGCCACATGTTGATCACCCATTGGTGGGTTATTTTTATGCACCTCAATGACCAACCCAAAAGTGACAAGTCTTCCTTGAATTTGCTGGGGTGTATAAAATGAATTCAAACACAAACTACTATACCTGTTGGGCACTAACGTGGCTAACATATTTACGCCTGGTGGGCTGACCGATACGGAGATGAGCAGATCTTTTTCCTTGTAGATTGGTCTCACAAAGAAATCATAATAAGATGACAACAATAATATGATAAGAATACACATCATCCTTCCATGTTTAGAGAAAATTCTTTTCAAGCATCTTGACCAAATCATCTTTAAATACTCAAACTTAAAAGAAAATCAAGGAGAAATACATTACCTTGTAGAAGTAGGTTTTTCAAAACCTAACCATGTTACACCTTGTTGTCTCTCATCTTTTTCTTTGCCTATCTTCTCTTTCTTCTTTAACATGGGAGATTTTTTTTCTCATATTTTATTGTATTTTATACGTTATTATCTTTTATTTTCTGTTGAATTTTCTTGTACGTTTGGGTTTAATTTTAAACTTCTCCAATATCAGATTGCTAACCACAAGTGGCACATTGCAGGTAAAGAGTAGATTCATATTTTGATAGGATGTGGAGAAGGATTGCACAGATTATTTTATTCACTTTAGTAATGACAACCTTCCAAGGTTCTCCTACAAGTAAGAATACTTTAATTTGGTAATGATATATATATGTTGGAACCTTGACCAAGTTAAGGTTGTCATTGTTGGCAACTCTGAGTTGACAAGGTGATATGGAGGAGAGAGAATGTCTGAAGGCCCACTGGTAGACATGATGACTGGGATAGTGCTCTAACAGCAGTTGATGTGAGAGAATCATTGAAGAAAGTTGATAAGAAAGTCCAAACAAGAAGAGAGAGAAAGAAGAGAGAGAAACTGAGGAGAGAGAAAGAGGAGAGAGAGTGGGTGACCAGGTGGGTCCCACCTTGGGTGGCCAGGCCAGCATGGCAGCCAGCCCAGGCCAGCAGGGCCGATGCCCGCGGCACCAGGCCAGCAGCCATGCCAACCTGCTCGGCAGCAAGCAGCCACGCACACGGGCCACGCCACAGCGAAGCCATGCGCAGCAGCATGCCGCAGCGCAGCGGCATGTCCGCGCGACAGCATCATGCCCGCGCAAGGCCATGCGCGCGCCGTGCCATGCCGGAAGGCCTGCTCGGCAGCGAGCAGCGACAAAGACGCAGCAGACGGCGCATGCCGCATGCGCGCCGCCGCAAGCCAGCGCAAGCCAGCGGCATGCACTTCACCCATTCGATGAAATGCCGCACGAAGGGGCGCCGATGATTCCAATCGAGGGATCACATTGAAGCCGAGTCCGGTGACGGGATCGACCGATCCGACGGTCCGGAGGAGATCCCGCCGTTACCGACCGATCCAACGGTCTCGATTCATTTGATTCCTTCTCCGCAAATCAAAACTCGACAACGGTGTACGGTGGGTCGAGGAGGGGGCGCTACGGTGCTTCGCGCCGCATGGAATCAGTCCAGAAGATTCCATTTGGAATAATCTGATCGGCTGAACTTCAAATGGCCATATCTTGGCCGTCCGATCTCCGATTGAGATGATTCAAAAGCCCACGAGCTTCTCTCTCCGAGCAGAATGTTTTTGAACAAAAAAACCAGGGTTTTGAACAGAAAAAGCTATGGGTTTTGGTGAAAAAGGAGGATTTGGAGCTTTTCTTGAAGAAAAAATTCCTCTCCACCTTCCTCCATCTGACATACATGATCATTTGAGTAGTTTGGAGGGAAGAGTGAGCCTGAGTGATGTTTTGATGTGAATGATGTTGTGCGAGATAGATTGGAAGAATATCGAAGTTCTACTCTATTGAAGCATATCTATCACTACACGAGAGCTTGGAACTTCTACGTTGTGAGCGTCAAACTTGCAAGTGATCACGTTGGGAAGGTAATCACGCACGCAAACCTTATCTTGTGAGATGTATTATGTTGGGAAGGGTTTGTACACATTCCATATCAATTTCATTGTAACCTGTTAAGTTGGGGCTTAACAGGATTGAGGGTAGTTGCCTAGAATCTCAAGTTGCAGCTTGGATTACGTTGGTGATATAGCACCAAGTTGTTGTAGCAACAGAATACTATTGAAGTAGCGTATTGGGTATAATACGAAACCCTGGTTAGGGTATTGCCCCGTGGAGTAGCCATCACAGTGTGTGATTGGTGAACCACGTTATATGATGTGTCTTGTGGATGTGTATATTTTTGTTGTGTATGTGAAGTGCGTGGGTTGCAGGTCTGGGTGTACACACTAGGCAGGCCAAGCCTCTGGTATGGATACCTGTAGGTGTGTGGCATGGTGTGTTACACGAAATGTGTAAATGAACAGGTATGTGAACTAGTCGGCTCAAGGCGGCACAGCCAAGACAGATAGCTCAAGGCAAGAAGTGTTTAACCAATCGGGACAGGCCTCAAATAGTTGGGAAGAATTTTAGTGGGTCCCGATTCACCCCCCCCTCTCAGTGTCAATCTGGGAATTACAATTGGTATCGAGCTAGGTTCCCCGGGGAGGAAGATTAACATCTTCGGGTTCAGACAGAAACTAGAGGTTGCAAAAATGGCATTCAATGAAGATAACCACAGGCATGAAAGAATTCCTCTGTTTGACGGATCAAACTATAGTGTATGGAAAGTCAGGATGGAAGCATATCTTATATCTCAAGGCTATGGAGTCTGGCTGGCAGTAAAGAATGGATACACACATCCCACAGAAGACATCACAGATGCAGTGGAAATGAAAAAAAGGGAAAATGAAGCCAAAGCAGTCACAGCCCTTCTAGCATCTCTTGTTAGCAATGAGCTCACCAGAGTTATTAGCTGTCCTACCTCCAAAGAAATTTGGGACAAGCTGAAAGTGTACATGAAGGAGATAACAAGATAAAAGAGGCTAAATTACAAATCCTGAGATCTCAGTTTGAGAGTCCGAAGATGTCCGAAGGAGAAACAATTGAGTTCTATCTCAACCGGGTGAATGGCATCACAAATGCAATCGAGCTTTGGGTGAAGAGATAAAGGAGATACATATTGTCAAGAAAATTCTAAGGACCTTGCCCAAGCTATATAATGCCAAGGTATCGGTGCTTGAAGAGATGGACACCTTGGATTCCCCGACCACCGATGATTTACATGGTATTCGACTACCTATGAAATGAGAATGGTTGATGAAATCCCTACGAGAGAAGGAAGCAGCTTTTGAAGCCATGAGAAAGTTGAAGATCAAAGAATCAAGTGAAAAATCAAAAGCAAAAGAGATTAGTGAGTCCGATGACTCGGATGATGAATTGATAGCCTATCTTGCCCGAAGGCTTAAGAAGAGAAGTGATAAATACAAAGGAAAGTCAACACTGAAATGTTTCAACTGTGGAGGACTAGGACACTTTGCATCAAAATGTCAAAAGAAAGGAAGAGTATATGACTCTGATGATGAAGACCCCAAGGAGAATCATGACAAGAAAGGTAAAAGAAAATTCATATCAAAAAGGAGAAGTCTGTTGACCAAGAAGAACCAATCCTCAGATGAGTCAGAGGAGGAAGATGACTGTGAGACTCTGTTCATGGTCAGACTTGATGAAATGCTTGAGAACAATGAAGCTGCCAAAGGGAAGGATGATCTTGAAGATGAGGCCAATCTTGAAGCTGAACTATACTCAGCCCTTACAGATCTCAGAGATGAAAGGAAGAAAAACAAAAGATTAAATGACAAGTGCAATGAAGCAACTGAGCTCATAAGTACTTTGAAAATCTCAAATGAAGAAGCAAAGAAGACTGAAAATGATCTCAAAAATGCTCTATCCTTAAAAACAGATGAGTGTGCAAAGCTTGAGGAAGAAATTCTGAGATTAGAAACGGAGCTTGCGAATGTGTGAAGAAAAGAAAAGTTACAAGGAAGCTACTACCTCATCTCCATTGGTGTCCGACCAAGAGGCGAAGAAGAAGAAAATGTGCTTGATGAAATCTTAAGTTATCAAAGATCCTCTCATAATAAGACAGGACTTGGATATGAAGAGCAGAGGATAGAAAAAACTAAGGGTAAAGGGTTTGCTGATGACCCCATTGTTTTTGTTAAGGCAAAACAACAAAAGAAGTCAAGTGCTGAAAATTATTTGAAGAACAACACTGACAAAGAAGGCTTCACAACAGTAAATAAATTCAAGAAAGGAGAAAGCTTCAAAGGATACTGCTATGGGTGTAATGGCTATGGACATAGAGTTGCAAAGTGCAGAAGACAAATTATACAGCCAGTATTTACAAGCAGAAATAGATTTGCACCTCTAGTTGAAGACAGAATTGAATGTTTCAGGTGTCAAAAGTTTGGACACATAGCCAGATATTGCCAAACCATCCTTCCATCTCAAAGACAACCTAGAAGGAATGCCAGAAGAAATCCCCCTAGGAGACAAGCTCAGAGAGAAGAAAGGGCTATGGAGGAAAGTGTTAGAAAACCCATTACAGTGAAAGAAAAGGCAATATGGGTTGAGAAAAACAAGAAGAAAAATAATACTTCCTTCATTGTGCAGGCGGCCTTTAAGGCCAACAGTAGGCCCTTGCCATGGATTCTTGATAGTGGATGCTCCACTCACATGACAGGCAATAAAGAAATTTTCTCAAGTTTAAATACTGAAGAAAGTGGATCAGTTAGATTTGGAAATAATGATGGTGCAAGAATTGAAGGAAGAGGAACTGTTAACATCAATAGTGGAAAATTGAAATCTCATAATGTATTGTATGTCAATGGCTTAAAACATAATCTTCTGAGTGTCGGTCGGATCGTGATCGGGGTAATGAAGTGACTTTCACTAAAAATGGTTGTGCAGTTAAAAGTATTGCAAAAGGAAAGACGTGGCACATGGAGTCAGAATCGAGGCAACTTATATGTTCTCTCGAGACAAATGACAACAAATGTTTGATAAGTCGGGATGATGAGAACCGGCCGTGGCACGTAAGGCTGGGGCACATAAATTTCAAGAATCTTGCCAAGATAAGTAGACAAGAGTTAGTGAGAGATCTTCCCATTTTGAAGGTTCCAGAAAATCATGTATGTGGACCATGTCAGAAAGGAAAGCAAGCAAAAGCAACATACAAGTCAAAGGAGTTTCATGTCAGCAAACCACTTGACCTAATTCATACAGACTTATGTGGGCCCATGAGAACCCAAGCCATTGGAGGAGAAAGGTACTTTATCTTATTTATTGATGAGTATTCTAGGATGACCTGGGTGATGTTTCGAAGGAAAAAACCGAAGCTCTTGACAAGTTCAAAGCATTCAAGAAGAGAGTGGAAAATGAGACAGGAAACACAATCAAGTGTTTAAGGTCTGATCAAGGCAAAGAATTTACATGGAATGAATTCACCAAATTTTGCAATGAAAGTGGTATCGAATTCAACATTCGGCAGCCGAACACCTCGCGAGAATGGAGTGGTTGAAAGAAAGAACGAACAGTGCAAGAAATGGCTAGAACTATGATGATGAAAACAACACAAAGCAAAACATTTCCGGAGAGAAGGCATCTATACAGCAAGTGCATATCACCAACAGATGTTTACTAAGGCCTCATGAGAACAAGACACCTTATGAATTGTGGTTTGGGAGGAAAGCTACAGTGAAGTATCTCAGGGTCTTTGGTTCAAAGTGTTACATCAAGAGAAAGGAAGAGAATCTTGGCAAGTTTGATGACGGAGCCGATGAAGGCATATTTTTAGGATACTCTTTCAAAAGCAAGGCTTTAGATGTTACAACAAAAGACTAAACAAGGTTGTTGAAAGTTCTGATGTCGAATTGATGAACAATTACCCTACTCAAAGAGAGCTGAGCCGAAAGTTCAGTGTTTGAAGAACTTGAAGATAATGAAACAGGGGCAGCTGAAAAGGGACAAAAATCAGAAATAGAATCAGAATTACAAGAGTTTGAGGTGGAAATGCAAAAGGATGGAAGACCAAAGGACAACAAATGGTTAAGGATTCATCCAAATCATCAAGTTATTGGAGATCCAAATGCTGGGATGCAAACCAGGAAAATGAAGACAGCTACTTTCTCCTTATTGTCAGAAGTTGAACCCAAGACTGTATATGAGGCTGGCAAGGATGAGAACTGGATGAAAGCCATGAATGAAGAGCTTGATCAAATTGAAAAGAATAACACATGGGAGTTAGTTACAAGACCAACAGACAAAAATGTAATTGGCACAAAATGGGTCTTCAGGAATAAGTTGAATGAAGATGGAAAGGTGGTCGAAACAAGGCCGGACCGGGTGTGTAAAGGTTATGCCCAAGTGGAAGGAATTGACTTTGAGGAGACTTTTGCTCCAGTGGCTAGACTTGAGTCCATCAGGATGTTCTTGGCTCTGGCAGCTCACAAAGGTTTCAAGGTGTACCAAATGGATGTCAAATCTGCATTTTTAAATGGTAATCTTGAAGAAGAAGTGTATGTTGAGCAACCTGAGGGTTTTCAGCTTTGTGATGATGGAAATAAGGTGTGCAAACTGAAGAAGGCCTTATATGGGTTGAAGCAAGCTCCAAGAGCCTGGTATTCAAGACTGGACACTTATTTGCATCAATTGGGTCTGCGAAGGGGAATAGTGGACAGCAATTTGTATGTCATGACAGAAGATAGTAGTCAGCTGGTAGTTGTGGTCTATGTGGATGACATCATCTTTGGAGGACATTGTGACAAGCTATGTAAAAAATTTGCTGAGAAAATGAGGACAGAGTTTGAGATGTCTATGCTAGGGGAGTTATCCTATTTTTTGGGTTTACAAGTTCAGCAGAGGCAAAATGGCATATTCATCTCTCAAATGAAGTATACCAAGGAGATGTTGAAGAAATTTGTGATGGAGGACTGTAAACCAGTAGGGACACCAATGACAGTGAATATCAAGCTGAGCTCAGAAGATAATTCACCAACAGTTGATCAGACATTGTATAGGTCAATGATTGGCAGTTTACTGTATTTGACAGCTTCAAGGCCTGATATTTTGCAAGCAGTTTGCCTAGTAGCCAGATTCCAAGCTTGCCCAAAGGAGACTCATTTGATGGCAGTGAAGAGAATACTCAGATATTTGAAAGGCACAACAGACTATGGATTATGGTATCCAAAGATTAGAAGTTTCACCTTGACAGCATTTTCAGATGCAGACTGGGCTGGTAGCATTGATGACAGAAAGAGCACTAGTGGTGGTGCATTCTTTTTGGGAGAGAGCTTAGTAGCATGGCACAGCAAGAAACAGGAATCTGTTTCCTTATCTACAGCAGAGGCAGAGTACATAGCAGCGGCAGCCACATGCACTCAAGTAATCTGGATGAAAAGACAGATGTCAGACTTCAGTATTACCAGTGCGGAGCCAGTGATCATCAAATGTGACAACATGAGTGCAATTAACATCTCCAAAAATCCGGTGCAACACTCAAGAACCAAACACATTGATATAAGATACCATTATTTGAAGGACAAGGTGCTTGAAGGGGAAGTGAGACTGGATTTTGTTCCTACAGCAGACCAGGTGGCAGACATCTTCACCAAGGCTCTTCCAAAGGACTCTTTTGAGAAACTCAGAGACCAGCTAGGAGTGGTAACTCTTGGCACACGGTACATAGCACATGTGCAGGGGGAGTTGCTGCCTACATAGCATCACTTTTCATCTGTAGGATTGGAAAGATGCGGTGGGCACTCCTACAGGTGAGGCTATGTAAGGGGAGTTCATCTGAAGGGGGAGTATTTTCGTTTATATGTCCTTTGAAACTTGTTGTCAAAGGGGGAGAAAGGATGTGCGCAAAGGGTGTGTGCAGTCATCTTATGTAATATGGGTTGCCAACAATTCCAAAGGGGGAGATTGTTGGAACCTTGACCAAGTTAAGGTTGTCATTGTTGGCAACTCTGAGTTGACAAGGTGATATGGAGGAGAGAGAATGTCTGAAGGCCCACTGGTAGACATGATGACTGGGATAGTGCTCTAACAGCAGTTGATGTGAGAGAATCATTGAAGAAAGTTGATAAGAAAGTCCAAACAAGAAGAGAGAGAAAGAAGAGAGAGAAACTGAGGAGAGAGAAAGAGGAGAGAGAGTGGGTGACCAGGTGGGTCCCACCTTGGGTGGCCAGGCCAGCATGGCAGCCAGCCCAGGCCAGCAGGGCCGATGCCCGCGGCACCAGGCCAGCAGGCCATGCCAACCTGCTCGGCAGCAAGCAGCCACGCACACAGGCCACGCACAGCAGAAGCCATGCGCAGCAGCATGCCGCGCGCAGCAGCATGCCGCGCGCAGCAGCATGCCGCGCGCAAGGCCATGCGCGCCGTGCCATGCCGGAAGGCCTGCTCGGCAGCAAGCATCTCCGCAAATCAAAACTCGACAACGGTGTACGGTGGGTCAGAGGAGGGCGCGCTACGGTGCTTCGCGCCGCATGGAATCAGTCCGGAAGATTCCATTTGGAATAATCCGATCGGTTGAACTTCAAATGGCCATATCTTGGCCGTCCGATCTCCGATTGAGATGATTCAAAAGCCCACGAGCTTCTCTCTCCGAGCAGAATGTTTTTGAACAAAAAACCAGGGTTTTGAACAGAAAAAGCTACGGGTTTTGGTGAAAAAGGAGGATTTGGAGCTTTTCTTGAAGAAAAATTCCTCTCCACCTTCCTCCATCCGACATACATGATCATTTGAGTAGTTTGGAGGGAAGAGTGAGCCTGAGTGATGTTTTGATGTGAATGATGTTGTGCGAGATTGAAAAAGATTGGAAGAATATCGGTTTTACCTTATTGAAAAAAATTTAACAACACAAGGGAGGTTGGAGATTTGTAAGGGGGGGGGACAAGGGGGGGAGGGGGGGGGGAAGGGGGGGAGAAGGGGAGAGAAAGAAAGGAGGATGGGGTGGTTGGGGGGGGGGGGGATTGATTTTAATATTAAATTAAATTTTGATTTTGGATTTTAGGGGTGGGGGGGGGGTTTTGGGGGGGGGGGGGGGGGGGGTTGGGGGGGGGTTGGGGTTGGGTGGGGGGGGGGGGGGGGGGGGGGTGGGGGAAGGAAAGGAAGGGGGGTGGGGGAAGAAGGAGAAAAATGAGGGGGATATGGGGGGGGGTGGGGGGTGGGGGTGGGGGGGGGGGGGGGGAGGGGGGGGGGGGGGGGGGGGTGTTTGGGGGGGTTTTTTTTTTGGTTTTGGGGGTGTGGGGGGGGGGGGTGTGGGGGGGGGGGAGGGGTGGGGGGGGGGGACGGGGGGGGGGGGGGGGAGGGGGGGGGGGGGGGGGGGGGGGGGGAGGAGGGGGGGGGGGAGGGGTGGGGAAAAGAGGAAGGAGGAGAAGGAAGAAAGGGGGGGGGGAGGGAGGAGGGGTGGGGGAAAGGAAGGGGGGAGGGGGGGGGGGGGGGGGGGGGGGGATTGGAGGGGGGGGGGTGATGGGGGGGGGGGGGGGATATAAAAAAAAAAAAAAAGGAAAATAAGGGAAAGTTTTCTCTACATGATATCAAATGATCATTTATAAATCTCTCACTTGACTTGCACAAGTGGTTGTTTGCACCTTTGTTTATTGTTGTAGGACTAAGGCTTGGTCTTATATTCGAGTCATCCCACTGCATTTTGGGTGACACCTCTTTCCTTTCACCTCCGGCCCCATCGGGCATCGAATCCCCTCGGGGCTACCACTGCAGGTGGCCCTTTGGAATAATTTTTTTTAATTTTTTTTTTGAAGCTTAATTTGGGAGCTAAGGGTAGCAAAATCACCATCCCACTCATATCTTGTTCTCATGTATTATTTATTAATTTGAAAAAGTTCCTTCAAGCAAACAATTAGAACGCCTAAATACTTGTCACGTGAATTAGTGATATGACAATTCTGACCATTGGATATCCAAAAAGTGGTATCGATTGGTTATGTCAAATTTTATAACCTAATTCAATCAAATATATCTATCTCCCACATAAAATCACTATAATTTCCATGCAAATCTACTACTACTCCGGCAACTCCAGTGTTCTTTCTCAGCCTTATATTTTAAAATTTTATATTGGACACCTGGAAAATTCTGATTGGGATAAAACTTCATTGTAATTAAGGACTCTGGGGTCTATCTATCTACAAATTTTAGATTCACTTAAACTGCCACATGAAAATTAAAGTGTCCGCTTGGAGATTTCATTCCAAGCTGCCCCTAATAGAAAACCATCCGCGTTAGGGTAAGGCGTTTGGATAATCGGCTCATTTTACGTAGAATTTTTTGGGCATTGAAATGTTCATATGTCCATTTAACATAAACTTTTGTCTTAATTTTATTTTCTTAGGATACTAAGAGTATGGAATTTTTGTCCTCCCACTGATCATTTTTAGTTTAATAATTTTTTGAATTAGTTTCACAAGTAACTTGATCTGTTTGTCATGAAACTTGGCAGGTGCAAATGGAACTAGAAATGGAATTGACATAGGAGTATGCTATGGTTTGCTAGGGAATGATCTACCGCCTGCAACCGAAGTGGTAAGCCTCTTCAAGAGCAATGGAATCCAGAAGATGAGGTTGTTCAACCCAAACCCTGATGCCCTCCAAGCTTTAAGGGGTTCTCAAATCCAAGTCACCGTAGGGGTCGCAAATGAAGATCTCCCCGCACTTGCTAATAGCCGAGAAGCTGCTAACTCCTGGTTCACAACAAACGTGAAGCCCTACTTAAACGACATTGAATTTTCTTATATTGCTGTTGGCAATGAGGCTTTACCAGGCCAGTTTGGCCCTAACATAGGCCCAGCCATGCATAACCTCAAAGATGTGCTACTTGAAAATAACTTACATGGCATTCAAGTCACCACCGTTATCAGTACCGTCGTACTCGGCACCTCGTATCCACCCTCGGCCAGTGCTTTCAGCGAAGAATCAGCCTCCGGTATGACCTACGTTCTAAAATTCTTGTCTGACTATGGTGCACCCATCATGGTCAATGTGTACCCTTACTTCGCCTATGCAGCTGAACCAGAAAATGTTCGCCTAGACTATGCACAGTTCACTGCTGAAGGTGCCGTGGTCCAAGATGGATCCTTGAGTTATTCGAATCTATTTGATGCAACAGTAGATGCTTTCATTTGGTCTATGGAGAAAGTGGGATTCCCGAATGTCGATGTCGCGATTGGAGAGAGTGGTTGGCCATCCGCCGGGAACGGGCGCTTTACAACACCGGATCTTGCTAGGACTTACAATCAGAATTTCATGAATCATGTCATCCAATCCCGTGGAACACCAAAGAGGCCTAATAAATATATGGATGCCCATATATTTGCAATGTTCAATGAGAACCTCAAACCAGCTGGTACAGAGCAAAATTATGGTCTTTTCTATCCCAACAAGACGCCGGTCTATCCCATCTTCTCTTAGTGTGTACTGCTCCTCTCCAATCACTATGTGTGGGCCCCATTTTTAAATAATAAAAAATTAAAAAGTTCATATGTACGGCCGTGCATGCATTATTCCTTCATCTGTTGCATTGAGTTAATGTCAGGTTCAACTAGCTTCTTGTGGAGTCCGAAAGTCATCAAGCATATTGGTAATCAAACATATTTTTAAATCAGGACTTGCTTGCTGAACATAATCTTACACTGGTTATTGCTGATATTAAAGCTCTTGCTTCATTTTATAAGAGTTGTTCTTTTAGTTTCATTCCAAGGGGAGTCAACATGGTTGTTCATTCCTGTTGGATTTTATGTTGTCATTGTTGACAACTTGACTGATGTGACAGTATTTGTGAGCATTCAGTCAGAGAAATGAGGAGTGAGAGTGTCAGTGTAGGAGAGAGAGTGGCAATGCAATGGCACAGATGTGGCAACTTCGTTTGTGTTCTATAGTGTTCTACATGTGTTTCAGATGATTCGCAATAAGTTAAATGAGATTTTACACTGATTTTGATGAGAGAGAGTGTTTGTGGACCCCACTGGTGATGTGGCACAGTTTCTGGTGATTTGACACATGATGTAGCCGAGTTTTTCTAATTGTCACACCCCAATTCTGAACCAACCAGAATGGTGTGAGTGAACCGTCACTGAACCAACGGTTCACACTAGGATCTCGAATAGACCGTGTCCACTCATACAAACCATTGCACAAAATCACAATCAGAATATAAATAGTACAGCGAAAGTCTTTAAATAAATGAACTGAGAATCTATTGATAAATTTAAATAAAATATCCAATTATTCAAATTCAAACATAAAATATAATATCCTTACATCCACTTAATCTAACTGAAAATAACTGAAAATAAAGAAAAGTCAAATCAAAGGTACACGTAGAAAGGGCACTCGCATGAAGCGTCATGCTCGTCCTCTCCTGCCTGTACATCCAAAGCAGCAACGCCACCATACGACGGATCGTTCACGTAGTCGTCCACCGAGTAACCTGCATCAACATCTAAAAATAATGTATATACAAAGGGTGAGTTCACAACTTAGCTCAGTAAGACAATCAGACAGTTTCACAATATTATGCATGAGTAACAATCATTTTATGCTGTGGTCTGGTTTAAGTTTGCAATGTGCTATAAAAAGGTTTGGTGGCCCCCGCACTTCTATACACGAGTGTGTGGCACCGCATAGTAGATCACACCACCACCTGCCCACATACACCCATCATGGAATAGAGATAGAGCTAAGGTACCCCCGTACCTCCCCTGATACCCTACCCATACCAGTACCTAAGCCCCTACTGGCCAGGGCTCGCAAACTGGGCTCGCAACTAACCAAATCCTATATGTCATCAATGTAGGCTCTATCCCAGCACAGCCGTCTACGGCATAGAGATAGAGCTAGAGCGTGCAGGCCGGGCTGGAGACCACAATACCTCACCTCCCCCTGATACCCTATCCGCAACTAACACACTAGGATAGAATAATACGCAGGTAGACCCTATCCCAGCATAACTCCCTACGGCATAGAGATAGAGCTAAAGCATCGTGAACAAGCCAGCGTCGGCATCGGAGACCACAGTGCCACATAACCATGGCCAGACCAACATCAACATTGGAGACCACCGTACCACGACCTTCCCCTGATACCCCATCCGTACCAAGCATGTTAAAATAGAATACTACAAAAGTGCTAGTGTGAGGAATGATCCCAGGCCCCATGCCCCACTCCACAAACTAATGAAAACAATCACATGCTTAACAATCACATCCTATCAATGCATGAACAATAATAATAACTGAAAGTAAAGGATGGCATGTGAATATGCATAAACATCACATCAAATATATTCAGGTTATTAACAACGATTTACTGTCCATTAATTACTAGGGTTTAGGTCTGATTCCCTTACCTGACGCTCGTTTGATAGCTTGCTCCACGTCGCAAGATCCAAACGTGCTATCACAAAGTCCTACATAATATTAGGGTTTCATTAGAATAGTTTCTTAAGATTTCACATTGGTCGAAAAACCAACGAGGTTACAAAAATACACTCACAGAGCTAACCGGTGGCATGTATCGGTCGCAGCTCTGTGGGGAAATCTGACGACTGGTATGGTCAGCCGGTCCCCACAGACCAGCCCCCCGGAAGGTACCGGTGGCAACATACGGGTCGCACAGGGTGCAACTGGTACAGTCGACCGGTATGTCTTCGGAAGACCATACTTTGGATTTTTCGACTGCCGTCGATCATTCTCCATGGATTTCCAAGGTTTCTCCTGTACATTCTAAATCTGAGCTTTGAGTTAGAGTTATCTCTAACTCATTCAAGTCTAGTTTCGATGAATATCATCCTAGAACTCGAATCTAGGGTTTGACGGCAAATTAGGGTTTAATGTCCAATTAGGGTTTTAGATCAATACCTGCTTTGCATGGTATTGAACCACCCATACAACTATCCTAGAGTCATAGAGTAAGAAGAACGAATAAAACACTTACTGTCGACTGGCGTAAGGTGAGCGTCGTCGAACGGCAATGGCGACACTTCCTTCTTCTTCCTAGCTTCTTCTCCTTCTCCAACCTCCTTCTCCTCTCTAGGGTTCATGAGAGATAATGGAAGGATTTGAGGAGGTTTAGAGGTGTTTATATAGGCTAGGATTAGGGTTTAGTAACCCTATTAGGATTAGGAAGGTCCAAGTATTAGGGTTTAGGAAAGTGGGACCCGCAGAGATCCAATTCTGGATCTCCGTAGTCACTGCGCAGAGCTGATCGGTCGACCGGTACTAAGACCGGTACCATTGACCGGTCAACATAAAATAACACTTATTTGACCGTCTTTGATCCGATTTCGTACCTGTTTGTCATCCGCTCGTCCCGTCTAGCCTGGTGATGATTGGAAGACCTGCTACGACATGAAATCAAGGTTTAGACCGGGTTTATGGAGTGCGGGTCTTACAACTCCCCCACCCTTAAAAGAAATTTCATCCCGAAATATGCATGTAGATCTCACAACTCCCCCACCCTTAAAGAAATTTCGGCCTCGAAATTTTAACGTACCTTGATCGTCGAAAAGGTTAGGGTACTCCTTCCTCATCGCGCTCTCCTCCTCCCATGTAATTTCTTCGACATCTTGGCTTTTCCAATGCACCTTCACATAATGGATATCCTTGATTCGAAGTTGTTGTACCTTTCAGCTTGAGAGCATCACATGCACCACTTCAAATGTTAAGTCTTCAGTCAAGTCTGGGGGGTCTGCTGTCAAGATGTGCGATGGATCCCTAACATACTTCTTCAATAACGATACATGGAACACATAATGAACGCTTGACATAGATGGTGGTAGAGCCAATTGATATGCTACATTACCACGTCTGGTCAATATCTCGTATGGTCCCACATACCTGGGGCATAGCTTCCCCTTCTTACCAAACCTTTTCAAACCTCGCACCGGTGATATCTTCAAGAATACTTTGTCACCCATTGCAAACTCCAGATCTCGACGTCGATTATCTGCATAGTGCTTCTGTCGAACTTGAGCTGTCTTTACTCTCTCCTTGATTTGATCAATGACTCGATAAGTTTCTTCAACGAACTCCAGTCCTACAATTCTTCTTTCTCCCACCTTGTTCCATAACAGAGGTGTTCGAGACATTTTCCCATAGAGTGCTTCATATCGAGCCATCTGAATTGTAGCCTTATAGCTGTTGTTATAAGCAAACTCGATAAGCGATAGCTTCTCGTCCCAAGCTCCCTTTAAATTTAATGCACAAGCTCGGAGCATATCTTCCAAAATTTGAATGGTCCTTTCTGACTGCCTGTCTGTCTGAGGGTGGAATGCTGTACTAAACTTCAACTTGGTTCCCATAGCTTTCTGTAATCCTCCCCAGAACTTTGATGTAAAACGGGGGTCTCTGTCAGATACGATACTTTCTGGAACGCCAGAAGTTTGACTATATTATCAACATATAACTTGGCCAGTTTATCGTCCATGGTATACTGAGGTCTGACCGTAATAAATCGAGCTGTCTTGGTGAGTCGATCGACTATAACCCAAACTGCGTCCACTGACCTTGGTGTCAAAGGTAGGCCAGTGACGAAATCCATAGTAATACAATCCCACTTCCATGCCGGCTCCGATAGTGGTTGTAGCAAACCTGCGGGTCTCTGCCTTTCTTCTTTAACTTGTTGACAATTCAGACATTGGAACACGAAACGAGCTATATCTGCTTTCATACCCCTCCACCAATACAGTCTTCTTACATCATGGTACATTTTGGTACTTCTTGGATGTACCGAATATGGAGTGTAATGAGCTTCAGTCATAACTCGATCTCTGATATTGCAGTCTTCACTCTCAGGTATACATAACCGTCCATGATACCTGAGTACCTTGTCTGAATCCAAGGTAAAGTCAGGATTGCTATTACCCTTCTCTAGGTCTTCTTGCACTGTCTTGAGATGTGGATCCTGTAGGATTGCTACCTTGACTCCA